>CAVLGL010000057.1:26249042-26849042 GCA_963668995.1 Parnassius mnemosyne
TGAGGTGACTCTAATTCGATGTTTGAATGTAGAATGGATTCACACGGTAAAATATTAGATCCAGGTAATATAAGACAGTAGACACGTTATGCTGACACGGCGCCTCGTGATCGTCGTAAGCCGATGCAACGCAGCAGATTGCCTGGATTAGGGCTGCGTAACAAGATGATACACAAATACTAAAAACAAGATCCAAACATTATGAGAAATATGCAATGTGCTCACCCAGTTATAGGCAACCACAGCTAACACAGAGTAATGTTGCGAAAAGTTAATTATCGTAAAATTTAATAGTACAGTAGCAAAATTGCGTATTTGTAAGAAATTAAAAAGGGTTTACATTTATCATCTAAAACATAGATTCTAAATAAAGTAACATTTTTATTCTGAAATTATCTAAATTTTCATTGAAAATATCTAAATCAGATGGCCTAGATATATCATTATACAGTCTAAGCATTCTGCATAATGCTGAATTAAGACCGAGGTTAGTCCTGTTAGGTGGGACCATAAACAGCTTGTATACATTAAATCGTGGTAATCTGCTTGGAGCATTAATGTTAACCATTTCCAGTAATTGAGGACAGTCGATGCCATTATTACACAATTTGTAGAGGAAACTCAAATCCAAAAGTTTGCGCCTGTTATATAAGGAAGATATACGGAAATGCTTTAGCCGTTCATCATATGAAGTTAAGGAGCGGTGTCGGTTAAATATTCAATGCTAGCATACTAAGAAACCTCCGCTGTACTCGTTCAATTCCACTCTTATGAACCTCATAGAAAGGAGACCAAACTTGAGAACGATATTCAAGGTTGCTCCGAACAAAGCTGTGAAAGAGTAGTAGTAAATTTTTTTTATAGGAGAGGGGCCATTCGAGCTTGCGGCTCACCTGATGGTAAGTGACTACCGCCGCCCATGAACAGCTGCAACCAGGGAGGGAATCGCAGATGCATTGTCGGCCTTTTAAAAAGGAGGACGCTCTTTTCTTGAAGGTCCCTAAGTCGTATCGGTCCGGAAAAATCGCTGATGGTAATGGATTCCACAAGGAAGTCGTGCGAGGAAGAAAACATCTTCTAAATCGCACAGTGGTGGACCGCCAATCATCCAGATGGTGTGTATGGTATCGGGAGTTCTGCCGCGATGTGCGTTCGTGAAATTTGGCGGCTGGGATTAATCCGAACAATTCCTCAGAGCACTCCCCGTGGTAGATGCGAAAGAAAATGCAAAGGGATGCAACATCTCTTCGCAGTGCCAATGAATCGAGCCGATCGGAAAGGACCCGGTCGTCGACGATTCGAGCCGCTTTGCGCTGGATGCGGTCAAATGGAAGGAGCTGGCACTGGGGAGCCCCTGCCCAGAGATGGGAACAGTATTCCATGTGAGGCCGAACCTGCGCCTTGTAAAATTGCAGGCGGTGTGCCGGCATGAAATACTGTCCCGCTCTGTTGAGCACGCCAAGCTTTTTAGAGACCAATTTGGCCTTCTCTTCCAAGTGACCACGAAATTGTACGTCACTCGATATGTCGACTCCGAGGATTCCGATACTGGCTGAGGCAAGAAGGGGAGTGCCTTGAAACTGAGGAGATACGACAAAGGGGTTCTTTTTAGCGGTAAACGCGCAAACTTGTGTCTTCTGAGGATTAAACTGGACTAGATTTAGTCAACCCCAATCCGAGACTTTGTTCAGCAAAGACTCGACTTCAGACACAAGTTTGTTCCGGTACTCGGCGACGTTTTCCCGAGAAATATTGGCACGGCCGGTGTATAGAGCATCACCAGTGCTGTCATCCGCATAGCAATGAATGTTACCAGATAGCAACATATCATTGATATGCAGAAGAAACAGCGTTGGTGATAGCACACAGCCTTGTGGAACACCAGCGTTAATAGGCTTGTAGTCTACAACGACCTTGATGCTCCGATCTGCAAGGAAGCTGGTGATCCGATCGCACAATTTGTCGGGAAGCCCATAGGAAGGGAGCTTCGAAAGAAGCGCTTTGTGCCAAACTCGATCGAAGGCCTTCGCAATGTCCAAACTAACGGCCTATGCCTCCCCCTTGGGCTCTACTGCCTCCGCCCATCAGGTCGACCTGAATGTTATGAGTCAGGTAGACCAGAAGATCACCAGCTGATCGACCCCGACGAAAACCGTATTGGCGGTCACTAATCAGCTGGTGATTCTCAAGGTACCGCATGAGCTGGCAGTTAATAATTGATTCCATTATTTTGGAGAACAAGGAGGTGATCGCGATAGGCCTATAGTTGGACGGGTATGAGCGGTCGCCTTTTTTAGGGATCGGGTGGACAAAAGCCTTCTTCCATGATTTCGGGACTACGCCTTGGGAGTAGGAGTACCGGAAAAGACGCGTTAGGACCGGTGCCAACTCCGGAGTACACGTCTTTAGCACAATTGGGGGGGATTCCGTCAGGCTCACTCGACTTCTGGATGTCCAGGGAGAGGAGTGCTTTGCGAACCGAGCGCTGTGAGAACAGCACATCCGGCATGGAGCACTCACACCGCGGGATGGTCGGTGGTGTTTTCCCCCCGTCATCAAGAGTCGAGTTGGACGCAAAAAGGGAGCCTATAAAAGGTCAGCTTTGTCTTTTGCGTCTTGGGCCAGTGAGTCGTCCTCCCTGTGCAGAGATGGTAGTGATGGCTTACAGAAATTCCCTTGGACAGCCTTGGCGAGAGACCAGAATGCACGGGTTCCCGATGGAAGGTGAACTAGTTTCTCGCCAATTCTGCCTATGTGCTCTGACTTTGCCTTGGCAATAACTCTTTTGAAGGACCTGGAGGCGAAGTTATACTTCTTTTTAAGTGTGCTGGTGTTTACATCCCGAGTCGCCGAAGCCGCAGCCCAGGCTTGATAACACTCCTGCTTACTGCATAATGCAGTCTTACAGGAGCGACCAAACCAAGGCTGAGATCTGCCTCCGATGGGTACCACAGATGATGGAATAAATAGTTCCATTCCCTGTAGCACCACATCAGTGACAGAGTTAGCAACAGCGCTGGGATCATCCGGCGAGAAGCAAACCCGCCCCCATGGGTAGGATGCAAAGAAAGACCGCATTCCGTCCCAATTCGCCGACCTGTAATGCCAAACACGGCGGCAACCTGCAGAACGCAAACGCGAGGGGAGCATGAGTGGCATCACACTCCGGATCAGACAATGGTCCGAAGAGCCGAGAGGGGCATCGACGGAAACCTGATATCCGTCCGGATGAGAGGTCAGCAGAAGGTCCAACAGGGAAGGTGCATGATCCTCCACATCTGGAATTCGCGTAGGCGAAGTAACCAGTTGTGTCAGACCATATGCCAACGCAAAGTCATAAACAGATCTCCCCGCATGATCGGTTAAGCCTGAACCAAGCCATTCGGCGTGGTGGGCGTAAAAACCGCCTAGGATCACGATCTCTGCGGATGGGACCTGTTGTAGCAAAGAATCTGTAGCCATTTGGACATGGTCAATGAGTCGGTCTGTTTCGGCATTACCGCTATGGGACCTATAGCGGCACCCGTAGGCGCGCGGATGGTCGTAGCTGTCTACGCGTAGCCGTAGAATGGACAGGTCCGAACCTTCAAGACTGCCGAGGCGTCGAGAACAGATGTCCTCTCTGACATACACGCAAACTCCAGCCCGAGGCACAAAGGAGTGCTCCAATTTGTACCCCGGGTAGGAGAGATACTAAATATCAGCTGGAGAGGAAACCTGCGTCTCGGTCAGAGCAAGGCCGGCTCGAGTTCGGTTCGAGTGAAGTCCCCTGATGTTGCAGAAATTCACGGATAGCGTGGCAGGGGTCGCCTTGGTCTTGTTGCTCAGTTTACCCCGCGCAGTTATGGTTTTGAGCGGAATTTTGCCCCCCCCCCCCCCCCAGAGTACTATATAAAAAAATACAATAGTTATGTTTGAGTATGTCTGAACTGTTTGGTGTTTCTACCTAATAATCCGCACATTTTGGACGCCTTCGTTATAATACTGTTTATATGTGGTACGAAAGGTAGTTTACTATCCAACAAAACGCCCAGGTCTCGTATACACTCTACTTGATTGAGTACTGTGTTGCTTTTTCGCATTCAGAATCATATTCGTTCGTGTTTACGATTTAACAGTGGTAGAGCCACGCGGCAGCTTTTGCTGTCGCATGGATGGGCCAGCTCGAACCAGGGTAGTACCACGACCTCACTGAATACCAGCGTGAAGTAGAAGCTTACTTCTGCGTTTCGCTTGGTAAGTGTAGGTGTTCGGAGGCCCATTTCCCCTCCCCCCCTTAAAGTATGGTAGCGGAATCAAATAAAAAACTACACCAGGAGGGTACCAGCATCCTGGTGACGGAGAATCCTTCGCTGAGCACCCAGGCCGAAGCTACCCTACTGTTCCTGAGCGTGTGCGCCCAAGCTGCCCCGTGTATTCTGGTATTCTTGGGGGTATCCGCAGCGATCGTGATCCTTGGCGATTTTAACGACCATCACGCCGAATAGCTCGGTTTACATTTAACCGATCATGCGGGGAGATTTGTTTATGACTTAGCCTTGGTCTTTGGTCTTACACAGGTTTTTACTTTGCCTACGCGGATTCCAGATGTGGAGGATCATGCACCTTCCCTATTGGAACTTCTGCTGACGTCTCATCCGGACGGATATCAGGTTTCCGTCGACACTTCTCATTGTTCCTAGGGCCATTGTCTTATCCGTAGGGTGGTGTCACTCACACTATGGTCGCGGTTGCATTTTGCAGGCTGCCGCCGTGTTTGGCACTGTAGGTTTGGCACTATTGGGAAAGGATGCGGTCTTTTTTTGCATTCTGCCCTTGAGGGCGGGTTTGCTTCTCGCCGGACAATCCCAGCAATTTTGCTGATTCTGTCGCTGATGTGGTGCTTCAAGATATGGAATTTTTTATTTCATCTTCTGTGGTGCCCATCGGAGGCAAATTCCAGCCATAGTTTGGACGCTCGTGTAAAATAGCATTACACTTATAAGCAGGAGTGCTACCAGGCCTGGGATGACGACATCTTTACATCCCGAGACGTTGATGTATCGGGATGTAAACACTAGGGCTCTTTAAAAGAAGTATAATTCTGCCTCCAGGTTCTTCAAAATTCGTTGCCAAGGCAAGGTCAGAGCACATTGGCGAAAATGGTGAGAGGCTAATTTGCCTTCCTTCGGTAACCCGTGCATTCTAGTCTCTTGCTAAGGCTGTCCAAGGGAACTTCTGTGAGCAATCTCTGCAAAGAGAGGACGACTCACTGAGTCCATGTCGCAAAAGAGAAAGCCGATCTGTTAATCTCTCCTTTTGCGTCCAACTTGACTCTCGATGAAGGGAGAACACACCGCCGACCATCCCGCGGTTTGAGTGCTCCATGCCAGATGTGCGGTTTACGCAGCGCTCGTTTCGCAAAGCACACATCTCCCTGGTCGACAACATATCAAGTGGGCCTGATGGAGTCCCTCCCATTGCGCTGAAGATGTGTGATCCGAAGTTGGCATCGGTTTTAACGCGTCTTTTCCAGTACTTCTACTCTTAAGGCGTTGTCCCAAATTTATGGCTTGGTTCAGACAGCTTTGGTTCACCCGATCCCTAAAAAAGGCAACCGCTCAAACCTCAAACTACGGGCCTATCGCCATCACCTCCTTGTTCTCCAAAATAATGGAATCTATTATAAACAGTTTTCGTCGGGGTTGATCAGCTGGTGATCTTCTGGTCTATCTAACGGGCGGAGGCAGTACAGTTAAAGGGGTAGGCATTGGCTGTTAGTTTGGTCATAACGAAGGCCTTCGATCGGGTCTGGCACAAAGCGCTTCTTTCGAAGCTCCCTTTCTATAGGCGTCCCGAGAAACGGTGCAATTGGATCACCAGTTTCAAGCATTTTCAGAGCATCAAGGTCGCAGTAGACGGTGCATGCTCTGATTACAAGCCTATTAACGCTGGTGTTCCACAAGGCTACGGGCTATCACCAATGCTATTTCTACTGCATATCAATGATATGTTGGAAACTATTAACAACGACAGCACTGGTGATGCAATATACACTGGACGTGCCAATATTTCTCGGGAAAACGTCTCCGAGTACCGGAATAAACTTGTGTCTGAAGTCGATTCTTTGCTGAACAAAGTGTCAGATTGAGGGCGGCTAAATCTAGTCCAGTTCAATCCCCAGAAGACACAAGTTTATATGTATACTGCTAAAAAGAAACCCCTTTGTTGTATCTGCTCAGTTTGAAGGCACTCCCCAATCTGTCTCAGCTAGCGTCGGAATCCTTGGTGTTGACATATTGAATAGTGTGAAGTTTTGTGGTCACTTGTAAGGGAATTCCAAATTGGCCTCTAAAAAGCTTGGCGTGCTCAGCAGAGCGGGGCAGTATTTCATGTCGGCACATCGCTTGCAACCTTACAAAGCGCAAATTTAGCCTCTTATCCTTCCACTTGACCACATCCAGTGCAGAGCGGTTCGTGTCGTGGACATCCGAGTTCTTTCTGATCGGCTCAATTCACTGGCACTGCGTAGATATGTTGCATTCCTTTGAATTTTCTATCGCATCTACCTCGAGGAGTGCTCTGAGGTTTAGTTTAATCTCAGCCCCCATATTTCGTGAACCCACATCGTGTCAAAATTCACGATACCATCTTCACCATCTGGATGATTGACGGGCCACCAATGTGCGTTTTACTTGGAGTTTTCTGCTTCGTACAACTTCTCTGTGGAATTGTTTACCACTAGCTATTTTTCCGGACCGATACGACTTAGGGACCTTCAAGAAAAGAGCTTACTCTTTTCTAAAAGGCCGGCAACGCACGTGCAATTCCCCTGGTGTTGCGATTGTTCATGGGCGGCAGTAGTCACTTACCATCAAGCGACCCGCATGCTCGTTTGCCCCTTTTTCTATAAGAAAACGTACGACGAGGAAACCCAATAATCTAATTGCTTGATTGAGGGCTATAATATAATTAATAGAATCAGGCGTTACTTTGCGGAAATCCATTATATAAAAGCTTTTACAAAAATTTACTTCGCAAATATCCGCGTTATAAAATAAAATGATGTGTCTTACCTAGTATGAAGAAGCACCTCCCGCCCTCCCTCAATTGCGTGCACTATCCCCGTCACCACTAATCCCAGCACCGCTACTCCCAACACCACTACACTAGGCAAGACACACCACTGATGATAATACGACACGTGTTTCGCCTCTACACGAGGCATCCTCAGGTAATATAGACTCTACGGTGGCTAACCGCTAAGTGAGCGGCGAGCCAAAACAAGTGCCTTTTATACAAACCGATGATGCAACCGCTCTCTACCTAAGGAGCGAGCGACTGCGTCATGCGATAAAACATGCGACCAATCACCGCTGGACTTACGCAGCCGTTTGTAAAATTAAAAACAAACCGCCGCGCAACGCCCTATTAGAGAGCAGGCTTGAAGATATTTAAGAGAGGTGAGTTAGTAACATTTGTTTGTTCATTCAGCAATGCAACGGTATTATTATTACTTTTTAATATCTCTAACTGTTCCAGCACACACAGCCGCAGCCCTTTATTACACGTATGTAAGACTTTAAAGGAGTGGTCGTTGGCTAGGTTGTGTCCAGTGTCCAAAAGATGTTTGGCAAAATGGGATTTATCGGGATTGCAATTCCTGTACGCGGCTAAATGCTCTTTATAACGTGTCCCGAAATTGCGACCAGTTTGACCCACGTAAACGGCGTGGCATTCGTCACAAACAAGTTTGTAAACACCTGACTTTTGACGAATATCCAACTTATTATTTATACTATTATATTACTATCGATATGTAGACGACATAATTATTTGCTGGACTGGCACAAGGAGACAACTGGATGTTTTCCTCAATAAAATAAATAGAGTCCATGACAAAATTAAATTTAAACTTGAATTGGAACAAGATTGTTCCCTTAATTTTCTTGACTTAACAATAACAAGAAAAGAATCGTCACATGTTTTCCAAATTTATCGAAAGCCAACTCACACCGACACGGTCATCCCCGCGTCATCATGTCATCCATGGCAACATAAAGTAGCCGCTTTTTATTGTTACATTAACCGTTTGTTTACTGTCCCATTAATTAAAGAAAATTATTTAAAAGAACTTAATATAATTTATCAAATAGCGGTCTCTAACGGTTTTTCAAAAAATCTCATTAACAATTTAATTAAAAAGAAACAAAAGCATGTTATTCGCAACTCTCTGTACGCGGTTCAACCTCAAAGTGTTCATCGATATGTGAGCTGTTTGACCTACTTAGGCCCCATATCTGAAAAAGTAGCTAATACTCTTCGACAAAACGGCGTTCATGTGGCGTTCAAAACAAACAATTCTCTTAGAAATATCTGTAATAGTAAAGATAAGTTGGATATTCGTCAAAAGTCAGGTGTTTACAAACTTGTTTGTGACGAATGCCACGCCATTTACGTGGGTCAAACTGGTCGCAATTTCGGGACACGTTATAAAGAGCATTTAGCCGCGTACAGGAATTGCAATCCCGATAAATCCCATTTTGCCAAACATCTTTTGGACACTGGACACAACCTAGCCAACGACCACTCCTTTAAAGTCTTACATACGTGTAATAAAGGGCTGCGGCTGTGTGTGCTGGAACAGTTAGAGATATTAAAAAGTAATAATAATACCGTTGCATTGCTGAATAAACAAACAAATGTTACTAACTCACCTCTCTTAAATATCTTCAAGCCTGCTCTCTGATAGGGCGTTGCGCGGCGGTTTGTTTTTAATTTTACAAACGGCTGCGTAAGTCCAGCGGTGATTGGTCGCATGTTTTATCGCATGACGCAGTCGCTCGCTCCTTAGGTAGAGAGCGGTTGCATCATCGGTTTGTATAAAAGGCACTTGTTTTGGCTCGCCGCTCACTTAGCGGTTAGCCACCGTAGAGTCTATATCACCTGAGGATGCCTCGTGTAGAGGCGAAACACGTGTCGTATTATCGTCAGTGGTGTGTCTTGCCTAGTATAGTGGTGTTGGGAGTAGCGGTGCTGGGGTTAGTGGTGACGGGGATAGTGCACGCAATTGAGGGAGGGCGGGAGGTGCTTCTTCATACTAGGTAAGACACATCATTTTATTTTATAACGCGGATATTTGCGAAGTAAATTTTTGTAAAAGCTTTTATGAGGGCTATAATACGACTATCAAGGTGGTAGAACACTCATTATACCCAAATTAATTCAATAACGGTACTTGGCACGACCCGGGATTCAAACGCAGGACCAAATCATGATCCACAGTCGCACTCGTAACCACTAGACCAACGAGGCAGCCGGTAATCAGACCAGTGAAAGGCCCGTCAAAATCAGTCCAGCCATTTCGGAGATTCGCCGGAACAGACATACAGCCAAACAAATTTTTTTTTTATATTATATACTTTCATAATATGTATTTAGAAAAATCTGTTATTTTGACATTACGAACAGACTTTATTTATTTGAATTGTATTTATTTGAATAGTTCCATATTCGTAAAGTATGAAAGTTTGTAAAAAATTCGAAAGTGATTACTATATTATTTTGATGTTGAGGCGTGAGAAAACTTGGCTGCAATTTTAATAATTCTCTTTCATAATTCAATACAAGATCGTAGATATCAGTGTGACTTACACTGATTATCTAGTTAATTGGGAGTTATTAATAATTACTTTAAATAAAAGACAGGATGTTTTAGTGTATGTATTTGGTCACAGTCGACAGCAAAGTATAGCCGAATTTAATCATAATGATTTGTTAGATTCAAATTATTTTTCTTTATTAATTTCAGTATCAGTAAATTTAATTTCATCTATGTGGTTACCTGGCACTCTATTGAGAAAAGCTAATATTTTTTAGTAGCATCTTGATGATAAGATATGCTCCAATACCTCATTAATGAGATGTGAAAAATGGTAATTTCTTTTGTTAGAAATCTCTGAACATAAACAATTTTTTATCGTGTTTAGACATGACTTCTAGTTAAACTTTACACCTCAGAAGTGGTCATTATTGATTTTTTCAAAGACGGAGATAGAGGTTGGTCCTAATCACGAGCTTCTGAATATAAAAAATATGGTAATGTGCCTCACTTTAGTCCTTAAAATAACAAATACTATAACATATAATTTCATAAACTTTTAAAAATATCGTGTTCTGTTTAGAAAGTTCATCATTTATTGCGGTATATTACTATAATAATGACATTGAATTAAAGTTGCAAAGCGTAATTTTAATAGAAAACGTTAAATATGATTAAAGTCAATTTAAATTTAAGGTCAAATTTAACTTGATATCGAAAATTAATTTTAAAGTGAAGATAACGCATAATTAATTGAAACAGAACTTACATCTGTTATTTATATTACGATCGTTGCTGAAAGATGAAACAATATGAGGGAGTACGTTACAAGGCAATCGCGTTGATGCAATGAATATATCGTACGTGTGTCCATAAACCTCGTAAATTAAACAGAGGGCATCCGTACAAAGTTGGGTGCAAGCGGGGTAAGGGTGAGGGGGACATTACAAAACTTGGTTTTAACCGGTTAATTCTTACTACCTAAACATGAATTTGTGAAAAACCGGTATTCCGCAAAAACCGGTTGTGGGTTCAATGACCGAAACCGGTTAAGAATTTTTTTCGGTTTCCGAGCCCTGCTCTGAAGGGCAAAGTGATCACAGATAACTGTATACCATATATAAATAAATATATAGCAAGCTACTGTATACCAGTATGGAGTGTAGAGTACAAGGAGGATCATCTCTATATACGAAAAGTGTCCTTAAAAACGCGTCCAATAAGGGTGGCGCTGCAGTAGCATAGGATAAATAAAAAAAAAAGCGCCAAAATTAATTAGATTAAGATGGAGAAATAAACAAGGACCAACCAATCCGCTTGGTTTTGTACTACGTAAATAGTTGAGATTTTTTATACTGACATTTTACTAACTACTCTAATGATGAATTTATTTAAATATTTGAATTCAGCTGACTTCACTCCGTTCACAACAGCTATCTTCATATCGTAGTTTTTCAGACGCCAGCGCTATTGTGGTAGGTTTTGGAACCTCTATTTTCAGTATATAGGGGGACACTTTTTCAACTTTCGCACCTTATAAGATGGTTCTCCTTCTACTCTACACTCCATAATACCAGAAAGTGATGAGATGTACGTTTCCTGCTCCTGTTATACTTATTATACTTTTTTTTATAACTGGCTTTATGGCTCTGGGTTCTAGCCCTTCTGAGTCCGAAGTTACAATGTATAATTATCCTTCATAGTACACTGATTCACAATATGTTGCGTCACATTGTGAAATTTCGACGGCAACTTGAGCCAGCAGACAGCTGACAGTTGGCGATGGCATTTCAAGGCGCCTAATTAGACATACTTATCCTTATCTTGAGAATCACATCACCATCAGAGGTATTGTTTCACCGTTTCCACTAATAGTTCACATGCGCAGACACTTAATACACAAAATCGCACCACTTTTACATATTAAAATCCACTTCAAACCATTATTTAAACAATAATACAAGAGCAGCAATCCTCGACTGTTCAAGTTCCCGCCAAAACTCCACTTATTACCCCGGTCACTCACATTTGCACGAATACGCAAGCCGACAAGTGTGGGACGACATTTGTAAATGATTATGCAAAGTTTTGACTGCATTCGCGGTTTTCCAAGCTTCGTCGGCTTTTAACGGACATCAAAGCGCACTCTCCCACATATTCGTGCGACCAGTTGCGCACACGATTGCGAAGGTAACGGACGTTTCGCCATTTTCATAGTTCGTGACGTCTACTGTGTAGCGTACTTCTAATAACTTCATCATGGATTAGAACAACACCAAGGTAATGGAGTTCATTGAACTCCTGCAGAATGAACCAACCATATGGGATACTCAAAAAATCCAACAGGTAAAACAGTCCAACCGCACTAATAAAATCATCTTGATTGTCCATGATTCACAAAATCCAAAGCAACACTGAGACATTCGTAAACAAGTGTAGGAGGGAGTGAAAACGGGTTAGCAAATTGAGTATGCGAATCATTTGCATATCCGCTAAATTTGCGAATGAATGTCTGACGGCCCTTCACATGCATGCAAACATTCGTACAATGTACGAATGTTTGCGCGCATGTGAGTGACCCACATTATACTCTTTGGATGTGTGCACAGAGTACCTTTGTATAAACCGAGATGTGCGCTACATAGAGATATAGATAATGTAAATGTAACCTATGGAGGCGGCATATTCTACTACAGAAATAATAGTTATACAAATATCTATAATATCGACACACTCTTGTCAAAAACAGTTTTGTTCCTTCTTAACAAAGTAGGAGCTGAATTAGAAAAGAGAGACAACTATAGTTTGTCAAGTGCTTATTTTGGCAATACTTTCGTGTGACGTCATTACCTCATCCATGCGTGACTGCGTCGGTATGTTAAGCGCCGAGTTTTGTGACAGATCTGCTGTCCAACTGTCAAAAGCTGTGGCAAAGTGTCCTATAGAAATTATTTTGATAAATTAATTTTGTTCAGAAATGAATAAATAATAATAATGTTGCGCACCACTATTAATATCTTGTACATGGCAACACTAGTTACCACTAGCGCCCTCTAGTATCGAGTAGCAGAACTAGGAGAGTTAAGATCCTTCTAGAAATATCGGGATCGATATGTACTCGAACATTCTAGATGTTTCTATAGTAGGAGGTTCTGGAAACTAGCTGAGGCCCTATATAAGGCCAGTATAGACCGCTACCGAGAAGCTCTTTCTTTGAGATCGCGAAGCCCACCTCCTGCTCCTTCAGGAAACGAATCTCCAAACTAAGGACATTAAAGCCCTTTCCGTTCAAAAGTTTTCTCTTCTTCGTTATGACAGACCTAACCGCAAAGGCGGCGGTACTGCCATTTACTACAAGAGGACACTTCACTGCTCTCACATTCCTACTCCGCAGCCTACCAACATGGAAGCCACAGTTTGCAGGCTAGCCATGACTGGACATCAGCCCATCGTCATAGCCTCCTGCTACATCCCCAGTGGAACCCTTCCCCTAAAAAAAGATTTTGAGGCTCTTATCTTTAGGCAACTCAATCATTATGTTTGGAGATTTTAACTCCAAGCATACTGAATGGACCTGGCGTACTACTTCTCAGAGTGGAAAGAAACTTCTTGATATCACGCAGTCTCTTGACCTTACCGTCCACAGTCCTCTCGGTGTCACTCAGTATCCCAACAACACCGACCACGTTCCCGACGTGCTAGACTTTGCGTTAGTCAAAGGAGTTTCCCTCAACCTCAGGGCAATCGAGACTCTAGAAGATCTAGGATCCGACCACTGACCGGTCTCCCTCATTCTTGGCCATCAGCCACCTCTCTCTTCCCCTCCACGAAATTTTTAACTAACTGGAAGGGCTTCAAGGAGTCCCTAGCTAAAGCTATGGACTCACAGTGCTCCCCCACTCTCGTCGGACTTCGACAGTCCCGAAAAAATCGACACCGCGGTCGATTCTCTCCCCAGCCTTATAAAATCCTCCCTTAAGGAGAATGAAAGGGTCGTCCCGGTTGCTAATAATGATGGTCTTCCCCTACATACTAGCAACCTATTGAAAGCCAAGAGAGCTGCTTTCCGGAGAGCAGCAATCTATCCCACCCCCGAATATAGGCGATCGGCCAATCGTCTTCAACTAGAAGTCCGTTTCCGCCTCTCCGAACTTCGAGACCTCGAAAAGAGTAAACTCATGGAGAATATCTCTCCCTCTTATATAGCGTACTATCAGATGGCAAGAGCTGTCCCGACGTTACGGTTGCCTTCGAGGACGAGGAAAAGGCTGAGTGCTTTGCAGACATCATTGCCGCACAATGCTCTCCTAGCTCTTAACCCATCGACCCCCCACACATCCAGACAGTGGAGGATGGGGTCTGCCGCCGGAACTCACCCCCCACAGCCTCTGACCCTATCACTGTATCCAATGATGAGATTTCACCCCTCATCAAAGGACTGAAGCCCAAAAAGGCTCCGGGCGCGAATGGCATCTCCAACCAAGCCCTTAAACATTTCCCTGAGCAGGTGTTAACACTTTCAGCTATTATCTTCAACGCCTGCTTCAATCTTAGTTACTTTCCCACTACGTGGAAAGAGGCAACTGTCATTGGTATCTCTAAGCTAGGAAAGCCTCTTAACCTCCCCTCCAGTCATCGTCCCATCAGCCTCCTCAAGGCCATGGGCAAACTCTTCGAAAGAGTCATCTTCACTCGCATGAGGCTCCATATGTTTCCCACAGACGGTGACCCACTTGTCATCCCCCACCAATTTGGTTTCCGAGCGAAACTTTCTTGTCCCCAACAAGTTCACCGTATTATGGAATATATCCTCAGCGGTTTTTATCCTCGTCGTCATAAGATCATCGCGGTCTTTTTCGACATTACAAAAGCATTTGATAGAGTCTGGCACGAAGGCCTTATCTACAAATTATATAAAATAGGTCTCCCCGATCATCTTGTACGTCTCGTGGCCTCTTACCTGAAGGATCGTACCTTTCGTTTTAGACACGAAAGCTCACTCTCCTCTCAGCGTCCCATCAAAGCTGGTGTCCCTCAGGGCTCATTACTTGCTCCTCTCCTGTGTTCACCAACGACATTCCCATCCCGTCGAAATGTGTTCAGCTCTCCCTTATCGCAGACGACACTGTCCTCTATTGTAAAGATATCTCACTACCTGTCATACGGAACAAGATCCAAAAGTCTGTTGATGACTTAGGAGTTTGGTTCCAAAAATGGCGCAATGTGAACCCGGAGAAGAGCTCCGCCGTTCACTTCGATTATAAACGACGCCGCCTCAAAAACACTCTACCAATCTGTGTGGTACGGACCCCTGTCCCCTGGCATACGTCTGCCAAATATTTAGGTGTCACCCTTGACACGAGGCTCACCTTCGGGCCCCATGTCAAATCAGTAACCCGCAACGCACGTTTTTATCTGAGTAGGCTCAACAGTATGCTGGGCCGACACAGTAAAATGTCCCTCCGAAACAAGCGAACCCTTTATAAGGTCTGTCATGACTTACGCGGGCCCTATTTTTGCTCACGCTGACCCCACAATCATCAACGAACTCCAAATAGTTCAAAACCTTTTCTGTCGTCGAGCTACGAACGCACATTGGTACGTCCGTAACGCCGACCTCCATCGAGACTTGGAACTCCCTACAATCCAACAACTTCTAAAAACACTCTGATAACTTTTCTTCAAAGCCTCAGAGTCTCACTCAAATCATTTCATTCGTGAGGCAGCTACTTATGCAGCTCCACGCCCCTCTCGCTATCGAGTCTGCAGGCCGATAAACTCTCTCTCGGACCCACCAAACAAACTTTCAACCGACCTGAACTGCCATCTGGCGGCTCAGGCCAACTCTTCTTAAATTTGCCTTAGTAGGCTCCCCCTCAGCGGCTCGTCGCCGCCTGCGCCCTCATTTCCCAAAAGAGGGTCGCTTCCGATTCGGCAGAAAGGCCTCATAAGCCAATGCCAGTCTCATAGGTGGTGTTTAGTGGGTACACTTAGGGTGGTTAGGTTAGGTTAGTCACAGTGAGTCACACATAACCATGACAGCTGGCTGTCGTGGTATGCATAAAACATTCACCACCTCCCTCTCGTTTACGGGGGTAGCCCTTTTCAATTGCTTCTGGGCGCAAAAAAAGCGACCGAGACAGTATTGAATTGGCGATACAAGCGAATACTTCGAAGCGATATAACTGCAAACTAAAGTGAGTAGTAGTACAATTGTGTTTTATTATTAGTGTGGTTTTAAGTTGTAATTAGTGTTCTGTAATTAAAGTGTCAATTTTGGTAATTCAATCGGCACTTTTTAATTGTCTCGAAACCCAAGCTTGTAACAATAATAACAGTTTATAAATCCTGGATATCATATTTCATCCACCGTTTCATGATTATGTCAGATTTTCGAATTATAAATTTATAAATGAACAAAATTAATGTATCTGCGAGAAATAACCATCAGGTGGACTGTCTGATCAATGATGTGCAGAACGTTTCTATATAGCAAACAATAATAAATAAGTATTGATTTTTAAAACAGTCTAAGTCGTACATACGTGTTATAAAGGACTGTGTTATTTTTCAAAGAGTAGCCAAATTTTAAACTTAAGTTCAAATATTCAAATATTTTTGAAAACACGAGTAAATGGCTTCTACTTTTATTTGAAATTATCCCAAATTGTATGTGATTTATGGATATACGTTTTTGCCTACCGATCGACCCTTGCGAATGTGTGCGTGCTCTGTAAAATCAGTTACAATAATGCATTACCACGCATTTTGAATTTAAAAGATAAAAAGGACAGAATATTTGAGTAATTTTTTTTAATTAATTTTACTTCATCATTGCCTGTCTTACTTATTTTAAATCTTCTCTGCAAACATGGCCAGTTATTGCAAAATAACCCTGTACACTACATATTTTTCAATTCGAACATATATTACTTACCCCTTTCCAGTTGTTACCTTGACTCATTAGCGTAAAAAAGTATTACCAACTACAATTTACTAAAAGAATAAAATAATTTCCACATATTAGCTTCCGATTACCAATACAAACCGTTTTGCGGTTTAATGGTGCTGAATAGTAACTATGCACTATTGTAATATGTTTTATGTATCATTAAACAAATAAAAAATATGACTTAGTACCGTACTTTTACGGTTTTTTATAGGATAAAGGTGACAAACGAGCACACAATCCACCTGATGGCAAGTGGTTGCTGCAGCCCATAGACATCTACATCTATCCTCGATACGAATCAAAATGCAGATGCGTTGTCACCTCTGAGGACTAAGATAGAATGCCTCGTTTCCAGTAAAAAGTTACTCGTTTATAGGGTCTCCGGTTCTCTACACTCACTATACGAAACACAGCAGCGTTAAGCTGTTATTTTACGCTGGTATATTGTCAGAGCGTGGTCCTTCCCCGATCGAGCTGATCCATTTGTGCTACAACTATAATACTAATATAGCTGCAGCATAGCTCTACTATGAATACGTGGTAGTGCCATGCTGTATTCCAATAGTATCAAAATGATTCGCACAAAGTCCAACTAAGGGCAACTAGCCTTGCGGTCGCCCAGTCACACACAGAGAAAACATTGTAGTGTGCGTCAATATTACGCCGTTCTAGAGTGATCTCGTAGATTTTGACTTACGCATATTTGAATATACGCTCTTAAACTCACGCCCTGAGTGAGCAACAGACAAACCCCTCTATCAACAGAACCGTCTGACCTTTCCTTCCTTTCTTCATTTTTTTTCTTGTCGGACGATCTCTTGTTATTCAAATGAATATGTTTCTCTTCTGCAAACGAAGAACTACCCGTTGAAGCCATCTTCAGGGACGGGAGCACGTTATGAACGCATCCGTTGTGTTATAAACGGGCCCGAGAACACATTTACTGGAAATTAATATCCTCTATAACACAATGACTATATACAGTTTTACCTGTATCACAATCCCTTATTATTTTTTCCCTTTTTTAACGGACAACGGTTGTAACAGAAGATGAAATAAAGAAATTTTTTTGTATTGTTTACCAGCGCCTTCTTCCGACCATTCAAGAAGAAACAGGAACCATTTGACCAATTTTTTGTCATGTGACGGACCACCAACTTTTAAACATACTATTAATTATGGTAAGGTAGATTTTAAGTTTTTTCTATAGATAAAACCATAGACTTAGAATGTACTGGCGTATAGACCAACATAGTGTGCAAGGGAGAAGAAAATTCCTTCTGGCAAAAATGCAAGATAGAAAAGGATACCAAATCTCATGACTCTGGAACCGATTGTGAAAGATCGATCGGCACAATTCGGCTCGCAAGAAATAGCTCCTAGATATTTTGTAATTTTTTAAAGTGTAATAATGGTTATTTTTAGTAAGTAACTTTTTTCCAAAATACTTACTTGTTTAGTGAGTGAGTGTGGTGTTAATAATAGAATAATTGCACATCTCACAGGTAAATTCTCAAACGTCGTCAATGTAATGAAGCGTTTATTTTTGGTTAAAATTAATTAATAATATACTGTTTAAAATATAGAACGTTTTCAATTATTTTGTTAATTTTGATATTTTACAAAGAAAAAAGTCACGTTGTTGATAATTTACAAGAATTTGGTAAATACATTTTTATACAAAATATTTTACATGTACGGTAGGGATTGAGTCAACTATATCAAAATTAATGTCGACATTTATCTTGACTGTTTATAATGAAACGATAGACTTGCCTACACAACTAGAAAATAAATCCTTAGCTTGCGTTCTAAAATGTAATTTTATTTTGCCGTTTGTCAAACAGAATCCCTCCGGATTCTATAATTATAAAAAATGGTTAAGGTTTATTGGACGGGTTGGTTGTAATGCAAAGAAGAACTCAACAATTTGCAGCAAACATTTTCTTGAGAAGTATAAAAAAAAGTAGAATAAAAACAACATTATTAAAGGAGCATTTCTACATTATTTGTACCAGAAAGTAAAATATTGTTATAATAATAATTCAAAATTTAACTTTCAAAACTTTAGATAAATATAGATAAAAGTTAAAATTTAGAATCGTTTGGCAAGAGGGGTGAGAGCAGTAACCTTGCGTTCCGCGCCTACGGCTTTACAAAAACACTCTAGGAGTAGGACAGACAAGACTACGTGGAGTTGGGGCGTGCTAATTCAATTTTAGTACAGATTCAATCAGATCAGATATCTTATCTATAAAATCCAGGTTGCCGTCGGTCCCGCCACATACTTCTAACCTATTACAACTGAAAGTATATCTGGGTGTTCAAATATTTCTGGCCAGTTTTAAACAATTCAAAAATAAAACAGTATAATATTATAATCATTTCTTATTTGACACTTGACTAGACAGTCTATACTCTCTGTATAGACAGTAGAATAATGTGACACTAGTCTTACGTTCTTGTTGCACTCACACAAAATTCTGTATGCTATTCAGCTTTCACAGTAATATTGCATACGTTTTTCCATGTTTTACGCGTTTTAGGTTATAATAGTTTTTATTTATTTATTCGATAACGGTGCATTACCTTTTAATGTGAGTGGTATTATTATAATCGGGGACCAAACCTCTATCAAATAAAACACCTTATTCCCTCAAATTCCTGCCAAACGATTCTAAATCCAACCCTAGTTAAACATAGAGATAGATTTTCATACATTATAAAACTGTAGTACATTAAAGACAAAAAATCTTGATATTATCCTCTTTAAGCCATTATGGATCCAACTAAGTATCTATTTATCAACCAAAATAAATGTTTAACCTTACTTAACCAACCGCACAGCCTTACGGCCATACTATATGTAGTACGATATTCATAGCATCACGCTATTTTCCCCAAGGAGTTGAGCGGAGCTTCGGAACTTCGGATTATATTCCTGTTGCGCGCCACTATTAATGTATTGTACATGGCAACACTAGTTACCACTAGCGCTCTCTAGTATCGAGTAGCAGAACTAGGAGAGTCAAGATCCTTCTAGAAATTTTGGGACCGATATGTACTCGAACATTCTAGATGTTTCTACAGTAGAAGATTCTGGAAACTATCTGAGGCCCTATATAAAGCCGGTATAGACCACGACGACACGATGAATCCGCGATACAAGCGAATACTTCTAAGCGATACAATTGCGAACTAAAGTGATCTGTATTACAATTGTGTTTTGTAATTAGTGTGGGCTTAAGTTGTAATTAGTATTCTTTAATTGAAGTGTCAATTTTGGTAATTCATTCGGCAGTTTCAATTGTCTCGAACTCCAAACTCGTAACATTCCCAAGTCACAATGATACAAATTTTAGCGTAGTTAGGTATAGATATTTAGTAATACTCCTGAAGCGCTACTAGACGAACGCGCATGAGACGTGATAGTATAAATTACATAGTATTTGATACTCACAACGGTCATTCATGCTTGATGACCGACGACATTGGCCGAGGGCTTAAATAGCTTGGTTCATCGCCTACAGCGCTAGTAGTAGAGGAGAGGATCTCGAGGTTAAGTAATAGCTGCGCAGATCAATAGATCTGCGAGATTAAGTTGTACTTGCCGCGGTCAGTCCATGAATGAGTGACCATTTTCTTGACATACCGAGATTAAGAGAATAGAGAGTGCATCTGTATCCTCAGACACTTAGTGCACTTTACTGTGTTAAGATCATTATGTTTTTAAAATTCATGCAGCTAAAATGATAATAGTTTATTATTACTTTATACTTTTTAGGGACAGATGAAAGAATATAAACATGAAGCATGTTGAAGGCTCATAAACATATTGGCCTTTAAACAGAGCAATCTTATTTAATTTATTCCTACAAGTTTCCTTCCTTAAATTATTAAGTTCACATTTAAGTCTAATGTTAAAATAAGCTTCTGTAATGCTTCAAGTCATAAGTAATACTGTACACGCCCTTGGCTGTCTATACAGGGACTATACAGGGGCCCATACAGCTGTAGACTCGACGGATAACTAAGAACGGGGCCCAACTGGCCTTATGGAGAGTTGACCTACACGACAGTGATAAAGCTAGGTAAATAAATAGTACGTACCTGTTCAGAGGCGAAGAAGGATCACAAGGCTCGTTCAGGCGTTAATTGTCGTGAATGTAAGTAGTGTGTGAGAAGTGTATATATGTGTAACCTTAATTAGCCCTTTTTAATCAGCAGCAACCTTGACTCCAGTACCGCCACCCTATGTGGTATCACTCCAGCGGCGTCACTCGATGTCACTCAAAGTCTAGCGTCCATTAGCACAAATCTATAATCTCCGGCGTGTGCAGGGATGCGCGCGCGAGCTGCGTGCCAGCCGGTGCTAGATAAATCGGAGGACCGCGCCGACGCGCCCGTTATGTTGTTTTTAAATTTTAGCGTTTGGCGCAAACAAATACTTATATGAAAAATAAAGCAACCATTATGTACTCCGTGTCCCAGTTTTTATTTCCCCATCAAAACATTTTATAAAATATAAATAGGTATATACTTAGTTAAGTATCTACCTATTTTTAAATATTTTACCTGCTATTTTATCTACCTATTTATATTAACAATATGTTAAAAAAGAAATGCCGGGGAAACTGCCCACGGTAGTAAATATTTTTCCCCAAAGAGCTCGAAAATACAACTTTCCGATCTGATTATTGGGGAGTTTTTTAAGTTTATCGGTAAAGTCACCTGGGATTTTATACATTTTAACTGAAATCCAACAAAAGGCAGGTAGGTTCAGCGTATTCCCAGGAATATGTTATATGAATATTTTTTAATTATTTTAGAACTATCATGGTAAAATTCAGTTAATTTTTGAAGTTATTCAACTTCATGCACTAAACACTTTTTTAAATCTGTTTACTGCTTCCTTAACAATCATTTTCGATAGTCCTTGTAAGTAAAATATACATCACTAGCTAACGCACACAATAACAAATTAAAATTGGTCACGCGTTTTCGGACTGTCAGGTGGTCTATACGCCAGTATATTAATATTAATAATAATAATAATATCATTTATTCGCTAAACATGGTACATTAAAGATGACAAATAGTTGTACATAGTTCACATGTTTACCAAATATGGCATGCGAAATTTATTTAACATAATATATTAAATCATTATTTTCATAGGTAAGCAAGTCAATAAATTTATGTACTTATTAAGGAATTATATTAAATTAAATTAATTAAAATTACAATTGTCGTGTCAATCACTATTGTTTTATAACTAGGCAAATCAATTAAGTATATATAGAAAAAAATTAAAATGTCAAAGGAGTATTTAATCTAAAGAACATCAAATAAATATAAATGTTTAAAGCATGGCTATGTCAAGTTTTGGCATGGCTATGTCAAGTTTTTACATTCTAAGTCTATGCGTAAGACCCAAGGTAGTGTGCACTTCATACTAGAGAAACGTTACTAAATCATTGACCTTGAAATGAATGAAAGGCACCGAGTTAAGCGTTCCATTTCTTTCCAATAGAGTGTCCATGATACAATATTTTGAGGATATTAATAGTATATACAGCATTACGGAAAACGAAATGCGTATTTTTTTTCAATGTAGAGAGTGCTGAATAGTGTTATAATTAAACTCCATTTAATATTTAGATTACATTATTGCTTCGCTATAGTATCAAGCCTTACTGTAACTAGTGGCGGCGTAGTGTGGGTTGGCACCCAGGGCGGTTTTCTATCAAGCACCTCCCAAAATAAAACAAAAAATGCTATACATGCTAACGGGACTTTATTTTGCTAAAATATTCTAATATATTATCAAAATTTACTTTCTTGTCATTTTCGATAGATTAAATGGAAAGACTGGTTAGTAGCGCTTGGCTCATTGTGGACCTTAAGTAAGATTTTATTAACTTGAGTTTTGAAAAGCTTCCTTCACATGAAACTTAAAAGAAAAAAATCTTAGACACAGCGCTAGATTCGGAACAGATTCAGAATAACCCAATTTTACGAGAAAAGCTCCAATGAATTACATTGAATCGCTTCTTGGGAAGAAATGCTGGCAGCTTTCAAGTCATAAAATCTCCAAAATTATATATCCTGCAGAAAAATCATCGTATATTTTTGTCAGATTTTGAACTATTACACGAAGATCTTGATCAGGTGACATTAGCAGAGTGTAAGGCTGAACAACACTAAATGTTACGAGAATATCATCCATTGCTCTGTAGCGATGGTCTAGTTCCTCGTAAAATCTGTCAAGACATTTTAACATAGCTCTCCGCAGCTCCTCTAGCAATATTAATCCAGCATATCGGGTCATTTCTCCTGGTAAACGTTTTCGAAATCTTCCCATTCCTCTTTTTCCTTCAATCGAAATGTCCACATTTTCATATTTTTTGTTACGTAGGAAATAGCTTTTTCCACTAGTTGAATACGTTGACTTTGAAGAAAAATTTTTGGGCTTTGATTTTTATCACATACTTTTCCAGTGATAATCTAAATTATTGTTTTATTATTTAGTATTTACTTTGGTATCTGACTAACTTGTTTTAGGGTTTTACACCAAAAGGAAAGATAAAAAACTGAAGTCACACAAAGCTGGTAAGAGTGTAAATGGTGCTTCTCTTGTATCGACGTTTTCTCTGTTGATGCTGGGATCATATATATCTCCGAGTGTTTACACTAGTTTTTTTTTAATTATTCTGCAGTGGTTTAACAGCGTCATGATGAGCAATCCATCTTGACTCTGAGAGTCTTTTGACGGATACGCCTACACTTTTCATTAAACTTTCCCATTGACGTGTGGATGATGAAAAGAACCTGTAAACTCTTTCTACTGTTCCAAAAAAAGTTAAATTTGAATTAACGCTCCCTAAGTGAGTGCACTCCACATAGATTTAGCGAATGATTGGCACAAGGCGTTTTCTATGTGGTAGAGCCATGCTGCTATATTAGTAGTATAGTTGTAGCACAAATAGGTCGGCTCGACCGGGGAAGGACCACGCTCTCACAGAATACCAGCGTAAAATAGCAGCTCAACAATGATGTATTTCGTATGGTGAGTGTAGAGAACCGGAGACCCTTTTTACTGGAAAAGTGGCATTCCGTCTTAGTCCTCACGGGTAACAGCGCATCTGCATTTTGATTCGCAAAGGAGGATAGATATAGATGTCTATAGGTCACAGCAACCACTTACCATCCCGTGGGCTGTGTGCTCGTTTGTCACCCTCTCCTATAAAAAAAAAACAATATATTTATTCATTTGACAACATCAAATTTTAAAATAGTGTTGTCCTCTATAACGTTAAATGCACCCTCTAGTTTTTAGGGAAAGAACATTCGTGTTTTAGTGTTTTTTTTCGTGTTACTTAATAATATGCTTAATTGAAATACAATATGGAATATACCAACTATGATTAGCGATGAAAAATGTAAGATTATCGTTCTAGCATACGTCTAAAATATTACTTTAAGTCAATCACTGTCTTAATGTTGGTAATGTTTTTATTTTGTGTTAACATTTATCAATGTTAGAAGGAGATAAAATATAAAACTCGGTGCCTCTCTTTCTAAGAAAAATGAGGAACGGTTACAATGCTCCAAGCGCTCACTCCCTATATTATGCTATAACCTTCTTGTTTACCATAGATACTATGGCGTTTACTGTAACCATAGAAACCATAACATCAATAAGACAAAGAGAATGAAAACCAATATATTACATAAAATAATAATATAACAGTGCTCAAGTGGTCAATACGTTTATAAAACGACTTTTAAAGAGGTTTACATTGAATGGTTTAAAGAAATAATATTACTATTTCCATATAACCATGTTATTTTAACGTGATGAATAGTAGTGTTTTTACAAATTCATGCATTAAAGTTCCCGTAGATCCTATAAATAAGATGCCAAAAGCAGCGTACGAAAGAACGAATAAAACATTATTAGAACATAGCTCTATTGATTCATCTACCACTTGCTCTGTATCAACAACGGATGTAGATACTGAAAAACTAAAAAATTTTTACCGGAGCATACCTGACTATAACGAAATTAATCATTTATCATCCACAGAATTTTATTCGACATTAAAATCTTTAAGAGAAAAAAAGAAATCTATGTTAGGAATTAGTGTGGAACTCATAGATAATGGTCAGCAATATGATAACAAAAAAAACTCTTACGATGAAGTATATGGCCTTTCTCCTAAGAAAGAAAATAATATAGTAAAGATTGATAATAAGAAAAGTTTTAATACAGTAACCATTACCAGGAAAAAAAAGTCTCTTGGAACAGACAAAATAGATAATGCAAATGTAACATATCCAACACAAAAACAGGATAACATAAATGATGATCAACTTCCTGATACAGACATAAAATCGGATAAAACAAAAACATTTGAGATAAACAGTCGAAACACAAACAAGGTTGAGAGATCGCATAGAAATCATTCAGCTTGTTCAATCTCATGGCATGATGATAAAAATGTTCGTAATAAGAACGAAATAGACAAAAAATTTGATAAATTTTTTCAAGTTACGAAATTAGATCCTTTTGACAGTAGACAACAATGCACAACGCAAAGTATGCCTTCGAGTCCTTTGAGAACTAAAAGTTTGAGTACAATCTCTCGCAAAAAAAAGAATATCACTATTCCAAAACCTTTTAAAATGACGGAAAGGTAATGTTCCTTAATAAAGAAAAATCGGACGTGTTCTTTTCTACGTATTTTAAGCCTTTAAGCCAGTATTGGACTAGTATACGGTTAGATTTGACTACAATCCCACCTGATAGTAATTGGTAAGGTATTTAGTTCGCAAATAAGATGATGATCACGTCATCATGGTAGATTCTGATAGTGAACAGAACTTCTAAAATTATCGAAACATGTGACCTGCGCAGGGAATGTAATGTCTCAAGTACACGCGTAAGCACAAGTGCTAACTGCCTTACCACGTATGTATATGTAATGAAATTGTAGGTAAGTTCGGATGCAGTGTGAAAGATACGTCTTTATACACACAGTACATCCAGAACGGAAAACCAATTGCATAAAATTGTCTACAACTATCATTCGAACTCGGACTTCATATTTAAGGAGTGATGATTAATATAGAAAGCAATTTTTTTAATACTGTGAAAGAATCAATACATTCATACATACATTTTTACAGGGATGACCAAGAAAGGATGGCGAAAGAGCTTCGTACGCTGCAAAAATCATTTTCGGAGGATATGCTAAACCAAAAACGGGAAAGGAAACAATTTCGAGCCAGACCTGTACCTATTGAATCACGGATTCCTCTTTACGACAAAATTCTCGAGGATCAAGCCATGAGGTTTCCGCAGTTAAAACTTGTATATTCCACGCTTATTTGTTTTATTTATATTCCTTTTTGATCACATTTAGCAACATTAGGTATGTACTAAAATGCACTACTTCTTTTTTATATGGTTAATGCATGTATTTAAAATTATATAGATATACCTCAAAACTTGAAAACGAGATTGTACTACCAGTGCGTGTTGCCAGTGATCACATATGGATCTGAGACGTGGTTCTTCATTGCTGGCCGTATGAGGAAGCTCAAGGTCGCTCAACGAGCTGTGGAGAGGGCTATGCTCGGGGTTTCTTTGTGTGATAAACTTATAAATGAGGATATCTGTAGTAAAACCAGAGTAACCGACATATCCTAATGGATTAGTAAGGGCCGACCATATAGATCTTATTAACGCTTATTTGTTTTATTTATACTCCTTTTTGATCACGTTTAGCAACATTAGGTATGCATTAAAATGTAGTGCTTCTTTTTATATAGTTAACGCATGTATTTAAAATTATTTTAGATTGTGTTGCACTGGAAACAAATTAATATACTTTGAAACATATTAATTTATAAACTAGAACTAATTGGATGTCAAAAGTCAATTTTAAATTTTAATACTGATATATTACATAAGAATTTCATGAGAACTTTATCTTAGCCAATCTTTTCATATACGTAGGTAAGGTTTTATGTTATAATGGCAATACTCAAAGCGAAATGTAGATCGGCTTAACTTTAGCTAAACATAAAACTGAGATCGAAGAAATATGTTCACTTTCGAAAGAATTGATTATGAATGAATTAATTAGAATCTTTAGCCAATTATGTAAACATTTGAAAAATAATATTTTCTCTATAGCTAGAAATACTCAGCCGTTGCCGTAAACGATAAATAGGTGCTTAATGTTAAATTCATTTATTTACGGTTATTGTCATTATAATCATTAAAAGGGTTACAAAGTGCGAACTTATCAAATATTTCCTTTAAAACATACAAAATGAACTTTAAAATTCAAATATAAAATATATTAAACAATTTTATCATGTTTAAATAGGTTCCTGTAAATAAGTCGATAAGAGCTATAAATAATATGGGTTTTCCAAAAGAACAGGACGTTGTTATGTGAATATAAATGTATTAATATTGTTGTTGCCAACGTATCTTAGTAACTGAAATCTGTTTGGTATGCTGATTATGTTGAAATGCTGAAGTTACATTTACGTATAAAAAAAATATCTATGTATGATACAGAATAGTAAAAAATTAACTACCTTTGGGGTTTGAATAACTCATTACCTATCTTGTTTTCTTGAAACTTTTGCGGTAGATATCAAAAAGAGGTAACGAACTTAACCATTTTTATATTTTATTTATATAATCTATGAGTGCAAACGAACCAAGAGTCCACCTGATAGTAAGAGACCCATGTAACCCATGGTCTTGACATTTAAATAAAGAAAACCACAGGTGGGACGTTACCCTGACGACTAGTAAAAAATGCCTCATATCCTGTATTTATATTGGCTCTCTTATCCTAGAAAGAGCCGGATTTCAGCATTATAAAAATATTTAACTAAGTACCCAATTTTGCACGTAGTAGAGCCATGCTGCAGTTATATTAGTAGTAATAGTTGTAGCACGAATGGGTCGGCCCGACCGGGAAAGGACCACGCTCTCACAGAATACCAGCGTAAAATAGCAGCTTAATACTGTTGTGTTTCGTATGGCGAGTGTAGGGAACCGGAGACCCTGTTCACTGGAAAAGAGGCATTCCATCTTAGTCCTTACGGATGACAACGCATCTGCTTTTGAATCGCAAATAGCCATAGACATCTTCATCTATCCTCGATAGATGAAGATGTCTATGGGCTACAGCAACAGCAACCACTTGCCATCAGGTGGACTATGTGCTCGTTTGTCACCTTATCCTATATATAGGTTCCAGAGATATCGTGATGAGTCAGTACAAAATGTGATTTTTTTAAATTAACGCCCCTGCAACCCCCCTTGCGGGTGGAATTTCGTAAATCCCCTTCTTAGCTGACCTCTACTCGGCGAAAGGAATATTGCTACCAAATTTCAAGTCTCTATCTAGGCCTTATGGTGCCAGAGATAATATGAGTCATTACATAGGTGGAAATCTCTTATATATATATATATATATATATATATATATATATATATATATATATATATATATATATATATATATGTATACATACATAGATAAAGATTTACTTGACCAGTGCAATGAATAAAGAATAATCTAATCTTACTCAACTAATCTTTTCCCATAGTCTTTTTTGGAGTTTGCACCTAACACTGGTAGTAACACTTTATTTTTTATAGAATAAGGGTGACAAACGAGTAAACAGTCAATCTGATACTGGATACTGTGGCCTATAGACATCTACATTTATCCTCGATTAAGAATCAAAATGCAGATGCGTTGTCACCCCTGAGAACTAAGATGCAATACCTCGTTTCCAGTAAATAGGATGTCCGGTTTTCTACACTCACCATACAAACACAGCAGCATTAATCTAATATTTGCCCTGAGAATTCTACGTAAATGTTTATTATTGATATGTATTTTGATATGATACGAGTATGCATTGCTTGATTGCTTAGCCAACGTCGCAGACTAATAAGAATATTGGCGTACCAAACGCGAACTGTGTCGCGACCATGTTATAATACATGGTCGCGACACAGTTCGCGTGGGCTTACATCAAATTATATTATACTTACAAATATTATGTCAAATTGCATGGTAAGGTTTTTGGTTATATAGTGAACCGAACGTGGTACCGGGTGGGAGATGAAATGAAATTATTTATGCGTATATAAATTAAAATTGAAATACATCGTTAAAAATATTGAATGATAATAAAACAAAGAAATTTAAAGTATATAATTGTTAGCTACAAAGAAACTTAAATCCTAAGCCTGCTTATAAACTATTAGAGTAGTTGCGTTTATTTTTAGAAGATTTTTTGTCGAATTAAATTATTATTAATAACTAATAATCATGCGTTGTCACATCAGATATTACTGTCGATATTTGTGTCGCTAAATAGCAGTGCTTACACTGTTGTGTTCAGTGATTTCTACATCTATGTTAGTATATTGCTACATTCTCATCATTTAGTAATAGTAATAGTCTTCTATCATTTTATTCCGTTCTATCTTGCCTTTTTTTCCTACTACATTAATTACTCTCTTAGAGATCTTAAAAATACAATTCTTCTTTCAATACTATAATTCTGGCTGTGTGGATTCTGATCAACCAGAACTACAAGCTTTAGTCACTAGTACCTACATCTCGCCATGCTTTCGTCTTTGCGACTTCAACTTCCATTAGTACCTAATTATCCCCACATAATGAATTAGTATTCCTTTCATTCATCCACTAAACCTCTCCAAACTTCACACAGTCTCATCTTTCGTACACAATTTATCCAAACCACTATTTTTTTTTTATAGTTTAAATCTTTATCTGGGGGCACGGCAGTGCCCCCGCCAAGTCGACCAGAGAATCGGCACGGCCCTACCATCCTTTTCTCGAAGCAGTACAGGCCATTTTCGACCCCCTATCTTCCCCCTAACTTCGTTCTTGATAAAACTAGAAGCCTGAATTATATTTATTAATATAATTAATATAAACTCAGTATATTTCAAATTTCATTAAATATGAACCAGTAGTTTAAGAATTATAACTAGTCAAAGTTTCTTAATTTTGTCACTCACTCACTGACCGATCATCAAAACTCTAAGGCACTTCTAGCAGATATAGAAGCTTCAAATTTGGAATACAATTATTGCTTAGTATATAAATCAAGGAAAAACTAAAATATTTTGCAATTTCGGTGCAGAAGTCGGTTTTCGAGATACACCAACGGCATAAATAACTTTGTATATGTATAATATAATGGAATACCTAATAGGTGTAGATAGGTACCTAGATATAACCATCTACAAAAAGAAATGAGATGCCATCAAAAAATTTTTAACAGTGGTAGAGCCACGCGGCAGCTTTTGCTGTCGCACGGATGGGCCGGCTCGAACCGGGGTGGTGCCACGACCTCACAGAAAACCAGCGTGAAGTAGAGGTTTACCTCTGCGTTTCGCTCGGTGAGTGCAGGTGGCCGAAGGCCCTTTTTACTGGAAATGAGGCATTCCATCTTAGTCCTCACGGGTGACAACGCATCTACACTTTGATTTGTAATAGAGGATAGATGTAGATGTCTATGGGCCGCAGCAACCACTTACCATCAGGTGGACTGTGTGCTCGTTTGTCACACTTATCCTATAAAACAAAAAACAACACTAAACAATTTAATTTAATATAATATGTATTACATGAGAGATACATTGTGTTTTCATGCGATGGCCAAGTCAATCTATTTATTTAAAATATAAAATATTTTTAATATTGATATGGTCACTATAAGATGTTAGGTTAGCTAATCACTCAATAACTTAAGACCCTTAACTAGGGACTGAATAAATTAACCGACTTGGTATTACATGGATCTCACAACTTTTTACGGTAGAAGAATTGAGTTGCGAGACTTGGATTTTTTTACAAGTTATGTTTTTGATGGCATATCACTTTCACATGTTCACCTAGTAACTCTTCTATTCTTATACGCTGTAACGAAGTAGTAGCCACAGATGTCCGATGCCATCAACGTCTGAACATACCATTTATTCGGTAAAAACCAAACAATAATCCGCCCCTATGTTGACACTCCGGTAAACCTTGCATCTATATCTACCACCATTCTCTTAATTCTTCCATCTACATTGTAAAATCTATCAAATCTTTCACCTTCACATGGGAATACTTAAGAATCTTCTTAGGATGAAAGAGAGTATTCGTTACAAGAAGATTTATTTCGAAACATTCTGTACGAAGTATTATTAATATTATATTATTAAATATTATACATGGTAGAGCCACGCTACAGCTATATTATGATTGTAACACGAATGGGTCGGTCACAGCATCCACCACCAGCGTAAAATAGCAGCTTAATGCTGCTGTGCTTCGTATGGTAAATGTAGAGAACCGGAGCATTCCACCTTAGTCCTCAGGGGTAACAACGCATCGGCATTTTGATTCTTAATCGATGATAAATGTAGATATCTATGGGCCACAGCATCCACTCACTTTCAGGTGGACTGTGTGCTCGTTCGTCACCCTTATTATATAATAAAAAACGAAGGCTTTCACCATCCTCATTTATAAATTTATCAGTGATAACAAGACATCTTCCCGCATTCTGGCATAATAAGATGTTCGTTCTCCTTTCATTCCATTAAAATCATCCTTACCATCTCCCAAAACTCCAGATATATGTGGGCTTTTACCTTGTCTAGGGTGGAAACCCTAAGGAAAAACTAACTTCTATAAGCACAATTAGTCATATTCTTTGGAATAATAATACCGACACCCTGACATGCCCGCTTAGTCCCGTCTACAACAGTCCAGTAAGCGGTATATTATCGTGCCCAGTGGCATCCTTTCCTTTTCGTTTCGTCTCATTTATAGGTACATAACACATCTATTCCTCTATCATATATCATTTTGCATACTTCATTCATCTTATTTATTGTACCACAACATTCAGCGTATCCAGACGGTTTTCAGATCAGCAGTCCACTTCTCGCCCCTCCGGAAGACGGAACATAACAGGTGGCAAACCTCGTCGTTTACCACGTGCTCGGCGGTGAAGGAAAACATCGTGAGGAAACCTGCATGTCTGAGAAATAAGAAAAAAAAATTTCGAAGACATGTAAAGTTCGCCAACACGCATTGGAGCAGCGCCGCGGACATTTCTTTGCCCTAAAACCCTCTCAGAGATGAGAGGAGGCCTGTGCCCAGCAGTGGGACGTAAATAGGCAGCAACTTTAACCTCGTCGTTATCGTCATAAATGAAAAAAAAATGTTTTTCATACTTAGTAAAATAAAAGATGATATAAATGGATAAAAGTGAAGAAGAAAAGTGACAGGTGACAATTGTCCATATTCTGAAATATATCGTTTAAAATAACTATTTATTATAATATTATTTTATATATAATTATACATTTGATGCGAAAAAGGATGCTTTATACAGTGGTGTAAATTTCTACAAGCACAAATTTCACGAAAAAATTTTAGGAGTGAAAAACGGACATTTTCGTGAACACCGCCGGATTTTGATGTTTGCCGAACCAAATCAGAAAGTGGCAGATTGTGTATTATCTCATATAAGGAAAGATTCCACGCCACGCAAGCCTTACAATTCCAACCCCGACATCAATAAATCAGGTGAGCCTAGCAATATGACTACTCGAAAGCATAAACACGACAACGACTTCTCAGAGGCTCTCAATAATTTTACCTCAGAGATACGTAGAACTTTACATGACTGGAAAAAGGAAATTCAAGATGAAATATCAGGAATTAAAAATAATTTAGACTTCGTATTAAAAACCGATCTTGAGAAACTAAATGCATCCTTTGCTGAGATCATGTCGGAACTAAGCACCATCCGTCAGGAATATCACGAGATTAAAAAGTCGGTCATATCTCTTGACCTAAAGTACAACGAGACAATGAAGCAAATCACAGTTTTAGAAAACTCTGTACAATTCAATTGCGACCAATATGACCATGTTCAAAAGAAAATGGAATTATTATCTGTTAACAAAAAAGCAATCGAATCACTAGAATCTAAAATGGACTTATTGACTAACGAAAACAGACTATTACAATTGGAAATTAACACAAATAATCAAAGAGATCGCCTTTTGAACTTAGAGATCGTCGGCGTTCCTGAAATCAAGGATGAAGACTTAACCAATTTAATTATATCCATTGCTAAACAGTCTAATGTAACTATTTCCCCTAATGATATATTAGAAGTTAATCGTGTCACACCGAAAATCAAACAACAGGGCCGCCCGAAAAATATAATTGCAAAGCTTAAATCCCGTCTTCTAAAGGACAACATAATCTCTGGCACTCGAAAAAACCGACTGACCACCAAAGACCTTGCCATACATGGCAGCGTTCGTCCCGTATATGTCAATGAGCATCTTACACAGTGCAATAAACTTCTACTAAAGAAATGTAGGGAGACGGCGAAACTTAAGCAGTATCAATATGTGTGGACAAAAAACGGGAGGATCTACGTCAGGAAGAACGACACATCTCCGGCTTTGCATATATCACAGGAAAGAGACGTTTTAAAATTAATTTAATCTTACATTGTATATTGTTTTGTTCTCTTTTCAAGTACGTTATATTGCTTAAATTTATCAATTCCATCGTTGTAAAAGCAATTCATTGGTCTCTCTTATCTCATTTTGTCTATATTATATATCATTGTTTGACCGCACGTAAAGGGAGCTCAATTAATGAAATATTTTTGGTCTTAAGTGTATTAGTCACACGCGCGATAATTGTGCAGCTAAGTTGCATCCATATTCTTCACGAACATTACTCAACTATATATATATTATGGTTTCTTTTACTATATCCTTTATATTTAATAAAATACCAATTATATTTTTTCTGGCGTCTTGTATATTATGTATTAATTTATTTTACTTTGTCAATCTATGAATTCATCTATTATATTGTTATTATTCATAATAATTACCCGTTCAATATTTATTTATTAAATCTAACAACAATACTTAAAACGTCTATATTGTTACATTCGCGATATTTATATATATATTTAATAACTGCTCTGCATATTTATAAGCTCGCACCCTTTTATGTTGACTCGACTATATTAATCAAATCGTTTAAGGATTCATTCTGTTATATCTTATTGATAAATTTTATACTCTACCACCTTATACAAAAAATCAAGTCACTATTAACTAGCAACTGCCGAAGTGATATATCATTGTTCGTACTACTTAAGTCTAACGTAAACAAATTATTAGTTCTGTTACTCTGTGTAGCTTTAAGGTACTATAAATTTAACACAATTGGGTACATATTTGATTTTGATTAATGGCTGTAAATAATTTGTACTGTTATTATCAGAATGTTCGTGGTCTTAGGACTAAATGTCTTGAATTACGACTAAATATTTTGACGAACGATTACGACATTATAATTATGACAGAATCATGGCTACACAGTGGAATTTTTGATGGTGAATTGTGCGACGATAGGTATGACGTGTTCAGGGCTGACAGAGATTTGCGTAATAGTGGTAAAAGTACTGGTGGTGGAGTATTAATACTGACACGACGTACACTCGGTGCCATGTATCGTGACCTCGGCGAATGCGGTCTTACTGAGCTATTGTGGATCACCATTCCTTCAAGCGCGTGCGCTTCAAATTCCAACTTACATATTTGTGTGGCATATATTGCCCCTGACCCTCATCAAATGCCATCGGATCTCGTTTTTATTAAACAAAAAATTAATAGTATTATCGAGCTTTCTCCAAATGATAATTTTGTAATATTAGGAGATTTCAACTTGCCGTTCATTTCTTGGAACCCAAACGGATATACAGCTTTGAAAAAAGGGACTACTGAGGTACAAGAAGCGAGTATCCAGCTGATGGAAACACTAACATTTCACGGGTTAAGACAATTTAATACTTTAAAAAATCATGCTGGTAACACATTAGATCTTGCATTCTCTAATCTACCTCTGAATATCATCCCTGCGGCTGCGCCGCTACTCAGGGAGGACCACGCACATCCTTCTTTTTGCTTCATAGTTTTGGATTTAAACATTACTCCTCTACGGAAAACAGCTGCGCCGAGGCGAAATTTCAGGAGGGCTGATTATGAAAAAATTAATACATATCTTTTAGAACAGGACTGGAGGTCTCTTTTATGTACAGGCACTGTAGACGAAGCTACAAATACCTTTTATAACATACTGGATAGTTGTGTTCGTTTACATGTGCCTTTTAGTTATAACACAGGGAAGCGATCATATCCTAAATGGTACACACCTGCTTTAATAAAAATAATTAAGGAGAAAAACAATGCTCACACACGTTGGAAAAAATTCAGGAATAGATTAGATTACGATGAGTTTTCGTTACTCCGAGCAAGAGAACACCGTGTTCAGAGAGAATGCTTTAATAAATTTACGTCAAGTTGTGAAAATAGCATCAAAACACATCCTAAAACATTCTGGACTTTCGTCAAAGCCATTCGGGGTGGGTCAGGTTACCCTAAGAAAATGTCTTTGAAAGATATAGAGTACACCGATGGTATGGACATATGCAATGCTTTCAACTCATTCTTCAAGAGTGTATTTGGTATTCCTAGTAATAACTACATATATCCACATACGGAATCGTTGTGTACTGACACCGTTTCTAATGTACAGACAAACGCTGCAATAATTGAAAAAATGTTGAAAACTTTGGACACGAACAAAGGTGCCGGTAGTGATGGGTTACCTTCTTTTTTTTGGTCACGATGCGCTAAATCACTTGCTCTCCCCTTGACTATTATATTTAATCGCTCTCTACGTGAAGGGATATTTCCGCATCAATGGAAGTGTGCACACATAATCCCTGTACACAAGAAGGGATCACGTACAGAAATAAATAATTATAGAGGCATTTCTATTTTGAACACCGCGGCTAAAATCCTTGAACGAGTAGTATATAACGTAATTTACTCCACGCTTTCACGTGCCTTCCCTGAGCAGCAACATGGTTTTTTACAAAGGCGATCCACCACTACGAACCTGGCAAGTTTTTCTTCTTTTGTCCTTGAAAATATGGATCAAGGTGGGCAGGTTGATGTGATCTACACTGATTTTGAAAAAGCTTTCGATCGTGTGGATCACATGATCCTGCTCAACAAATTACAAATATTAGGGATTCACGGTGACTTGCTCCGATGGACTGAATCATATCTCACAAACCGCTCACAAGCAGTCGTGATAGGTGGTTTCCGTTCGAACTACATAAACATACCTACAGGTGTTCCTCAGGGCTCTCACTTAGGTCCACTTTTTTACAATGCCTACCTATATGACATTGGTTCGTGCATTATACACACAAATTACCTCATGTATGCAGATGATAAGAAGATTTTTTGTAAAATTAACACCATACATGACTGCCTATTGATACAAAAAGACCTGGACCGTTTATTTGAATATTACAAAATAAATAATATAACTGTCAATGCAAGCAAGTGCGAATGTATTAGTTTTACACGGAAATCTAAGCCAATTCTAAATAAATATCACTTTGACGGATTAGAAATCAGCCGAAAAGTAAGTGTTAGGGACTTAGGCGTAATTTTTGATCATAAAATGATACTATCCGAACACATTGATTACGTTATCAGTAAAGCCTATAAAAATCTTGGTTTTGTTCTTCGCATCTGTAAACCATTCTCGAATATTAATACAATTAAAATGGTTTATTTTGCATATGTCAGAAGTGTTTTGGAATATGCTAGTTCAATATGGTCTCCACAGTACAATGTCTACAAAAGCCGCCTTGAGCGTATTCAAAAAATATTTGTTAATCACCTTAACTTTCGCTGTCGGAATAAAATCGATACTTACACAGACAGTTGCACTGAGCACAATCTCTTATCTCTGGAACACAGGCGCATTTTGCTTGACATGGCTTTGTTATATGATATAATAAACAGTAATATTGACTGTCCATATCTTGTCTCAAGAATCACCTTTCGTACTCCAAAATTCCGTACCCGCAATACTACATTGTTACAGACTCCCTGGCATCATTCAAACTACTGTCGAAACACTGTTCTTTCGCGGCTTGCTCGTACATATAATGAACAATTTGGACACATTGACCTCTTTGCGAAATCTAAACTTACGTTTAAAGATTACATCAAGAAAACTATTACGAAATAGAGCAGTTCAAGTTAAAATCACATACAATCATATATTCTCTCATCTATTTCTTCTATATGTATTTTTGAGGCTACTAATATAAATATAAGTACTTAAGTTATTTTATTTAATATATATTATAATTAATTATTTGTATTATGTTTATATATTTAAACATTTAATATGTATATATACATAAGTAAATAATATATATGTATGTATATATATATCTTATATGTTTATATATATATATATATATATATATATTTATATATTTATATATATATAAAGGTAACGTAATATATCATTCTACCTGACTATCTCTCCTGATCTGTAAACTTATGACCACCTTCATTACATTGAATTGCTTATAATTTTGCTTATAATTTATCTATTAGATTGTTCTTTTTTCTTTTCTTCTAACAACAATACACCTACCATCAAACAATATAAGGGAAACCTGTTATTGGCCATACTTTAAGTTTGTTACATTAATGTTAATATTTTCTATATACGCTGTTGGTTTTCTAAATAAATAAATAAATAAATAAATAAAATACGGCGATGGAAATTCTTATGCCACCACAATTTTGAAATTAGTGTTTTTTTTTGTTATACAGGGTTATTTTACAATAACCGGTCAAATTCGCAAAGAAAGTTCAGAATAAGTAATATAGACAAATAATGAAGAAAAATTAATTAAAAAAAATCTCAAATATTCTGTCCTTTTTATCTTTTAAATTCAAAATGCGTGGTAATTGCATTATTTTAACTGATTTTACTGCGCACGCACACATTTTTAAGGGTCGATCAGTAGTCAAAAACGCTGTTGCCCATAAATCACGTTAAATTTGGAATAACTTCAAATAAGAGTAGAAGCCTTATTTACTCGTATTTTCAAAAACTGCTATAACTGTGTATCATTATTTATATATTTGAACTTAAGTTTAAAATTTTGCTAATCTTCTAAAAATAACCCTGTATATCTGGTGAAGATGAAAACTGGTGTCTCATCATAAGAGTAGACCACTACTCCTTCGCTTTCATTTCCCAAGACTCCCGTAGATACAACTGTTACATAGATAAATAAATAATCACTACTTGTACTTCAAATATTGTTTCGCGCGTAAGCTTTTGTAAATAACACTTCTTTTTCGTTCTAATTTTAACACGTATCACAACGTTTTCATCAGTAACAACCCAATTTAGAACAGGGCCTTTTCACTTTTGCGAGGATTTGCTGTGGTTGCTAACCTTGGCATGCGGATAGGTACAGTATTACACCCCCTAATAGATAGCATGGCGACCTAGTAGGATATTTTTTTTATAGGATAGGGGGCAAACGAGCATGCGACTCACCTGATGGTAAGTGACTACCGCCGCCCATGAACAACTGCAACACCAGGGGAATTGCAGATGCGTTGCCGGCCTTTTAAAAAGGAGTAGGCTCTTTTTCTTGAAGGTCCCTAAGTCGTATCGGTCTGAAAAAATCACTGGTGGTAATCGATTCCACAAGGAAACTTCCTTGACTTGAGGGAGAAAACTTCTTATAAATCGCACAATGGTGAACCGCCAATCATTCAGATGGTATGATGGTATCGCGAATTTTGTCGCGATGTGCGATGGTGAAATTGAGCGGCTGGAATTAGTCCGAACAATTCCTCAGAGCACTCCCCGTGATAGATGCGATAAAATACGCAAAGAGATGCAACATCTATACACAGTGCCAGTGAGTCAAGCCGATCCGAAAGAACTCGGTCGTCAACGATTCGAACCGCTCTGCGCTGGATGCGGTCAAGTGGAAGGAGCTGGCACTGGAGAGCCCCTGCCCAGAGATGGGAACAGTATTCCATGTGAGGCCGAACCTGCGCCTTGTAAAGTTGCAAGCGGTGTGCCGGCATGAAATACTGTCCCGCTCTGCTGAGCACGCCAAGCGTTTTAAAGGCCAATTTGACCTTCTCTTCCAAGTGACCACAAAACTGCACGTCACTCGATATGTCGACACCGAAGATTCCGATACTGGCTGAGGCAACAAGGGGAGTGCCTTCAAACTGAGGAGATACGACAAAGGGGTTCTTTTTAGCGGTAAACGCGCAAACTTGTGTCTTCTGGGGATTGAACTGGACTAGATTTAGTCGACCCCAGTCTGAGACTTTGTTCAACAAAGTCTCGACTTCAGACACAAGTTTGTCCCGGTACTCGACGATGTTTTTCCGAGAAATATTGGCACGGCCGGTGTATAAAGCATCACCAGTGCTGTCGTCCGCATAGCAATGAATGTTACTGGGTTGCAACATATCATTGATATGCAGAAGAAACAGCGTTGGTGATAGCACGCAGGCTTGTGGAACACTAGCGTTAATGGGCTTGTAATCGGAGCATGCACCGTCTGCTACGATCTTGATGCTCCGATCTGCAAGAAAACTGGTGATCCAATTGCACAATTTCTCGGGAAGCCCATAGGAAGGCAGCTTCGGAAGAAGTGCTTTGTGCCAAACCCGATCGAAGGCCTTCGCTATGTCCAAACTAACGGCCAGCACTTCCCCCTTGGACTCCACTGCCTCCGCCCATCTATGAGTTATGAAACCAGCTGAGCGAACATGTGTGAAAGGACATATATGCGAGGACATGTATGAAAACGACGGATGCAGGTGGCTAGGGACCGTGTTAAGCAGTGGACTTGTAAAATAATGATAATGATGATGATTATATACGATGGGTATTCCGCTATGTATCGGAGGTCATGAGATATTTGTAGTATTTTCCATATAGTCTTCCTTTATGATACCCACACGGAAATGAGGTGACAGATTAATAAACCACTCCATAGTTACAGTTACACTCGTTTACTTATTATTATTACAGACGTGCAATAACAAAAATAAACAGCGAAGCAGAACTACGAGCACAAATGAAACCATTTAGTTTCACTAAGAGAGAAGAGAATGGCACAAGTGATGTGTGTGAGAGAGCGGTTCATGTTCTTCCTAAACCAAAAAAGAAAAAGCGTTTCCGGGCTCGACCGGTGCCGAAGAATCTTTTCTCCAATTACATCTACGATAAGATGAAACAAGATCACTATTTCAGGTAAATTTATGGTAAAGTCTTACAAAGTAATTTTAATATGATGCTACATTAAACATCTGACAGCCATTGCCATTTTTACTTTTCCACTATTGTAAACCAGCGCTTTACTATTATCCCAATTTACTGCAACGGGCAAAGGATCGACTTAATCTTTATACAGGTACGGTGTATGGGCCGGAGAGTCACGTAGGTTTATTATAAAAATATGATGAAAAATATAACATACATTAATTAAAAACCGTACCGTGTAGTGGCGGTCAAGAATACCACTACCCCATATCCTCCCGTGGGTGTCGTAAAAGGCGACAAAGGGAAACAGGCAGGAGATGGGCAGCAGCATCTTCCTGATAATAGCCAAAATTATAATAAAAAAACTGCGGTTGCCAACCCGCTCGCCAAGCGTGGCAACTATGGCAAATACCCCCCTATGAATGTAACAAAGAGACGGCCCCCAGTCCCCGGCGGCCCCGCTATTCCTGGCTACGGTGGCGACCATGGTAACGGCGGGGCAGGGGGTGCTAAGAATCTCCGGTGGAGGTTCGGTTGCCACCTTAGACGACTCGACCTGGCAACGTACAACGCACGCACCCTGAGGACTGAGGAGAAGATCGTGGAGCTGGAAGAAGAGATAGACAAGTTGCGCTGGCATATTATAGGATTATCCGAAGTCCGAAGAGAGGGGGAGGACACGGTAATCCTCGAATCCGGCAACTTGCTCTATCACCGGGAGGGCGACCATCTGTCCCAAGGAGGTGTCGGATTTATCGTCCACAAGTCTCTCGTTAACAACGTTGTAAAGATCGGGAGTGTGTCGACGAGGGTTGCGTACCTTATACTCAGAATTACCAAACGGTATTCGCTGAAGGTCATACAGGTTTACGCACCAACCTCGGCACACCCCGATGGGGAGGTGGAGGAAATGTATGAGGATATCTCTAGAGCCATGCATTCCTCCAAAACCCAATATACGGTGTTAATGGGAGACTTCAATGCAAAACTAGGCACAAGAGAGAACGGTGAGCTGAAAGTAGGGAAATTTGGAATAGGGCAACGGAACCCAAGGGGCCAGCAGCTGGCCGACTTCATGGAGAAAGAGGGACTCTTTATGATGAACTCTTTCTTCCAAAAGCGGCCCCACAGGAAGTGGACCTGGTCGAGCCCCGACGGTTCGACAAAAAATGAGATTGACTTCATTATGACGACCAGACGACAACTGTTCAGTGATGTCTCCGTGATCGCGAGGGTGAAAACTGGTAGCGATCACCGAATGGTTAGAGGCACACTGAACCTAAACGTTAAGTTGGAGAGGTCTCGTCTAATGAAGTCAACGCTCCGTCCCCCTCGTGCTCTGTTCCAAAGTCCCGAAACCTTTCAGCTCGAGTTACAAAACCGTTTTCAGTGCCTAGAAGACTGCAATGAAGTGGACGATATGAATGACAAGCTCGTGGAAACTGTCCATGCGGTCGGAGCTAAGTTCTGCAAGACCCGCCGCAGAAGAACACAAAAACTCTCCGATCACACTCTTAATCTCATGGCTGTTAGACGTGAGATGAAGCTACATTCTTCAACAGACTTGACAGCATACAGGCATCTGAACAGACAGATCTCCAAATGCATGCGGCGGGACTTACGCAACTTCAATACAGCTCGTATTGAAGAAGCGATCGAGCGGAACCAAGGCTCCAAAGTCTTTGCCAGAGATCTGTCTGCCAGAAAGAGCCACCTGTCAAAGCTGAAGACAGAATGTGGCAGCATCGTTTCCGGGACACCTGAGATTTTGAGTGAGATTGAGAGGTTCTATGGGCAGCTGTACACGTCATCGTTGGAGCCACACGCAAGTGTGAGTAACGATCCAAGAGCGAGTCTCATCCGACACTATTCCGAAGATATCCCGGACGTCAGTCTGAGCGAGATTAGAATGGCTCTCCAGCACCTTAAAAACGGTAAGGCCCCAGGCGAGGATGGAATTACAGCGGAGCTTCTGAAAGTGGGTGGAAGACCGGTACTTGAAGTCCTTCAGAAGCTCTTTAATTCCGTCCTCCATGGTGGCATTACACCGGAGGCGTGGAGCAGAAGTGCGGTGGTCTTGTTCTTCAAGAAAGGTGACAACGCTCTCTTGAAGAACTACAGACCGATTTCCCTTCTGAGCCGCGTCTACGTGCTGTTTTCGAGAGTCATTACGAATCGTCTCGCGCGCAGTCTTGACGACTTCCAGCCTCCCGAACAAGCCGGTTTCCGAAAGGGCTTTAGCACCATAGACCACATACATACCCTTCGGCAAATTGTACAGAAGTCCGAAGAGTACAATTTGCCACTATGTCTGGCGTATGTGGACTATGAGAAAGCCTTTGATTCCGTCGAAATTTGTGCGGTGCTGCAGTCCCTTCAGCGGTGCCAAGTTGACTGTCGGTATATCGAAGTGTTGAAGTGCTTGTACAGTAGGGCTACGATGGCTATCCGAGTACAGAACCAGAGTACGAAACCTATCCAATTGCAGAGAGGTGTAAGACAGGGTGACGTCATATCCCCGAAACTCTTCACCGCTGCATTGGAAGACGTTTTCAAGCTTCTGGACTGGAAAGGATACGGTATCAACATCAATGGCGAGTACATCACTCACCTTCGATTTGCCGACGATATAGTCCTTATGGCAGAATCGCTGGAGGACCTAAGCACTATGCTCAATGACCTCGATAGTGTTTCCCAACGGATAGGTCTTAAGATGAACATGGACAAAACAAAGATCATGTTCAATGTCCATGTCACACCTATGCCGGTAGTTGTTGGGAGCACTAAGCTCGAAGTTGTTGACGATTATGTTTACCTGGGACAAATAGTCCGACTAGGTAAGTCCAACTTCGACCGAGAGGTCAATCGACGGATTCAACTCGGCTGGGCAGCGTTCGGGAAGCTACGACACATCTTCTCGTCAGACATACCTCAAAACCTGAAAACGAAATTGTATAACCAGTGCGTGTTGCCAGTGATGACTTATGGAACTGAGACGTGGTCCTTCACTGCTGGCCGTATGAGGAAGCTCAAGGTCGCTCAGCGAGCTATGGAGAGGGCTATGCTCGGAGTTTCTCTGCGTGATAAACTTAGGAATGAGGATATCCGCAGTAGAACCAGAGTAACCGACATAGCCCAACGGATTAGTAAGCTGAAGTGGCAGTGGGCCGGCCATATAGCTCGAAGAACCGACAACCGATGGGGAAGAAAGGTTCTCGACAGCCTCGTACCGGTAGGCGAAGTGTAGGGCGTCCCCCCACGAGATGGAGTGACGACCTGGTAAGACATGCAGGAAGTCGATGGATGCAGGTGGCTCAGGACCGTGCTTTGTGGCATTCTTTGGGGTAGGCCTATGTTCAGCAGTGGACTTGTGAAGGGCTGTAATGATGATGATGATGAATTAAAAATAATTTTACGGATTTTATCACGTTTAATTTTAACTTTTTTTTAATATCCGATGTTTCGGGCACTTTACAACATGGTCAAACATGGCCCAGGTACCCGTACGACTATTTCACTAGGACAGCTATTTATGCTCTTTGGGTTTCATTTGGTCACTGCGATGTAAGCGCGGGACCAAAAGCCTGTTACCGTGCAATACTTGCTTGTATTTATATTCGGGTTAATATATTAAGAAATCAAATATAACGCAGTTGCGAAGTAATTCTCACTGGCAAAATATTCTAAGTGCTGCAGGACCTAAGGGTTTTTTTTATCATTCAGTTTTCTTTTAGATCAATTAATCGGCGCATCAGAGCTGAAGAAATGTTACGAAGTGCTAACTATCCAGGCAATATGGCAACTCGTGATCGCAGTCGCTTATCAACCCCAGCAGCTCATAGTGATTTACCCATCGACCCTTCGCCCGCAGCTCAATCGACTGCGTCCTCAGATAGGTTAAGGTGTGCTAGTCCAACCAAATCGTGTAAAACGTCGAAAGAAGACTTTATAACTACTAGCCCGCAACCATTTCGGTTTAAAACGGCTAGCAGAGCAAATCAGAAGGTAAAAAGTAGTTTTAAAAGTCCTTTTGTGGGTTTCATACGCTGTTCCCTTTAGCTTGAGATTCTATGTAAATAGCTTGCACTAAGATTGTGATATTATAAAATTTTTACTGTGTATTGTATAAATATAAATCACAAATTTACTCTCTTTAGTTAGCCTATCAAATTCCACTGATGAACATAGGCCTCCTTCATAGATTGTCTCGAAGGGGGAATATTTGCCATAGTTGCCTCGCTTGTCAGGCGCGATGGGACCCGAATTTTTTTTAGATTTTGAATGGTAGACGCTGCTGTCCATCTCCTGGTTGATTTCCCTCTGTCCTTTCTAACGATTCACGGGATGATATGGGGTTTTGGATATTCTTACACCGCCACTATAAGGTCAGCATTTAGATAATATACAATATATTATATGTCGTAGACAACCAGCTTAATTAGCCTTTCAATTAACTGTCTAGTCTTTTTACATTTATAGAAATATCATTGCTAGTATTCTGTAAAAGCGTGGTTCTATCCAAGTCGAGCCGACCCATTCTTATTACAATCTTACTGTAGTATATCTATAGCGTGGCTAAAAAAAGTTTATTAAATCTATATTTTAGATGCAAAATATAGTCAAAAAAATTTATCAAAGCAACAATAATAATAGCAACATTAGCGATTGTGTATCAAACACTCGAGCGTATTCTGCATTGGAGTTAAGAAGTGCCGCAGCTGGAAGATCTAATTTAGCAGCTTTATTGCGAGCTGAGTCAGTAAAAAGGAAATTCGAAATGGAAGCGGAAAAAAGTTTGGCAGAGCAACGACGGCGGATTGAGCTCAGACAACGGGATCGTATACTTCGATCTAAGCCTGCCTGGCACCTGGTTAAAAACAAGTAAGAACTAATTTTATTACTAACTAGACTAGATTTTCTCCGCACTCTGTATTTAACAGACAGACATTTTAATTTATGTGTAGTATAAGGGTGACAAGCGAGCACACAGTCCACCTGATGGTAAGTGTTTGCTGTGACTCATCTATACATATAATAAATCTGTAGAAAAGTCGTGTCTGTAATTCTAATATATTCTTGAAAAAACAAGTCCAGGGGACTAAATAAAGGGTTCTCAAGCCAAATCAGTGGTTTTTAGAATTTTTGTCTGTCTGTCTGTCTGTCTGTCTGTCTGTCTGTCTGTCTGTCTGTGTATTCCGGATTCACGCAAAAACCACTGGACCGATTTACATAAAATTTTGTATGTAGGTAGTTAGTAACCCGGGGTAACTTATAGGCTACTTTTTATCCGATTACAGAACTGCGAAAAAAGAAGGTTAAGTATTTTCCTTCCTTAAAATGTTAATTTTCTATTACATATTAGTTATAGGCGGGATAACGGGTGTTTTTCAAATATTTATAAATCAAATATTAATAATACCATATACCATATTTATAAATAATTTATAAATAAAGTTTAAAATATAGTTATAAACTTGGTAAAATACACCGATGTAGTTATCAAAATAGCGCCATCTATCATCAAATAGAAAAATTAGTATGTTTTGCCTTCATTTACCAATAAATTAAATAATATAAATAAAATTATGTATATGTTTAGATAATAAGATTTTTAAAATTATTTAAAAATTGTAACGTTTAGTTTTTTAGTATTTTTGTTATTTTATTTTAAAAGTGTAATAATGTCAATAGATAATAGTGACATCTATCAAAAATATAAAAATTGATAAGGTTTTTATTTCAATTATACTAATCTATATGTAAACTGATTAAAACTGGTCTGTTTGCAATTATTGCAAAATTTTCATTATCTTTATAGCTTTATTAAACATATTTTTATATATGTCGTGACCAGATCGTAGAATTGATCATATACCTATCATAAAGTAGTCTATCATTTCGTGAAATGGTGTGGTCATTTCATGATATTTAGCATTGTTTGTTGACCATCTCATGATGTAGCTTGACAAAAAAATTATATTAATTAGATTAGAAATGAATAAACCAAACTATAAATATAACTCAAAGTAGAAAAATTAAAAAAGGTTATAAAGTGCAAAAAATTAAAAATCAAACCACTGACTCAGTGTTGTATATTAATATAATACTCTAGATAATGATAAACTATTATTTAAAACTAATTTCTCAATTAACTGACACTATGTAACGAAAACTTTACCTCAGTCACAACTAGCGACATCTGGTGAGTGGAAGATTATTAGCCCTCATTAAATAATAGAATGTTACTGAATTACGATGTAAATAATTGAAAATTTGTTCGTGGCATCGTTGGAAGGGTAATTACTAGGTAGATGTGGTCAACAATCATAAGCTTAGTTTCAGTTTTAAGAAATTACATTTAAACAAATATGAGGGCCGTGTAGCTCTCGCCGTGAGATTTCATCGTAGCACGGGAGCAAAACTGTTATAGAAAACTTTACGTGCTGACTTAACACGTGTCCGTTAAAGTGGTAACGAATAACTTCGTGGAGAAACCAAGATGTCTGAGTAATTAAAGTAGTCGTGGAGATGTAAAAACAGTTAATATGCATTAAAGCATTGCAGTATATTGTATTTTTCTGCCTACAAAAAACTATAGGTAATGATGAGTCCTGTGGACATTAGTGAGACGTATATTAGCTGCTACTTTACTTTTTTTACCTTTAACGAGACTTATAAATCAGTTTGTAAATTAAAATAGCTTTCATATTTTCAAACACATTAAGATGTTATTTTTTTTTTATAGGATCGGGTGACAAACGAGCACACAGTCCACCTGATGGTAAGTGGTTACTGTGACCCATAGACATCTACATCTATCCTCAATAAAGACTCAAGATGCAGATGCGTTGTCACCCGTGAGGACTAATATGGAATGCCTCTTTGCCAGTAAAAAGGGTCTCCGGTTCTCTACACTCACCATACGAAACACAGCAGCGTTAAGCTGCTATTTTACGCTGGTTTTGTGTGAGAGCGTGGTCCTTCCTATGAAAATTCCTATGAAATTGTCCTTTATATGAAAGATAAGATGAATACCTAAATGTAAATGAACAGGCTATTGCGGGAAAATACTTACTTACTAATTAAAGAAAGCCGGTTTTACTTAAACAAAGGTTCATTTTATTTTACTTGTCAATGGCAGTAATCAAACTAATTAAAACTTAAATTTCATGGTACGTAAGCATTATTATATATTTTAGCATATATTTGAATTGCAATTTGGAATGTCAATTTACCACATTTTTGGCGGTAAAGGAAAACAGAAGTTTCGCAGTTGAGGACATCCCGCGTTGGAATTGCGCAGCGAAGACTTTTGGCCAAAAACTCGGCGGCCTGTGCCCAATAGTATGTAAGCTGCTACTTTTTTACTTTTCACGGGGCAATAGTATATACAGTATTTATTTCATTCATATTTTCGAGTATGTTAATTTTTTATTTTCACTCTACCGTAAATATTAAGGGTTGCAAAAATGAGTAGAACTCATTATCGTCAGCCTATCAAAAGTCCACTGAAATGAACATAGGCCTCCCCCATAAATTGTCAAGTAGTTGGATATTTGGAATATTTTTCTACTCCCGTTCGTGAGTGTAGTGATTCCCACGTTCACTGTGAATAAAATTTATAAGCAATGAAACTAATTTTAAGGATTTTATCGCGTTTAATTTAAACTTTTTTAATTCCCGATGTTTTGGGCACTTTACAGTACCCATGGTCACAGGAGGACTAAGGTGTTTGACGACCTAATATCATATTTAGAATAGAATAGAATAGAATAAAAATAGAAATGAATACAATAAATGCAATAATAGTATGCTTGGGTTTGAATTTAATTTTATTAATTACTAGCTGTTCCCCGCGACTTCACCCGCGTGTTATTTAGGATTTTAATTATGTTGCGCGGAACTTTAATCGTTTTTTTTTAAATATAAGTAGCCTAAGTTACTTCCTATAACATCAGCTATCTGCCAGGTCCAGCCGTTTCGGAGATTAGCCGGAACAAACAGACAGACAAAAATTTTATAAATTCTATTTTTATTATAAGTACCTACCGTATATACTTTCATATACATTTAGTAAAAAGCTGTTATTTTGACATTACAAACAGACACTTCAATTTTATTTATTTGTATAGATAGGGTCCTTAGCAGATGATAGCACTCAGCCATCTTCCATTTTAAAATTAGGATATTTTTAATTTCAAAAGGCTCGTGAATCATCATTGGTAGGAATTGGTGTTCTATTGCAAGGATTTGTTGTATATCAGATCCGATATAATGGTTGGGACGATACTAAACCTGTTGACATACTTTAGACTTCCCGGAGCGTCGGTGTTTCACATCAACGATGTGTTCTTTTAAGCGGGTTTTTATGGAACTTTCATCCAAAGATGCGTAAAAAAACCCCACGTAAAGAAGTTAAAATTACGTGTTAAAATCCGTAACATTAGTTTTATTCCATGTATAGTATACTGTATATTAAATTTTATATTTTCATAAATGCAGTTCTATAATGATGTATACTGTATTCATCGCTATAGAACTGCATTTATGAAATTTTATAGTCTACTCGAACGTAAAAAAAAAATATTTACATCTATTTTATGGTGCCGATCAATATAAAATATCTAAAATAAACATTATCCCGTAAATTGATAGAAGACCATGAAACTCATCATTATTTTGTTAAAACTAATTAATTAAATTTAAGTAAATAAATTAATGTAAAGAGTAAAATGTAAATAATAGATAATAATACATCTTCATTCCGAGACAATTTACCTTTCTTATGGATACATCGAAATACATGCCTGATATAAAAAATAGTAAGTGTTTTCTATACATATAGGTACATTCACGTGTTCCTGTAGCATGTTATATCTATGCCAAATATACATAATCTATGCATAATGTACGTCTAATAGTCTTTTAGAATTAAAAAAAAATCTTTGACAGACATAGAGACACAGACACTGAGGTGACTCTAAAAGCGATCGAATTTTTCTAAATTTGCCACGGAACAGCATTTAATGGCGTTCCTAAATTCAAGCTCACGCGAGCGAAGCCGCGGGTAAAAAGCTAGTAGACATCTATATCTATCCTCGACTACGAATCAAAATGCATATGCGTTGACAACCGTGAGGAATAAGATGAAATGCCTTTTTTCCAGTAGAAAGGGTTTCCGGTTCTCTACACTCACCATACGAAACACAGCAGCATTAAGCTGCTATTTTACGCTGGTATTCTGTGAGAGCGTGGTCCTTCCCTGGTTGGGCCTACCCATTCGTGCTACAACTATACAATTACTATAGCTGCAGCATGGCTCTACCACGTTTTTTATCCATTGATGGAAGATTTTTTAATAGAGGTTAAAATGACAAACGTTCACACATTCCACCTGATGTGAAAGAAAGTTGCGGCCCATAGATACTTTCATCTATCGTTTAATAAGAACCAAAATGCAGATGTGTTGTCACACGTGAGGTCTAAGTTGGAATAGCTCGTTACTGGTAAGAGGTCTACAGTTCACGTCACGAGAACCAGCAGTATTATGCTGTTTTCACGTTAGCATTTTGTTCGATCGTGGTTCTTTTACCGGTCGAGACGTTTGTGCTGTAGACTTAACATTTTGTAGCGAGGCACCACCATGTACTTACACTGTTGAATGGTGTTAATGATAAATACACCATGTAGTGGCGTTGTAAGAATTTCCACTACCCCATACCAGTGTGTCGTAAGCATTGAGTAATATGTACTACGTACTAGAGAAGCCATTCTAAGCAAAAAATGTGCATTACTCTATGTCTTCGCGCATGCGCGGGAGATAGTAGAGTCGCGCATGCATGTAATTGATTTAAATGCGTTGCGTCAGTTTTTAATTTAAATTTAAATTTGAAATATTGTATTATTAGCGCCGCTCCACATTGCATGTATAATGAAACCACAGACTAACTAGTAGATTGAAACGACACTAAATGACACACTGTACGGATTGCAGTACAGTTCAGTTGAACATAGTGTATGTTCGGAATGCGAAATCTAGTACGTAGTACATATATATCGATGGTCGTAAGAGATGGCAGAGGGAAACTAGAACAGAAGATGGACAGCAGCGTCTTTCTGATGACAATGAAGTAATAAAATGCTGCGGTTGCCATGCGTGGCAACTATGAAAAACCTTCCCTATGAGGCAGTCTATGTGGGAGGCCTATGTTCAGCAGTGGACTATGTATAGGCTGTAATGAATGGATGGATAATGGAATGATAAATACTACATGTTAAGCTTTTCACTTTTGGTATATAATATATGGATACTATATGTTATAGTTGATTTATTTGCTCCCAAATAATAATGTTCGCCAAACTGAATTTTTGGTCACGGCGTCCAATCTCAACGGAACCTAGCCATCTACGCAAGACCGGATTATAGTGCCCAAGTGTGTGCGTATGTGTGCGGTGCACCCCCTATTCCTTCACTCCCATAGTCCAACATTACGGTAATCCGATACGACCGGAGATAAGGTGCAAGACCTACTGTTTTACGTGCTTTCTGAGGCACGGGAGTAAACACCGCCAGCTTCTTGACTCTGGGCTGCTAGCGAGAATTTCTTGACAAAAAACTCAATCACTGATTTTAGCTCGGACTCAGGTTTCTAACCCGTAACCACATGATAAGTAGCCGTTTTAACAACCATTAGACAAACGAGAAAAACCGTTACAGCCTATTAAAAGTCCTCTGTTGCACATAGGATATTTACCATTGTTGCCACACTTGGCAGGCGTGTTGTGGCAACCATAGTCGTATTTTTTTTAGTTATTATAAAAAGATGCCGCTGCCCATCTCTCGGTTTTTATTCCTCTGTCGCTTTATACGACATCCACGGGGCGATATGGGGTAGTGGATATTCTTACACCGCCACTACACACACGGTATAAAACAAAGAAAAGGAGAATAAAGCAAATAAAATTTCCATGTGATAAAATTGTTGTATTATTTTCAGTCATGAAGAAGAGATTGCAATTCGGTTACAGACGCGGCGTGATGAGGAGAGAATGCGTCGGGAGGAATTCCTTCATGAGATGGAATTGATGTATGGAAGAGTTCAACAGCAGCCACTTCTATTTGAAAGATACTATGCACCTCGTTCTTATTCAGCAGGTGTGAGCATTCAATTATCACCAAGGAAATGCTCAAACAAGAAACGATACAGTCGAAAAAACCGAACATATCAGATGACCACACCAAGCGACGGTTGTGATAGTGATGGGCAAAAGTGTATCGATAAAATTGAGAAAGACGATAAATTGTTTGAGAATTCAGAGGATGTGACTGACAGTGTCGATAGAAGCTGCTTGTAAAGTTTTATATTACATCGTGAATATCCTTTTTATATGTTGGTGCACATATTATTTCTCAAAGCAGACGATCTTCACATCTTAATTTGAACGCTATCAATATTAATTTAATATTTAGAAACTAGTTTGATATAAAACATTTATATTGAAAAACACAATGTAAATACTTGATAATGTTAAATATAAGTACAATAATCATTTAGCTTATTCTGTGTAACGTTTCTCTTTTAAAACATGGGTCAGTAAAGATCGAGACAGTACAAAATAAACAGTGTTTTATATAAGATCAAAACAAACGGCTGGCGGCTGGCGGCTGCCCTGATAGCTAAGAAATTATCGTCACGAAAGTAAATTTTTTGATAGATAGGTATCACATTGACCCACAAACTGCGTATAGGTATACGCAGTTTGTGGGTCAAATATGCACATACACATGTAGAAAGTATAAAATACTATCTTGGACACTGCTTTTTCAAACCTGTTTGGATATTTCAAGCGCTGCAATTTTCAATGGTGTCAATTTTAGATGGTGTCGTCTCCAGACGTTATATTATTTTACTAGTATTTTTATACGTCGACTATCAGAAATCCTTGTAATATAATGATCACCTTATTTTAATACGTGGTCTCCGATAGTGAGTTCTTATGAAGTCCGGAACATTGTTCTTGAGGCAGGTTTGAGCCGTTCGGAATATTGCAAGAGCCAGGTTCACTATACGATCCAAGACAATCTCTTGATATTGACCGACGTCTGTACTCCTTTCTAACATAATGAAGCATCATAATAACTGTCACAATATGTCTGTCTGTATGTATGTCAACTATCATGTGATAACTGTGACCCTCACCAAACCATGGGTCATGATCGAGAATGATGCAGCGAATGGCGACACTTCTTTAGACCTGTGTATGCTCACACTCTCATTTTATTGTAGTGTTATACAATCATATTTTTTTCATATTTGACAATGTTCACAGCACATGACAGGCTGTGAAATGTGAACATTGTTAAAGACAAATTTCGGCGAAGCCTCATAAGTAAAGAAAAATAATATTGCGTTAATTATTAAATAAGATCAACAAATTCTCTAAATTAGTCTCTGCAGTTCAAGATAATGGATCGATTAAAAGTCTTGCTGTCCCAATACGTAAGAGAACATTACATTAAGCAAAATGTGATAGTGTATGATTTATTTATTTATTTATTTAACTTTTTTGAACCTTATAAAATATATAAGTACAAAAGGCGGACATAATGCTTAAAGCATTCTTTGCCTGTCAACCTTGAGGAGTGGAAAAACATAGAAGGCGGTTATTATAATACATAACAGTAAAGAATAAGAAATATAATGAATTTAGAAATTATAGCATATAAACATAAAGGTAAAAAAAAATACATATACCATACATACATACATATATATATATATATATATATATATATATATATATATATATATATATATATATATACGTGGTCCTTCACGTGGTCCTTCACGTGGTCCTTCACTGCTGGCCGGATGAGGAAGCTCAAGGTCGCTCAGCGAGCTATGGAGAGGGCTATGCTCGGAGTTTCTCTGCGTGATAAACTCAGAAATGAGGATATCCGCAGTAGAACTAGAGTGACCGACATAGCCCAACGGATTAGTAAGCTGAAGTGGCAATGGGCCGGCCATATAGCTCGAAGAACCGACAACCGATGGGGAAGAAGGGTTCTCGAGTGGCAGCCTCGTACCGGCAGGCGAAGTGTAGGGCGTCCCCCCACTAGATGGAGTGACGACCTGGTAAGATATGCAGGAAGTCGATGGATGCAGGTGGCTCAGGACCGTGCTCTGTGGCATTCTTTGGGGGAGGCCTATGTTCAGCAGTGGACTTGTGAAGGGCTGTAATGATGATGATGATGATATATACAAACCACATACACACATATATATATACACAAATTCACATATAAATACATATATACACACAAATATACATATATACGTAAAAACATATTATGATGAAATTAGCTATTAACACAGATTAACTAAGATGGTGACGCCAACTTAGGAGTTCTTTACGACTTTCAGAAAATGTTCTTTAACATACTTTTTAAATGTTATTTTGTTGGAGCGTTGTCTCAAAGTTTCAGGCAGTGCATTCCAAAGTCGCGCAGCTCGTACAGCAAACGTGGAAGAAGAAAAACCGGAACGGTGAAGTGGAATGGAGAGCGTAAGAGTCTCCGAAGAACGTAGAGGTCTATTATGCGTATCAGATAGAAATTGAAACTTACGTTTCAAATAGTCGGGACAACGATTGTCGAATAAAATAGAAAAAAGTGTGAGAAGTGTCCTGACTTGCCTCCGTTGGCGAATGGGAAGCCAATTTAGCTGAAATCTAAAGGAGGAAACATGGTCAAACTTGCGAAGACAGAAGATGAATCGGACACAGTTATTTACGAGACGATCCAGCTTGTCTAGAAGGTTCACATTAAGATCAGTACAACACACATCAGCGTAATCAATAATGGGCAAAATAAGAGACTGCACCAGAGTTATCTTTACCTTGACCGGAAGGAAGTTTCTAAGGCGATTTAGGGCACCCAACTTAGCAGTAACTGAAGCACTTATTGTTTGAATGTGAGTGGACCAATTGAGAGTTGAGTCCATACAGAGGCCTAGGTTTTTCACAGTGCTGGAATAAGGGATGCATGATCCATCAAACATGACAGGAGCGACAGAACAAATATCAAGTTTAGATAACTGACGAGACTTCCTATCAAAATTGCTTGGCATTTGTTAGGATTCACTAGAATGCCAAATTTGCTAGCCCAATTGCTTAAATTTAATAAATCTGTATTAATATTGATAACAGCATTATTAATGTGATCCACATCAGTCTGAGTATAAATTTGCAAATCGTCGGCGTAGAAATGGTAAGAGCAGCAAAGTTGAGAGGAAAGGAAGTTAATAAAAACAGAGAACAATAAAGGAGATAATATTCCACCCTGTGGCACCCCAGATACAAGCTGACACCAGTCAGACAAATGATTACCAACTCGAACAGCTTGTTGGCGACCACAAAGGTAGGAGGAGAACCAATTTAAAGCAATGGAGGAGAAGTTTAGATTACCGAGCATAGCGAGGAGAATATCATGGTCAACCATGTTGAAGGCATTAGAAAAGTCCACGAGAACAAGCACAGTGACCTTTCTATTCTCCAAGCCATCCCGAATGTCCTCTGTAACTTTAAGAAGTGCAGTGGTGGTGCTATGTCCGGGACGAAAGCCCGACTGAAATTGAGTGAGCAAGTTATTATTATATATAAATCCTGATACTTGCCGGTGAACTACAGATTCCAGGATCTTTGATAAGAATGGAAGAATAGAAATAGGTCTATAATTATTGAGTTGCAAGGGGTTTGAAATTTTAGGAAGCGGAATTATATAGGCTTTATACCACAAAGAAGGAAATACCCCTGACAACAGAGAAAAATTAATGATGTGAGTAATGACTGGAAGAAAGAGTTCGAGAACTAAAGAGATCATAGCACGACTCACATTATCACAACCCACTGCTTTTGATTTAATAGAAGCAAATGTTTTACGAACATCGTTAACAGAGACAAGCGAGAATAAGAAGGGTATTTGTAAAGGTTTGGCCTTGGAATTAATTTCTAAGATTGGCTGGGACTTAATAACTGGAGAGAGTGAGGAACCTGTAGAAAAATAGGAATTTATGTCATTTAGAGGGAATGGGATGTTATGTTTCATAGTGGAGGATTTACATAGACCAAGAGAATTAAGAAATTTCCAAGTATCCGCCGAAGAAGCACTAGATATATTGTCAAAGAAGTAACGACGCTTTGCCGCCCTTACCATTTGGTTGCAACGATTGCGAGCAATTTTGTACAAGTCCCAATTCTCATTGCTCCTGTCACGCTTAAACCTTCTGAAAGCTCGGTTGCGTCGAGTCATCGCCATGCGCACACCCTTCGTTATCCACGGAGCTGGTGGCCGCTTAGCCCTAAATGATCACAGCTCTTAAGAGGCATTGCAACGTGTTGAAAAGGTTCGACGTGGTCATCATCCGGCATTAGCTATGGTTTGGAGAGGGTGTCTAAAGGTAACGAAAACTGTGGCTAAAGTTTGTCACGAGTCTGTTTTAAAACGGTCTATCAGTGATACACATTCAAAAGGTACCGTTAAGTTTATAGTAACACTTTGCTCTGCCCCTAGTCACAAGGCACGAACAAATCAAACCTGGCCCGAGAACAATATTCTGCACTTCATAAGAACTAAAACACTGGCACTGGTACAGACCAGATCTCTATTCGTCGAACTACAAATTGAGATCTGTATCGGGGTCATGACCTGCTCAAAATGTTACTCCGACATTAAATCTCGCAAGAATGTTTATGAGCTATCGGCTTAGTTCCCTAAATAGACAGTGCGTTAATCCATAAATTCTGGGTAAAGAGATTACAGGCCTGTATCAAAGCTAAAGAACCCTTTAATAAAATTATTATTAACTAGCTGTTCACCGCGACTTCGCCCGCGTGTAATTTCGGGTTCTAATTATATTGCGCGGAAGCCTAATTCTTTTTCTAAAATATAAGTAGCCTAAGTTACTCCTTATAAAATCAGCTATCTGCCAGTGAAAGTCTCATCAAAATCGGTCCAGCCGTTTCGGAGATTAGCCGGAACAAACAGACAGACAGACAGACAGACCGACAGACAGACAGACAAAATTTTTAAAAATTGTGTTCTTGTTATAAGTACCGTATATACTTTCATATACGTTTAGTAAAAAGCTGTTATTTTAATATTACAAACAGACACTTCAATTTTATTTATTTGTATAGATTAATCAATTACACTTACATAATATATGCATATAAGTTTTAGGATTATTACACTGTTTCTTATAAAATAATTTTAATGTGTAACAAAATTTATGGTCATCCTGGGTATATAATTGATTAATTTTGTACGTGGTAGAGCCACGCTGCAGCTATACTATGGTTGTGGCATGAATAGATCGGTTTGACCGGGGTAGGACCACGCTTTCATAAAATACCAGCGTAAAGTAGCAGCTTAATGTTGCTGTGTTTGGTATGGTGAGTGTAGAGAACCGGAGAACCCTTTTTACTGGATACGAGGCATTCCATCTTGGTCCTGAGTGGTGACAACGGATCTGCATTTTGATTCTTAATTGAGGATAAATGTAGATGTCTATGGGTCACAGCATCCACTTACCATCAGGTGAACTGTGTGCTCGTTTGTCACCCTTATTTTATAAAAAAAAACTTTTTACAGACGCTTATTGTGTTTATTTCAAAAAAATATATGTTTACTTAACTATAAAATATTTTTCGAGGATTGTATTTACTCGCCCATGAAAAATTTTTGCGGAGTTTGGGAATAGCATTAAAACATTCACTTTTGCTATAGTTATGTTTCTGGTCTATGAAAGAATAATACTGTATTTATAATTTAATGTCAATTTCGTTATCGTCGTGCAGATAATTACTGTTTCTTTTTTATTAAAAAAAATCGAAATTCAAATCTTTTCATCATGTTTATATTGTTACATGATTGAATGGTACATTATGCGTAACGAATTTCTTGTGAAACCATTACTCACTAATATTTTGAATTATCCAGTCCATATATGATACTATTCTAGTGTATACTGCAGGAATACCTCCACCGCATTCAGCTAACCCTATACTGGTAATACCGTAGAGGAACCAATTGGTATGAAAATCCTCTGTTACTTCTTTCACCAGAGATCCACCCGAATCTCCAGTACATGTGTCCTTACCATTATTGCCGCCCGCGCAAATAACATTTTGAGGGTTTAGGCTTTTAACAATAGGCAATTTTTCAATGCATACATCTATGGAGACTGCATCCAAGTCTACTTTACGTTTAATAATTGATGGTTCACCTGCAATAAGCGTTTATTTAAATTAGCCGGCATAATAAGTGTGAATGAATGGACGATTATAATACAGAATTATTGCTGGTTTCGATACAATAAAGACAATACAAAAACATTACAAAAAGCATAGATTAATAATAAGTCATCGCGCGCTCTGACAGACAGACAGTCAGAGCGCGCGATGACTTATCATTAATCTATGAAAAAAAGGAAACCACAAAATCTGAGGCTGGATACATTATCATTAATATTAATCTCAGACCAACAAAGAAATATAGACGGAGCGCTGCCTACGCGCTGTGACGCTGAAACTATGCTCAACTTACCGAATTCTGTCTTACCCCATCCTGCAGTCCAGAAAGCAGTCCCAATCACGTAATCTTGCTCCATCGTGTATTTTGTATTTGGCAAACACACTGGACGTATAAATTCTGAACAGAAGAATGATGATTACGTCTAATAGGAGGTCATTATTGTAATTATACAAAGCAATAAACGACTACATGTAAAATACCTGTAAAATTAACGACTTTTTCAAGCCGTATAAGCGCAATATCGGCAGTGAATGTTTTTTTATCGTAAAACGGATGTATGATGATATCATCAATGTATATATCTAATGGAGGGTCACTACAATAGCTTTCTTGACAGTCGTGCTTCGTTTCGGTATCCCATTCTCCTAACCGAACACTCACACTGAAAAAATAATAAATATTAGGTCGGGGAAAAAGTTTCTTCGTATAATAATATATACAAATTCAAGACATTTTAAAGTTAAATTACATATATATATATATATATATATATATATATATATATATATATATATGTGCCATTTTGTTTGATAACTTGTTACCATCTTGTAGGTAGTGACATAATCCCGTTGCTGTAAAAATCTTGGGATTTTTGATTAAAAAAATGCGACAAGTAGTTTTGACAATCCTCTTTTGATGTTAACTTAACACTATCCAAATAATTCTGAAGGGACCGAAACAGGTGAAGATCTGAGGTTGCAAGGTCAGGACTATATGGTGAATGCATTAGCACTTCCCAACCAAGCTCTTTAAATTTTTGCTGAGTGGTCAAAGATGTGTGTGGTCTGGCGTTATCATAATTAAAACTCACTCCTTTTCTGTTGATCAATTCCGGCAATTTTTTCTCAATTTCTTGCTTGAAACTCATAAATTGTTGGCAGTAGAGATCCGAATCGATGGTTTTGCCCGGCGGTAAAAGCTCATAATAAACGATGCCCGTCCAGTACCACCATATACACAGCATCACCTTATTGCGTGTTAATCCGGGCTTCGCCAGTTTGTGGAGCTTGACTACTCTTTGACTATGATCGTTTTCGCACGTTCTTGTCGTAGGTGATCCACTTTTCATCACCAGTGATCAATTTTATCAGAAATGGTTCGGTTTAATTACGTTTCAATAGAGAATCACAAACGAGTACACGATTCATTAGGTGACTTTCAATGAGCTCGTGTGGTACCTAAATATCGAGCTTCTTTGTATAGCCAGACTTTTTGAAATGGGTCAAAAATGTTTTGCGGTCAATCTTCAATTCCTCGTCCATGTCGTAACTACTAATGTGCCGATCTTGCTCTAATTTTTCAAAAATGGCATCGACTTTATCCGTATGAGTGCGGCCAGAGCGAGCTACATCTTTGACATAAAATTCCCGGGCTGGAAACGCTAGTATCAACTTTATGCTACTCTTACTGACACTGCATTAGTTCAATAAACGTGACAGTTTTTTTTTCGTGGTGTGAGTCGCAGTTTTCCCTTTTTTGTAATAAAACTTCAGAATTTATCGAATTTTTTCCTTAGATTCACTCAGTTTGGTGTATAGTGTTTTTTTTTCTTTTTATTAATATCCTAGATGTATTGATATTAAAACCAGCCAGATACAAATAGTACAACCAAAGATATATTTTTTCAATTTTATACAATCGAAATACGAAGAAACTTTTTCCATGACCTATCACATTATAATAGCATTCGGAACGCAGACTAAATGCAATCATATGGCACATGTAATCAATGAGGTCCAACATTAATACTGCATAATTTAAATTAAGATAAACATCAATCGTTCATCCGCAAACACCTCGGTTATAAAGGTTTTACGAGGAACGAACGATTTGCGACAGAGTATAGAATTAATATTTATTATTATTTATATTATTTATGGATAACTAACTACTTACGCAGTTTTATTGAAGAGACAATGAGCAGCTGTTAATATGTATCTATCTGTTATTAAAGAACCGGCACAAGTGTATTTTTCTTCCGATCCAATTTCTAAAAAAAAATGAACATTGTAAAATTTTGATAAAAACTAAAACTTCCCCGAATATATACTTTTGCTCCTGTATTTTAGTACAAAACAATGTTCTTTTAAAGTCCTTGTCCGCTTTGCCTATCATTGATGAAATCGTCATTGAATCAATATGCATCAACTTCAAACTAATAAAAAAGTTATTAGCATCAAGTAGTTTGTAAAATACGTGTGAGTTGCAACAACTCCACTGAAACTAATAATTCGTTAAAACTGCAATGGAAAATTTGCAAAAGGATATTATGTTAAGAAAATATGGACAATTTAACTTTTAATAAAAAGTAAAAGCTCCCACTAAGTTTGCTTTTAAAAAGTTGGTGCGTATTCATCTAATAGATGACATGATGACAACGCTTCTTATATGAATCATCCATGTCATTTATATTGTTAGACGCATACAATATGTAACAAAAACCCTGTGGTTCCCGTTAAGTACCTTATCAGGATCATTATTCAAAAGTATAGAAATAACTTTTTTTTAAAAACTCGAACAATATTTTTTTTATTTTATTTTAAAAAAATAATTGTATGCTAATTGTTTTATTACCTCTGCATTGTCTGGGGAGTAAGAGGATTGTCAAATACCCCGTTTTACTTAGCTTTATCATCGGCTAAAACCCACATAAAATTATAAATTTTTAATACAATAAAAAAATATGGTCGAGTTTTAAAAAAAAAGTTATTTCTATAGGTTTGAATACTGATCCTGATAACTTACTTAACTCACCACGGGGTTTTTGTTACATGTTGTATATGTACGTATACATAAATAAAATATAGAAATATCTCATATATATATATATATATATATATATATATATATATATATATGTGTGTGTAAATAGAAATAATATATAATAATTTCTATATTTTATATATTAGTTAAATGTATATATTATGTACGTAGTTAATTATAATTTTTATTTTGTTTTTAATCTATATTGGTACACGTACGTTAAATTCTCACCACTCCATGGGTTGACTGGTAGAGAATGCCTCAAGGCATTAAGTCCGCCCTTTGTATTATTTTAGATGAAGGGATGCATTAAAGAATTAATAAAAACCCGAAGTTGGCGCTAGTATACAGTGTAATAATGAATACAGTCTCACTTCAAAATCTGTTATGTGGAAATCATGTTATTCTTGTTAGGAAGATATCCGCAGTAGAATCATCATTATTAACCGACATTGCCTAAAGGAACAGTAAGCTGAATTTTTAATGGTTCGGCATTTCGGCTAAATTGCCGACGGCAAAGATAAAAATAAAAGGTTCTCGACTGGCAGCCTTGTAATGGCAAGCGGAGGGTATAGGTCTTCCACTAAACAGGGAGTGGAAATAATATCTCTCTCTCGCTACTGAAGCATGATTTCCTTTTCTTTTGGAACGTTAAAACAGGAGGAGAATGTGATTTTTAGTAGGACTTACATTTTTTAAAGTATTGTTTAAGTTTAAACTTACTTGTTTTAGTTTTAATTTGAACTAACCATGGAAATTCGTCAATAGCAGCGATCACACCATTCACAATTCTGTCTAAACCGAAACCACCAAAACCACATATTTTTCTACTAGGTAAATTATCTGTCTTTACATTTCGTAACGTTGTATCAGACACTGAAAGCGTAGTTAACTCTTCCACGGTTGTTGTAGGAACTTTTGGCGTAGTAGTGTTTGTAAATCTGTTAGTCACAGTCTCTGTATCATTAGGAAAAACTATCTGATTATCCGTGGGGCAGCACACCTATAAAGAAATAAATTATTTATATGTACAATTTAACATAATTTTACTTGTAAAAACATAACTTAAAATATTTGAAATATTGTAAATATTTTAAGTTTAGTTTTCACATAATTACAATGTCTTATAATATTATTAAAAAGTAAAGTTACAGTGTAAAACATCCCATTGTTGAGGATTAGCCTCCTCTCATATCGCACAGTGATCCCGTCGCGGCTCCGTCTGTGCGTAGCCTAATACGCGTAAATAAGGTTTCTACGTTTATTTGAAAATATCCGAAATTGAATGTGATTTATGGGTAACAACTACAGCGTACGCACGCTCGTGTGTTTACGAGTCAATGCACGGAGCTTTTGCCTATTATCACAGCTATTATTTACTTCCTTAATGACACGCTCACAACTAAGTTGATAACTACGCGACGTGTAATTAGATTCCAATTTTCCCTCCTTACTTTAAACGGGCTTAGGATCGTCATCTATACAAATAAATAAAATTGAAGTGTCTGTTTGTAATGTCAAAATGACAGCCTTTTACTAAATGCATATGAAAGTATTTTTTTTATAGGATAGGGTGACAAACGAGCACACAGTCCACCTGATGGTAAGTGGTTGCTGTGGCCCATAGACATCTACATTTATGCTCGTTTGCGAATCAAAATGCAGATGCGTTGTCACCCGTGAGGACAAAGATGGAATGCCTCTTTTCCAGTAAAAAGGGTCTCCGGTTCTCTACACTCACCATACGAAACACAGCAGTGACAAGCTGCTATTTTACGCTGGTATTCTGTGACAGCGTGGTCCTTCCCCGGTCGAGCCGACGCATTCGTGCTACAACTATACTACTAGCTGCAGCATGGCTCTACCACGTATAATATATATACGGTACTTATGACAAAAAACATTTTATTAAATTTTTGTCCGTCTCTCTGTCTGACTGTTTGTTCCGGCTAGTCTCTGAAACGGCTGGACCTATTTTGACAGCACTTTCAATGGCAGATAATTAATGGTATGAGGAGTAACGTACGCTAATTTAATTTTACAAAAAGAATTAGGGTTCCGTGCAAGAAATTGCGAGATTTTTGGTGTCATAGTCAGAGTTTTGGAGAAGAATAAAGTTCGTGTGCGATGGGACATTGATGGACAATGTTCAATCATATCTGTTGATAATATAAACCCTGCAAATGACGATATCGGTAAGTCAGCTTTGTAATTTTTTAAATAAAGATAATTTTACGTGCATTTTAAATCTTTTATGTGCGGCTGCGGTATAAAAAACCTAAGTTAGCTTTCAAAGATATTTGTTTTAAATATTATGAAGAGGAAAGATTCAATTGTTTGTTTGTTTATTTGTACTGAATAGGCGGTATTTACATACATATACATACATATACATAAACACTCACGCCTGTCACCCAGAGGGGTAGGCAGAGACTACGGACTTCCATTTGGCGCGATCCTGACACACCTCTCTCGCCTCTTTTACATCCATATATCTACGCATACACGCTCGTCGGTTAAGGGTACTCCTAATCTGGTCCATTTTTAATGTATCGCCGATTTGGTCGATAAACCTTCGTCTAGGGCGTCCCTTCCCGACCCTGCCGGGGTATGAGTCGCTCGCGTCCGTAGGCTTCGACCACCTAATCCTAGGCCCACCCTACACGTGTCCCCCGGGTGGTGCTAAACGAGCGACAAAGCCGAAACGACAGACTCGGCTCCTCGCCGTATGGTAGCGGCGTAAAATCTACCACCCCTTAGTTCGCACCATGAGCGGTATTTCCTAAGTAAGCAAATACCGCGCAGGTAACCTAAGGAGGTACCTAAGGAGATTCTTTTATCCATACCCTAGATTGAAGAGGTGTGTAGTAATAATCGGTACCTAGGACTTACATACTAATTTTTAATTATGTACATCATTATTATCTTTCTTTTTATTGAAACCTGTACCCCTTAAAAATATTAATTTACTTATTTTATTTTATTGTCAACATTTTTACAAACTGTGAATTATTTTCGCCAGGATGTGAAGAGATAACTCAGATGCAGCTCAAAGATGCTGATGCTGAATCTTCATCATCGTCGTCATCCTCTGAATCGAGATTAGAAGAAGAAAACGTTCCTTTTCCAAGGGAAGTCGAAGAGTCAATTGTGACAGTAACCTCTGGAGGTGTTAATGTAGATTGGAAAATGAAAATAGATGTTAATATTGATAATTACAAGGATATTATGTACAGGCCCCGTCTGCATCTTGATCTGAATAACCAAAACATTCGAGAAATTGACATGTGGCTCCTATTTTTTCCTGTGAACAAAATTGATGATATTCTTTGATTCACAAATGCAAAAATCGGAAGCAATACTCGCATTTTAAATGCTGAAGAATTATTGAACATTTTCGGGATTCTTTATGCCATGTGTGTAAATGTTTTACCAGAAAGACGACTCTATTGGTCTACTAATAACGATGGACTTTTTCCAGCACCTGCATTTGAAACAAGGTTCGGTACGAGTAAGCATCGCTTTGAAGAATTTTTTATGAATTTGTCATTTACCTATGAGAGAGCAAATACTGACCGTTGGCCTTTAGTTCGTCTTCTTATCGAGATGCTAAATGAACAATGGTTATGTACACTCACGCCTTCTTATTAACTCACAGTCGATGAATCAATGTTTGCCTGGTACGGTAGGCGTAATAGTTTTGAAGACTGCATGCCAGCTGTAATTAAAATAAAACGTAAACTAAAAGGAGTTGGCTGTGAGGTCTATACTTTGACTGATAGTAACACAAGGATAATGTTAGGCTTACAAATCAATGAAGGAAAAACCAGCATGGATGAGAAAAAATGGTAGAGACAGCTAGGAGTTGGCGCAGCAACTACATTGAGACTGACTGAACATTGGCATGGCACTGGTCGCATTGTTGTAGGTGATTCGTGGTGTGCGTTAGTAAAAACCGCTATAGAATTACGAAAAGTTGGATTAATCTTTATTGGAATTGTAAAAACTGCCCATGCCAAGTTTCCTTTAAAACAACTTCAACAATATTGTCCACGAGAAAAAAAAGCTTCCATGTCGGTAAGGGCATTTAAAAAGTAGAAGGCATTGAAGTACTTGCGACAGCCTGGAAAGATCGGAAAATCCACTATTTTGTTGCCACATGTGGCACAACTTTGCCGGGAACACCAGCGCGCAAAATACGATAAGACAATGACGCGACTACTACTGTCAAAGAATTTCTCGAACCCAAGTCGTACAACAGTACTTCGATGGAGTTCCGGCTATTGACATCAACAATCATATCAAGGTGACATAGACAAGGTGGTTTGGCTCCAGCAGGACGAGGCGTCGGGCAATCTATCATTAAGCTGTGCGTGACCGCACATGACCTCGAGCGAGTAATGTTTGTAGTACCGCAGTCCACCTATTGCGCCGTGGTCTCCATGCGGGTCGCGGGGGTGAAATCATAATTTTTTCTGGCTCGAATACTCGCTTTTAAATTCATATTAAAAAAAAAACTAATATAAACTTGCTAACTACTGGATTTTTTATACCTTGAGCTCTTCAATTTGTTCCTTTTAAGGAACATCATCATCATCATCATTACAGCCCTTCACAAGTCCACTGCTGAACATAGGCCTCCCCCAAAGAATGTCACAAAACACGGTCCTGAGCCACCTGCATCCATCGACTTCCTGCATATCTTACTAGGTCGTCACTCCATCTAGTGGGGGGACGCCCTACACTTCGCCTGCCAGTACGAGACTACCACTCGAGAACCTTTCTTCCCCATCGGTTGTCGGTTCTTCGAGCTATATGGCCGGCCATTTAGCTCGAAGAACCGATTCAGCTTACTAATCCGTTGAGCTATGTCGGTCACTCTGGTTCTACTGCGAATATCCTCATTTCTGAGTTTATCACGCAGAGAAACTCCGAGCATAGCCCTCTCCATAGCTCGCTGAGCGACCTTGAGCTTCCTCGTCCGGCCAGCAGTGAAGGACCACGTCTCAGTTCCGTATGTCATCACTGGCAACACGCACTGGGTGTACAGTTTTAAGGAACATTCTTGTTTAATTATAAGGAATATTTAGGTGTTACCTTTATCGAATCCACTAAACGATTCCCCTTAGCGTTTCCACATAACATTGTCCTTAATAATTCGTCATTTTTTCTGGTTTTTAATAATTCTACAGCTGATCTGCATTGTGTTATTAAAATGCATTTTGTGTTATTATTCGCACATGGCATGAAGGTTTGCGTTATTTCTGAAATGAAAAAAATGAGCTTGAGATTAATTATTAAAAACCTATAAAATGTAAATTAAGATACGAGTGCTTACACAACAATTATTTTATTTTAATGTTTTACTACGTACTTACCTTACTGTGTTTTGGTTTTAAGATGTGCGATTTTTCTTACAAATTAATCATCCAAGTTTCGGAATCATCATCATCATTACAACCCATGGCAAGCCAACACCTCAACATGGTTCCCCCATAGATTTCCGCTAAGCACGGCCCTTAGCCACTTCTCTTTTTATGAGTTTTTGTACTAACTCATTATTGTTTTTGCTTGTTTTTGTCTTTCTCAAAAAATAATGAAGCATTATGGTGTTATTAATGTAAAACAAATGTCAGATAATAAATAAAATATAGCAAATACATCTTTTGCTAAACTTTCAATTTAAAAACTAATTTTATAACACTGACGAATTGATCTTAACTTTCTTAGCACTGTCGTCGTTTTATCGCGTGGACTTAGTACTTTGTCAAAGAGGAACTCCTGCCTATGGCTACTCCTACGGTACGCCGCGCCGCGCCGGTGGGCTGTGCTGTTCTATGGGTACGTCAAACCAAATAAGGCCAAATAAGGAATTCCGTTTCTGGATTCCGTTTCTGAATTCCGATTCGGTATTCCGCAAATACATCACACACATACGTTTATTTCCCTTCGACTCAAGGCTCACTTGAGAGACGCTAGCCATTGAGTCTAGACATTCTGCCAGCGAATAATGATGACGATTTTCTGATTGCGAATCCATTATTGCTGTATCATTGTAACTGGGAGTATCCCCATAACACCCTAAGATTGCAATATAGTCAATATTACATAAAAAGATCTATAAAGCTTTTCGGTGAATCATTAAACAAAATAAGATGAAAGGTTACGAAAAGAGATACAAAAATATAAGATTACACGTAAAAATATACATGAACACACCTACTCTCTTTGGTCGTGTAACGCACACTCGGCGCGTTCTGTACGGAATTTACGAATATGTGATGGGATGGGTAATGGGACCAATGATGTATAAACTTAACGTCATTGAATGGGACTCATACAAAATCTTTCATAGAGTTGCGTTCGGAACGGCTTATTTCCGTGCGGAATTCTGAACGCACAGGCAGTCTCATGCGGAATTTCAAATCGTAGAACATTTGGAATGAAAAGTGTGTGAAAGATCTTTGATTTTATATGGATTTTCCGCGTTCGGAATTCCGAATGTATGTGGTCTGCCTAACAGCCTGAAGGCTGCCATTATGCACTCCATGCACTGACCTCTATATATACAAGATATATTTCGTCTATCTAAATACAGTTCCATTAATACCAACTAAAAGAAAATAATCCCCAATGAAATTGTTAATTGAAATTTTAAGTGCTTATTTACCACGTGCTCGGCGATGAAGGAAAACATCGTGAGGAAACCTACATGTCTGAGAAATAAGAAAAAAAATATTTCGAGGACGTGTGAAGTTCGCCAACACGCATTGGGGCAGCGGCGCGGACTTTCACTTGCCCTAAAACCCTCTCAGAAATGAGAGGAGGCCTGTGCCCAGCAGTGGGATGTATATATGCTGTAACTTTAACTTTAAAAGAAAATAATAATAAACTTATAAATTAATTTTAAAATAACTACATTACTGTGTCTTTAATCATATTCATTCAAATCAGAAGGTCTTAAGAAAAGATAATGTAAAAGAAGACTAATTTTATTGGGATCATAACTTGTTGTAGTTAATACCACTAGAAACCTTATTATTGACGTAAAATGACTTAAACGCTGGTATTAAGGGTAGGGCTGATAATTAGGAAGGTCCCCCTTCATCCAACACCCTAATTCACAAAATAAGTTTTAAGACGTACTCATACGTTACAATACAATAATAATATAAATAATTTTAATGTTAAACAAATACATCTATGTATGCACGATGTTAAATTTTCTATTTTTATGCTTGTTAACAGGTTTCTGTAAATATAGGTACTATTTTACTATAGTAATTCTATGAAAGGCTTACTAATGATTTACGATAGTTTCACATGATCGATAATAAACAGAATAAATAACGTTACCGTTACAGCCTATTAAAGTCCACTGTTAAACATAGAGCGTCCTCCATAGACTGCATCATGATATTTGCCATAGTTGCCACGCTTGGCGAGCAGGTTGGCAACCGTAGTTTTGTATTTTTAGTAGTTAATAGGAAGACGCTGCTGCCAATCTCTTGTTTTTTTTTGTTTTTTGTTTCTCTCTGTCACCTCTTACGACACCCACGGGATGATATTGGGTAGTGGATATTCTTAAACTGTTACTACACGGTACAACAATAACAATAACATATAAATAAATATAAAGAGAAAAACCGCACATTTTTATATAAAGAGTCTCAAGTGAAACTTTTAATTAATAAAACTTACGGCAAGATCCAATCACAAGGACAACAAGAAATATCCAGTTTGTGCGACAGTTTCTCATCATATTTATTGTTACGTACACGTTTTATAACACTTTGAATTTAACTATGTTTAGATCACACTGAATGCTGACTAATGCCGTGTGATGGGTATTAAAGACTGACTGAGACTGACAGAGAATATCGCCTATAGTGCGTATACGGCGCATTATAAATTTACCTACATATGTACACGGTGCGATAAGCCAGTGTGATTTGTGTTGTATGTATAATATTATGTATGTATTCTGTGGGTTTTATAAATCACATAATTGTACTTTGTTTTTGGCGCTACTTAAGTATGTAATTACTTTATGACTTTTGGAAAAAGTATCATACAAGATTCCATTCGTTCTACTTCAGAAATTCCCACAGAGAAAATATTAATCTATACAATTAAATAAAATTTAAGTGTCTGTAATGCGAAAATAACTGCATTTTACTAAATGCATATGAAAGTATGGTACTTATAACAAAAAAACAACAATTTTTAAAATTTATGACTGTCTGTATGTTCGTCTGTCTGTCTCTATATCTTATTCCGGATAATCTCAAAAATGGCTGGACCGATTTCGACGGGACTTTCACTGGGGAATAGCTGATATATAATAAGGAGTAACTTACGCCACTTTTGTTTTAGAAAAAGTATTAGGGTTCCGCGCAAAAAATCCATGAAATCCAATTGTAATAAATTTCACGCGGACAAAGTCGCGAGGAACAGTACTTTAATAAAAACGTCTTTCAAGTAAACAGAATACCACCGTAAAATGGCAGCTTGACACTGCTGTGTTTCGTATGGTGAGTGTAGAGAACCGGAGATCCATTTTGCTGGAAAAGAGGCATTCCATCCTAGTCCTCACGGGTGACGACGCATCTGCATTTTGATTCGTAATCGAAGATAGATATAGATGTTTATGGGCCACAGCAACCACTTACCATCAGGTGGACTGTGTGCCCGTTTGTCACCCTATCCAAAAAAAAAATCTATATCCAACAGAGAGAATCACTTTATTACATGCTTGTCTCCCTGTCTGTCATGCCTGTCTGATCTGATCTTAGAGTAATTATATATTTATTAACTTATTTCGTTGTTCTCGCAACATACTTATTATTGCACTCAAAATATTAATAGGCATAATAGATGCCCCCGAACTTCACAATACCTTATGCAAGATCTATGTGCCTGACCACTACTTGCGATATAGGTCATCTCGCTGGCTTTGATTATTCACGACGGCGTCATCGCGCACGCTATCGCGCGCTAATTCCCCACTATGTCGAATGCACAGCGCATTCAACGCTCTTCTGAGGACTGCGCATCCGACTTTGATATATTTGCGGATACTTGGAATGTGTTGTTATCAGCTTGTTTACGATTTTGCGAAAGTAATGATATATAAATTGTATTTTTTCTTAGTAAAGATTTAGTTATAGCATAGCTTATTTTCATGTGCCTTTCGAAATTATTAATTACTGTAATTGGATTAAAACCGTTTGTAAATAAATAAATAATATATATAGATATATTAGTAATTACTGAGAATCTGATAGAATGATTAGACCTTAAGGATAAGAACAATTAAAGGGTGGCACTGGCAGAACAAAAGCGCAGAAGACGTCAGAAAATGTTAAAAGAAGTTAATTGTTTAAATTGACCGTAGTTGTAGGTACCGAAATTGGCTTCTTTACACATTTAGGATATTTTTGGTGGAATATAGTTCATACTGCTTATTATTGCTTATCATTCACTAATTAAAAACTTTATTAAAAATAATTACGGGATGCGGATTGTTGCAAGAAGAAGACCAGATTTTATTTTGTGTTATAATTTAATAATTCTGTACATTTAATGTTTTAAATTTTTTTTATCCTATATAATCTAATATCCACTTAAGGAAATATAATACGGATGTGTAAACGCCAGGTTTTTTAATACCACACACTGTTGGACCGAAAGATACGACACCTACGAGGAAACTCTTCGGGCCTTCAGGAGTGTCGAAAATCTGCAATACAACATCACTTTAAGCCGTTGGCAACTCAAGTACAACACAACGCAGTTAATAACATGTAATATTATGATTAAGTATAAAAGTAGTGTAGGTGCAATTGTCTTCTTCATCAGATTTTCAACAATGGCGGCTTCTTTCGAATAATCTTCATAAAAAAAAAGATAGTATTCATTCTACACGAATTACTATATAGCGCGATCATCATCTTTAGATTTATTGTCTAGATTCTAGATCAATAATTGTCCAAAATGCTGGTTGGACGAGGTCCCGCTAAGCGATAGTTAATGGAAAAATCCATCCAAAATACTGAACTATAATTTTTAAATTTTATTGATGGGTATTCCCCCTGTGTTAACCAACTCAATAGTCGGAAAATGTTTAATAAAATTTGAATATCTATTAATTTCACACAATAGATATTCAAATTTTGTTATAAAACGGGGCATAAGGTAAAATGTTTAAAGTTGACTATAAAGTTTTTTTATTTACATTTTTGTTTAATATTGCTTATGAGATAGTTATTAGAATTTTATCAGTTTTTCGTTTATGTTTACAAATCCTGCATATCTTGCAATTGCTATCTGTTCGCGAAGTTTTATTACAATTTGTTAAGCTATTTTGGAGATTAGTCCGGCCAGGCAGACAGGCGGGCAGACAGACAGACTGACATACAATAATTTAAAATATGGTTAATAGCATGCAGATAACCCCTGAGCATAATATAGAAGTCAGTTATTTCGATATAACAGACATAACAATACGCTTATTTTTTATTTTCATTTAATTTTTATTTGTTTAAAAGCGTTACCCCCCACACTAGGATTTTCTCCTGTATCATGGAGGCAGTTTACAAACATACATTTCACAAGGACAAACATCCAGACCCGGAACAATTATTTGTAGGCCATACAAATACTTGTTCCTTGCGGGATTCGAACCCGCGGCCGCAAGCGTTGCAACTCATTGCTAAGTCACTACGCCACCGAGTCGCTTATCAAAAGTCCACACATGAATATAGGCCTCCCCCATACATGGCTTCATAGGGAAGGATATTTGACATAGTTACCACGCTTGGCAAGCGGTTTGATAACCACAGTTTAATTTTATTTTTATTTGTTATTAGTAAGGCGCTGCTGCCCATCTCCTCGTTTGATACCTTCTGTCGCGTCTTATGACACCTACAGGATGATATTGGGTAGTGGATATTCTTACTCCGCCACTACACGGTAAACCTGGTGTTTTATAAAATAAAGTGTAAATAAATAAATTAATTAAACCAAACGGGGTAGATAACATACAGTTACTGTAACATGATAATGAATTATCACCTGTGAGAAAATTATTTTTCCAAGTCAAAGCATTTACAAACAAAGTCGGAACCAGGTTTTTTTGGTAATGTTAGGGCTAAATATGAAATAAAGGTATACGGATACGTATGTAGATGCGATAACCGAAAACCGAATATATGTCGTGATTGTGAAAATGCGTATTTTTATATTTATCGTGACAGTTGTGTAGCAGGAAAATACCGATATATTTTATTGGCAGTTGTAAAAACGCTCGATTCATTCATAATAACTAAAGCACCAGATAATACCGTTGTATTAGTTTACCTTCATGAGAGGACCGCCGGAGTCCCCTCCGCATGCATCTTTATTGTGTTGTGCACCTGCACAAATTTCCGAGTCTGCTATTTTAAATCCTCTTCCGAAAAAATTGCATAACTCAGGCTTCACTACTGGTAACTGTAATATATGAAGTAAGATATATAAATACATAGTAGGAATATATTCAACAACATGCTATACAATGGTTAAATATAAATACGCACCGAAACAAACTGCAAGATATTAGCTCGCTCATCAGTTGACATGTTCATTTTACCCCAGCCCGCCACTGTGACCAACTCACCCACTTGAAGATCGATTAGTTGGTCACGTTGTGGCAAACAGATTGGGGCTACGTAATCTACAAAATCAGTATTTTAAAGTGTAAGAAGTAAGGGATGTAAGTGATTTAAAATCATTGTAAAACATAGTTTATACCAGTTTATAAAAAGCTGGAACGCATAATTTTCAGTCAGCGTTCGATTAGTAGGAATAATAATGATCTTATCGCATGCATAACGAGACTTAAATATTCTTTAATGAATGATATGAGACGGAGTGACTGCCTTCTTCTTTTTTATCAGTACGTAAAAGTCCACTTGTGGACATGGGTAACTACAATTTATGACAGATATGTCTTAAACGTCAAGCTTGACATGTAGAAAGTTTGGAAATGGAGAAAATTTATTTCAAATTTATTTATATAAATTTCAGCAAATTTATGCTGCTGAAGTCATTGGCAGAATTGGCAATGTGGCTTCTGCCCTAGACGCAAGTTTATTCCACAAATTATTGATACATTGAAGATGGGCGAAAATAAAAGTAGGTAGGATGTAATGGAGGCGGGAGAGGTGTGTCAGGATTGTTCCAAACGGAAATCTATACCTACTCTCTGCATACCCTTCTGGGTGGCATGCGTGAGAATTGTTATGTTATGTTTCGATGGCTTAATACGTTAGCACTCCAAATATTTTATCTTTCGTATAAAAAAGATTGAATGATATTAAGAGAACGTAATTACTAATTTGATTGTTAATTAGTAGCTTAAAATAATTCAGCGTGGAAAAATTAATTAAATTTGGGCAAAAGATTACTCGAAGTTTCTTCAGTGATTATGCCTCAAAATAAAGTAATTAATTAGACAAGTAAAGTATTAAGATATCTTATGGTATTTCGTACCTAAAATAACCTAAAATCGGTTGAGATGGGCTGTGGGCGCGCTTCTAAACGTTTTGATCGTGGTCAGCCAAATATGTTGCTATTTGGAAGAAAAGGTGACAAGAAGCGACTAACAAAAACTTGATATTGAACTAATAAGTGGCGTGGCTCACCTTAAATACCATTTTTATTTTAAATCAAGCGCCACATTTAAAAGCATTTCAAACTTAACAGACAGGCAGCGATTACCAAGAGGTGCTAACCATACAATTTTCATTTCAACACATAAATTCATTCTTACCATTTAACTGAAGCGGTGTTTCTAGCGTAATGACGGCTATGTCATTGTGAAATTGTGGTTTGTTAAAGTTGGGATGGCTGAAGATATTTTTAATTCCTCTATCTTGATAAGGCGGCGCACACACCTCAAGTTGGCAGTCAGGGTTTGAGCGCGTATCGTACTCGCCCGCGCGGACAGCAACTCTAAAAGAAATTTATATTACATTGTAAATACGAACTGTAAAGAAAAAACAATGCAAGTATCTATGTTTTGTTAATCCCTACCATAATGTAGGGTTGAAAGTTAGGATGTGGAAGAAGAAGCATGAGACTAAAATTAATGCTGAAGAAATGAGGCCATTAAGAAGTATATTAGGGGTGATTTTGAATGATAGGGTGAGAAATTGTATGATAAGAGCAGGGGCGTAGCTACCGCCGTAACAGCCGTATCAATGATACGGGGCCCCCGGGGCTACAGGAGCCCCGAACGTATGTAAGCAAAAATTCTAAGGACTTCTATGGGACAGGATGTTGGTTTGAATTGTTTGGCTAGCTTAGTTCCTAGGAGTATTAATTGTAAGTAATAACTTATAATCAATATATAATTATTTTAATTCAATGCGAGAGTTTTTGTTCCTTTTGTGAAAAATCTTTACCCTTCATTTGGGCCCTCCCACAAATTTTGATACAGGGCCCCTCTAAGGCACGCTACTCCACTGGATAAGAGAAAAGTTTGGTTTGTAAGAAATTAACGCTTTGGTGGTTTGGACACGTAGAAAGAATAAATGAACAAAGTAAATGCAGAAATTAGAAGCAAAGTCGGCCTAGCCTAGACAGAAGTTTAGTGACTAAATTGGAGATATATTGAAGATGCCCATCTTCAATATATCTCCATTCAATATATCGAATAAAGAGTATTTCTGCGTTGATATTTAATATATAAAAAATAATGTTTGTTTGTTCGTATTTTATGCGCTGCCATACCGTTTAACGGATTGCGCTAAATCTTGGTCAACTTATTGCTGGCACTTGCACGAAGGTCACATAGGCATAGTATAATTAAATTACGTACCGACAATTTTATTTGAAAGTTATAATTATCAATCAACTTCCATTATTGTATTATCATCATTCCTAATCTATACAAATAAATAAAATTGAAGTGTCTGTTTGTAATGTCAAAATAACTGCTTTTTACTAAATGCATATGAAAGTACATACGGTACTTATAACAAAAAAACAATTTTTAAAATTTTTGTGTCTGTCTGTGTATCTGTCTGTTTGTTCCGGCTAATCTCCGGAACGACTGGACCGATTTCGACGGGATTTTTACTAGCAAATAACTGATGTTATAAGGAATAACTTAGGAATAGCTTACTTTTATTTTAGTAAAAGAATTAGGGTGCACAATAAAAAATTAAAACTTTTCATGAGTTCCAATCCAATCATAACAAATTCAACGCGAGTGAATTCGCCGGGGAACAGCCAGTTAAACAATATAACTCTTGCAAATTAAAACGATATTTGCAAAATATCACTCTCGTGGTAGAACAATTTTGCAAATATCGTTGGTGGCACGGGATCGTTCCAAATGGAATTCCGATAATTAGTCTCTAACTATCCCTCTCGGTGCCGGGAGTGAGAGTTTTATGCTATTTGACGCTGGTATTTCTGTGAAAGCGTGTTCCATCCCCAGTCGAGCCGACCCATTAGTGCTATAACCATTATATAGCTGCAGCGTGACTTTACCACGTTGTAACAGGAAAAATTTTGAATGATAAAATACAATATTGTAATATCTTTTAAATACATTTTTATAATGTTGATTTATTTACAACGTTTTCTTCAAGTAAATTACTTTAAGTTACTACCCATGGTCACGGGGGACCCCCCCCCCCCCGTAACCATTGGTTGCTGTAAAGCACCCGAAACATCGGGAATTATTAGATAAAATCCGTAAAAAATAGTTTTACTCAATGTGTAGTGTTCGCGTAAATACAAGAAACCATTAAGTTACTTTTGTTAATAAGTACAAATATTCTAAACAGATAGCAATATCTCACAGTTGGTATCCATCTTCGGCTGTTTCTACGCAGTGCGCCGCGGTGACCAAGTGCTGATCGGTTACGAGCACCCCTCCGCACATCCAGTCCAGTTCTTTCTCATCTGGTACTAAAAAGTGTAAAAATTAATTTGTAAAATTTTCGTTTTTTAATTTTTTTAATTTTGCCTCTCTTATTTTGCCAGTTGGGATGAACTAACGTGTGAAGTATTTGAAAGAAGTAAAGACATTTACATCCTTAAGTCATGTAAATTCGTCAGGAAACAGCAAAAACCTTGCTCACCTATAACAAAAATCATAAGAAGTAATAGAAATTTAAATTAGCTATGGATATCCTTTTCCACATTAAAATTGGTTTCGTCTAGCTCTTTACGATATGTACAAAAACTTATAACCATCTACCGAATTTTATATTATGTATTTCAAATGAATTATTGATGGTAATGACAAAGAAATAATACTTCGGCTACATTATATTTCTAATTATTCTAACTATGTAATTTATGAAATATGACATTGAATGTTTATGATATGATGTTTTATAACTTAGGTTTAAAAGCTAGATAAAAATAAAAATAGAGTACTAGAGTGTTGCTGTACCTTCCAGCGTCACCCGATCTTTTTGTAATGCGACATGTAATAAACAATTAGAATTTAATAATAATAAATTGGCAAACTGTGCTTAAAATTAATCAATACTCTTTGAGTGTAACTACTGAACCAATCTGTATAAAACGTGGTATATTTCAAGGAGATGCCCTAAGTCCTCTGTGGTTTTGCATGGCCCTCAATCCACTTTCACACTTACTAAATAATACTGACATGGGATTTACATTGAAAAACAATATACCCTAAGACACCTTATGTACATGGATGACATAAAGTTATATGCAGTAGACAAAAATACACTATTCCAACTAGCAGACACAACACAACAATTTTCTCAAGATATTTGTATGTCATTCGGAGTAGATAAATGCAAAATATTGTCTATTATAAAAGGCAAGATTCAAAGCAATAGTTATACACTCAATTCAGGTGAATCAATTAAACCAATGGATGAACACAGTACTTACACATACTTAGGTTTTAAACAGTCCAGGCGCATTCAACAAAATATTACAAAACAAGAACTGCTCAAAAAATTCTCACATCGCCTCAATTTTAAAAACCTACCTCAACTCCAGAGACACTATTAAAGCCATCAACACATTGGCAATAGCTATTCTCATATACTCTTTCGAAATTATACGATGGTCAAAAACTGACATCAAAAAACTACAACGCACACTCAATACATTTCTAACTAAACACAGAAAACATCATTCAAAATCATGCATACAGAGACTTACACTACCACGCCAAGAAGGGGGAAGAGGATTGATAGATATACACAATTTACACAACAAACAAATACTTTCGCTCAGAGCGTACTTCCATAACAAATCAGAACACTCATCTTTACACAAACACATAACGAAAACAGATAAAAAACTTACACCACTTAACTTACAGAACAGAGACACGCAAATTAATGAACACATTATAGGAACACAACAAAAGATTGCAGCATGGTCTGAAAAAGCCCTACATGGAAGACATCGAGCCTATCTGAGCCTATCCAGCCGCACGTCGATAAAATTAAGTCGAACGAATGGCTCAAACGAGGTGAACTGTTTCCCGAGACCGAGGGTTTTATGCTTGCTATACAGGATCAAATAGTACCAACTCGTAATTACATAAAATACATCATAAAAGACTCCAATCAGACTACTGACATGTGTAGACATTGCAACAATTCCTCTGAAACTATACAACATATTACAGGAGCATGTAAATCACTTACACAAACGGATTATAAACATCATCATGACCAAGTTGCTGCAATCATACACCAACATTTAGCATATAAATATAAATTCGTAGATAAGATGCAGCCATATTATAAGTATAAACCTGATACAGTATTAGAAAGTAAGAATCAGAAAATCTACTGGGAACGAACAATAATAACAGATAAAACTATTCATTACAATAGACCTGACATTATAGTTAACGACAAAACCAATAAAACAGTTTACCTGATAGATATAGCAATACCAAACTCACATAATATTCAAACTACAATATCCGAGAAACTAAGTAAATATCAAGAACTTGCAATAGAAATTAAAACTCAATGGAAAGCACGAAATGTTCACATCGTCCCGATAGTTCTCTCATCCACCGGTATTATACCAAAATCACTCACACAAAGCCTTAACACACTACATATGCCTACTCATACACTTCACATGCTTCAAAAAGCCACCATCCTCAACACCTGTCACATCACCCGAAAGTTTCTGACTTCTTCTACTTTATCATCCACTTTTACAATTTAAATTTCCTCTCACACACTTGGTTCCGACCCGTGTGTGCGGTGTTTCAAACTCTCAAAGAAGAGAAGAAATATAAAGAATTGATATAATAATAAAGTCTTTATTTATCTTCTCACATAACATAAAGTAAAACAATATAAATCTAGTAGTACATATACAGAATTCTATTATATGAGAAGCTGGTGCCAAGGCACCATCAGATGATACTAATGTCAATATATTTTATGATCTATTTGAACGAACGGGTAATATTGTTTTAGTTAGCCTTTATAATAACATTTAAGTCAAGGTGTGTTGAATGGCCGTCATATATTACAAGGCGTGGGTTGCCTGATCGGCCTATTTTCGGGATCAGTACATTTGAAAAGTAACTTTCGAAGACTGAAGCCATCCAACCCTTTGGGCGTAGCTTCAAATGCCGAATTAATCGAATTATCATCAGGTAACCATGTATTCCAAAGATACGTTCCTTTAAAAATTACATTAACGGAGGACATTTCTAGCCCCAGGCATTGCATGCGAACAATACAGTTGTATTATCGCAGCCTGGTGAGCTAGTGGTTCTTGTGGCTTGAAAACCTTTTAGGCCAATTTTATTTTCAACTTTCCTGGGTATTAACAGACACTTGTTTCAAAGATTCCATTATTTGATCACCTTTGAATTGTTGCTTTTGTACGACTGTCTCAAGCACATCGTTGAACTCGTTGGGAAATACTAGTCGGCAGCTTTTCTTCTTGCAATTTGACGGCTTGAAGTTTTTTTAATCGATAGTTTGTTTCTTGTCCTTAACCTTTCGTCTCCCGGAATTCCATATTTGAAGGGAGTATCAATTTCATTGCGATGAACATATTGGCCAACTAAAGCTCTGACTTCTCGCTGAGTTAAACCAAAGGCTTACCCCATGAACTCATATTTTTCACCCCTTTTGACACACCCCTCCATATTTCAAAAATTGCCATTTTTGATTGAAATCAGATGTCTTTCAAAAGTTGTCACCGTGCATACAAAATTATGCAGACGTATGTACATACAATTACAAGTACCTACTAACATACAAACACCGATTCGTTTAACGTGACTCTGAGATCTCACTCCCTTTGCTCGCTCGTCTATTAAATATAAATATGAAAGTAAATACTTAAATATAAATACATACGAGCACACAGGTAAATAGCATCCTCCTTTTTTGAATGTCAGTTAAAACAATAGGCTGTCCCATCACTAGTTACAATGTTCTCATACAAGATGATCGGTGATGATCGATGTTAGATAATGGTGAGGTAAGTGTAGCTGTATCCGTATTTCAAGGAATAGTGGATTTCAGATCACACAAACATATTACACTATAAGTACCAATATTATTCTTTATGACTCACCTTGTAGCTTGTTTAAAATAACTTAATGAAAAACTTCGCCTCTTAAAATTACGCGGACTTTCGCCAGTTGAGTAGTTTTGATAAAATGACGTCTGTCGATAAAATAGTTGAAGCTATGTACTTAACTGTCGGTATAGTCAATAGCATAAAAGTTCCTGCGTTGTTCAAGAAATGGCATTTAACCAAAAAAACATATTTATGCCGCATAATTTGCATTTGTCACACTTGCCCCACTGTCACACTTGCCTCAGTCTACCTTATATATAAATATAATTCATTATTTACTACAAAATATTATTATTATATTACTAACAGGCATATCCAAGGCGTAAGATCCAGGGAAATTGACCAAGTGCGGCATTCATGCCTCCAATTATCCTATCAGCAGCGTTAAGCCCACACTCATATGATCCAAGTTTTAGCCATGCTGGATGATTCACCACCTGATGCCATTTGTCATCTGCATTACAAAAATAATTTGGGCATAATATATCACTAAGCGTGATCTGTTCGATAAAATATAATTTTAGCTAAATTATGACGTGATTTAAGAGCCTCTAAGTGTGGATTCGACCAAATACCATTTGTTATACCAGAGGAACTAACCTCCGAATAATTTTACTCTTTGGTATTACTCTCAGATAACTTCGTTTTGCGTTTTTCCAACACAAACGTAGAGTAGCCTATACTGGGTATTGTGACTCTAGAGTTAATGAATGAATAACGAATGAACATCTAAGCCAACTAAAATTGAAATACAATTTTTTATATGCGCAACGCAAGATTTTATGTCCACATAATTTGCTGAATTATTATTAATTGAATAATTAATATTAATTGGAAATAAATCAAATTTATAAAGAAATACGGAAACGTAGCAGAAATTTACAAGAAATTATAAACGCACAACTAATAAATATTTTACTTTCTCAACTTTGTTCTACGAAAACCGCTGTTAAAACGTAGCGGCCGCCATTAAAATAATCTAAGATAACTGGTTTACTCCACGAATTTTGGGGGTATAGCGATTTACACTGTAATAAATAGTTACTCCTAGATTAAGATTTGTTAAAACCAAGTGTTCTAAATCTAGAGTAATTAGTGATTTTATTGGCAGAATGGGACTCATTCAAGTTTGATCGAATCCACCCTAAGATAACCAGTAATCGATTACTATTATAATAGCTTACCCGTTATAGAATGACTCACGAGACTCATAACGAGACTAATGACGGTGCATTTCCACTGAATCATGTCCTTTTATTTGAGTTATTCTTAACACTCGAAGTGCTGAAGTTCTAGACACACGTGACTTCTCGCGACTCAATCAAGGCTCATGACTGCCAGCGTTTTCCCTCTTAGCATATTGTAAATCGACTGAGTTGGCCGAAGCGATGAAAAAGCGATTGGTTCCGCGCAGCGCTTCGCATCATTAACAGAACTCATTGCAATGTTTTAACATCAAATTGAATATTGGTAAGAAATATTCACTTGGGTTTGATTAGTATATTCTTAAATTTTTCACCATTTCGTTTTACTATAAAGTACACAACCCTTATCATATATATTCAAGATTTTCAAAACTGAAACTGACTCGATGACGACTTGCATCTGCATAAAGACAACAGGTTTAATCACTAATATACAACTTCAACTAGGTGTTAGGGTTATTTTTCTAAGAGACCACCTGGGTAGGTACCCCACTGTTACCTATTTCTGTCACCAAATAGTAGTGTTAGAAATTATAACGTAGAGTTACAAGAAAAAGCTTATCCCACTTCTGATGTTAAAAATCATTCTCAAAATTATTTAAATACACTACTCGCTAACAAACACTCGTTACCGTCAGAAACCATTCTGGATGCCAATTGTTAAGATAATAAAGGTGTGAGAGCGTATGCTCAACTCAACGTGCTTTCTGCTTACGCAACCAATTATTATCAGCTACAAAACAGCGCACTGCACCATAGATTCAGTATAAAGCAATACAGTTTGACCAACCGTAACGTGTTCCCGTCACAAACACACAACGGTGTAACATGAAGGACCATATTACACGATAATACCTAAGTATGCAAACCAACAGCAACACCACCTATCTTAATGTAACACAGGACAGCCTCTCAGCAACACGACCTTCCTTGCCTACATTAGTAGAGTACCAAAACGGGCACAGTAACTACAATGAGACTCGTAGAATTACCGACTGATCCCTCTTAGTCGCCTAGAACTCTGCTAGAACGGGTGGGAGATTACAGTTCTACTTTCATTTTGTCGTGCTTCCTTTAATTTTTTTATCTTCATTCCTTACAGTAGTGTTAGTATAGCAGTGCGTTCAGGTCTGAAAGGTAAATTAGAACCAGTCATTCCATCTGAGTCCTCAGAGGAGACTTGCATCTGTATAGCCTTCTTTGTTTGAGTTGAGATGTCCATGGGCTGCAGTGGCCACCTACAATAAGGTGGACTATAAGTTCGTTTGTAAGTTAAGTTTTATAAAAAAAAACTCTTTGTAGAAAATAAAATAAATCCTGCGTCTTTCCTTAAGGATCCATTCTAGGGCCTTTGCTATTCCTAATTTACATAAAAAAATATTATAGGTTTAAAGGGAGATATTACTTTATATGTTGACCTAGTATCCTAGTAAGTTGTTCTACTTTGGTAGTTCAATAGATGCGATAAAGCAAGCATAACATAGCAAGCATAATAATATAATCTAAATATCTTAAATACTCTGTTTCAATAAAATCGAAAACGATCTATATATTTTGACAGCTAAAACAAAAAAGACCTTAAAATGAGAAAAGAGTTAAGTTTTCTTACAGTGATTGGTGATTTTCAATAAGCTATTGGTCTCTTGAAATGAGTAATTTAATTTCAGAGTTTGAGTAGAGTAATTTATTTTCTTTATATGATGAATTATATTGAACGAAGGATACTACACAACGAGAGCAGCATTGTATGATGCTGAGAGCTGTGAATACGACTTTTATGCAAATAATTTTTGTTCTTTGCGTGGGCAGCAGCGATGCAACGATTTTTTTTTTACTTTTCGTATCTACAGATAGAAGTATAATTAGTAAGTTTTTGTAAAAATACAAATTCACATAAAATTATTTCAATAATGTTTGCAACATAATAAAAATATTATAGTGATTGTATCCCAAACAGAACCGCATACATGTTTCAGTGTTGTTCATGATATTATACCGTGTACAGTTTTTTTTTTACTGAAAGGAAAAATAATGGTACATTTTTGAAATTTACTTTTAATTTAAAATACTAGGTACTTTACGCGTGGCAAGTATCAATGAATTATAATGTTCTTAACATTGAATTCGCCGTGTGTGTGTGTACGCACGTAAGAAGTTATACTTCTTTAGCATAACAAAACAAAAATAACTAAAATAAAACTAGTTTTATAGGTTCATATGTATTTGAATAACTACATACCTTGAATATAGTTATCAGTTCTCGCGAAAACTTGACAGTTGACAGCCTGAGGCAATCTATGGAGGAGGCCTTACACATAAATCATTAGACGTGTAATGATTTATGTGCTGTATATTAATTTTATTTTAAATGAATTCTTGCGAGTAATGAATAAGATGAATTTGTGTATTTAATATGTATTTAGCAGGGATGGTAGACATGACAAGCACAAAGCACGATTAGTGAATGCAGGCACAGATTTCTTGACATCACTCTACGCAACGCTTTAGTAGGTCCCCATTTAACAAAGAAGCAGACTAAGATCTACAGCTTATAGGTATTACAAAAAAGATTAGAAGTATCACTAGTGTCGAGACAGCTAGATTAATATATTTCAGTTATTTCCATAGTATAATGTTTTATGGGATTTTGCTATCGGGAGATGCGGTTGACTAAGAAACTATTTTTGTTTCGCAAAAGAGGGCCATTTGGGAGACAAATTTAGAGAAATAAATATATTAACTTAGGCCTATCGGTACATTACGAAAATTTATTGTATGTTCTCAAAAAAAGGAGTTTGAATAAAAAAAAAGTTATACACATTCTGAAAACACCAGGAACAAACACACACTAATGATAACAGTTTCTCGATTCTACTGAGTCAGTAATTCATTCTTGGGACAATGTATACCCTATACGATATCACAATATCATGGGTGGCGGTAGTCACTTATCATCAGGTGAGCCACATGATCGTTTGCCACCTCTCCTACAAAAAAAAAAACAAAGTCCAAGAAAATATACAAGATCTTTCTATTATCAAGTTTAAATATTTTTCATTATAAAAAGGGTTATTGTAATATAAATGAATACATGGTTGATAATAACCCCAAGATTGAGGCGGTTGCTTCCAACCTTCCAAGCTGTTTCTTATTTATATAAGTTTTGTCAGTAGTATGTACAGTCTGTGTTCTTATTGTATAATATACTCTGAAAATAAGCGCCTCACTGAATTTCTTTCTGGTTCTTTCCAGGACAGCTGCGGTTCCAAAATTAAGTAATTGTTTGCTAGCATTTCCAGTCCAATAAAAGTTTTGTTATTCGTTGTTTAGTTTATTTCTTTTGTCTGATTTTACATTTTCGGAAACACTCAAAAATATTATAAAGTTAATACATACCTCAGTATTTCAATATGAAATTGCTAGTAAAAGTGAAATGACTACTTCTAGGTTTTCTTAAATGAAATAACCATGACGATATTTTAAGCTTAGTGCCTTATTCCAATGAATTTAATTAAATCTTGAAACGAACAAGGTGCTTGATCATGTTTTGTTGTTATCGGTTAAAATAATGTTTTTCTGCTATCGTTTCGTAACGCAATATGAAAAACGATGTCGTCCTCAACGGATAATAGCATAATTAATATGGTAAACTTCTCTTTTCTATAATGTGGTTCCATACATTAAAAATACGTTGACTGTTGCCTATTGTAAAAATTAGGGTCCTTAGTAATATTAATAGTTACGTTTATAGTTTTTTTTAGGATAAGGGTGAACTTCTAAACTTCTAAACTGGTAAACTTCTCTTTTCTATAATGTGGTTCCATACATTAAAAATACGTTGACTGTTGCCTATTGTAAAAATTAGGGTCCTTAGTAATATTAATAGTTACGTTTATAGTTTTTTTTAGGATAAGGGTGACAAACGAGCACACAGTCCACCTGATGGTAAGTGGTTGCTGTGGCCTATAGACATCGACATCAAACAAAATGCAGATGCGTTGTCACCCGTGAAGACTAAGATGGAATGCCTCATTTCCAGTAAAAGTGTCTCCGGTTCTCTACACTCACCATAAAAACACAGCAGCATTAAGCTGCTATTTTACGCTGGTATTCTGTGAAAGCGTGGTCCTTCCCCGGTCGAGCCGACACATTCGTGCTAGAACTATACTATATAATTGCAGTATGGCTTTACCACGTAGTATTCATGTGTATGTTGCCGTGTAACAGCGGCGTTAAAGAATTCATCAATATATTTCGCCCTGTAAGGAGCGTTTATGGTAAACGCCAGAATAACCTTATTGTATTCAATAGATAGCGATATGCCATCATATATTAGATTTAAAATAGGTCAGATGTAGATTACCTAGATTGGCGAAAAGATAAGCTTTATAGAGGCCTATTTAGTCTTACCTTTCAGGTGACCACGGAACTGAACGTCATTCGATATAATAATTTCTTATTTTTACGTGAATAAGGTACAAAAGGTCTATAAAAACCGCGTAAAAGAACATATCGCTGATGTAAGAGATTCTCCGAGAAGTGTGCAGTATGTCAACGTGTTCAGGATCGTTTCAACCATTAAATCATAGTTGATAGACCACAAATCCTCGCAAAAGAACATCGATTCGTGGGGCTATTGAAATTTAAAAAAATAAACTTCCAATTTCAATAGAGAAGTAGATGGCTGGGTGCTACAGTCTACTTGGAATCCAGTCCCCCCCACCCTTACTGCTTCGATCTGCGAGAAAATTGGTGACTCAATTGCATAATTTCTCGAGAGTCCCTTAACAGGGAAACTAGGTAAGAATATCATCAGTATATCCTCTATAAGCCAAACCCGATCGAAGGCCTTCTCTATGTCTAAACTAACTGTTGTTTTGCACTTTTTACTCTCTATATTAATTACTAGCTGATGCCCGCGACTTCGTCCGCGTTGCTTGACAAAGTTTTTTTATGTGCGAAGGAAAAAAACATCAAAAAGACAAAATTTCTTTGCAAACAATGTCATTCGTTGCTCCGTTTGTGGTTAATATATATAAATTATCTGGGTTAGTAACGCGAGAGCAAGCGACGTACCTACCTACAGTTGATCGTGGGAAAATCCCCGTATAAAAATTATTGTTTCTTAAAACTTTATATCAAATGAAGATATCGCAATATTTTTTTTTGATAAGAGACAAGTGTCTAAGAAATAAAACTTAAAAAACCTAATTGAAATATATCCAGTAGTTTTTCCGTGATGCGCGCACAACTGCAAACTTCTATCATTTTATTTATATAGATACATATTTATTTAAATTAATCCATCTAGGTATTTGTCATTTATCTTTAAAAAAAAATACCATTAGCTTACCTACTACTGTCTACGGCACGTCTCACATTGAGTATAGAATATAGATGAACAACTACTCACTCACTTACTGTCGCCCTTTTATATATATTCTCTTTGGCTGAGACAGTACCTTCAACCACATATTACACGATTTTTGACGTGACAACGTCTTATAATTCGATGAAGCTGGCTGTAGCCAGTCCGTTTTAGCGTAGTTAGTGATTATATTTACTCTTTGGTTTTAGCCTTGCTATTGTACTGTTTATTAACGGTAACGGCGTAACAAGGTTTATTATGTAACTCTATAAAATAGTGTCCTGGAACAGGGCTGGGGAGCAAATATGTATTAATACTAATCGCGGTATAATGTTCGGTACAAATAGGTACAAATTGCGGTAAACCGCAAAATCCGGGAATTTGAAATTAAGAGTATGTACTGTCGGTCGACTGGACTAGGCCACGCTACCTGCTCTCATTAAGTCTGGTTAAGATAAGCAGGTTAATATTAAGTTTCTTCTTCGCTAATGAGTAAAATTGCTGCTCTTATTTTTAGTCTATCGCCCAGTCCTGGTATTTCCGAAAATGCATGACTAACCTTTATCAAAGTAACATGAATGTTGTGGTATTTTATGACGATATTTTGACTCAACGTAATGACTTAAGCAGAATTATTTAAAAGCGATAGAGGCCGTAATTAAGATAAAAGAAATCAATTGACTGAAAATTAAATAATGTTAGTGCGACTTTTTAGCAAAAGAAGTTAAGTATTTAGGTTTTGTAATAGGTCAACATGAAGTCAGAGTAAATTCGGAAAAAAATAAACCTATAATAAACACGGTTTACAATAAAAACGTTTCGGATTTAAACTGCTTCTAAGTTTGGCTCTTTTATCGCCGAGGCTGACAGTCCCGAACGTCGTTTATACCGAACCCAAACATAAATGTGTAACGGGGCCAACAACGTTTCACATTTATGTTTTTGGTTGGGGATATCATGACTTTTTTATATAAAAAGTTTTATCTATACAAATAAATAAAATTGAAGTGTCTGTTTGTAATGTCAAAATTACAGTTTTTTTACTAAATGCGTATGAAAGTAAATACGATACCTATAACTAAAATACAATTTTTAAAATTTTTGTGTCTGTCTGTCTGTCTGTTTGTTCCGGGTAATCTCCGAAACGGCTGGACCGATTTTGACGGGACTTTCACTGGCAGAGAGCTGATTTCATAAGGAGTAACTTAGGCTACTTTTATTTTAGAAAAAGAATCAGGGTTCCGCGCAGAAACATAAAAACCCTAACACGCGAACGAAGTCGCGGGGAACAGCTAGTTTAATCTAAATGAATACATGGCCTTCAACGCTTTTTCTTGCGTTTACGCTACAATTCATTGTATTCCTTTTTTAATATAAGCTACCTATAATAAATTGATGTCGACACCCAATAACGATAATTTGTAGATGTCAGGTTTTTTCTTTAAATGCACCCAATGATCTTCCTTGATTCTTAATTTCAAGTTTCTAAGTAAGATAGGAGTGACTTAGGTTTTTGATGAGTGAGTCAGTCAGTAAATTATGAAATTACACTTTTCAGACCTTAATATGCCAATAAGCCAAAGCTGCGGAAGTGAGTATGGGTGCTTGTGATTTGCTACGCAAGGGCGAAGTGACTGCACTGCCGCAGCGCCGAAGCCGTTGCAGAAGTAACTATGTCAATATAGGAATATTAAGCAACGCAAATTTCAACAGTTCCTTGCGGTGAAAATTTTAAAGCACCTAATTTTTAAACTTGGCACCTAATTAGCACTTAATTTTTAGGCACTGATAAAGAACATAAAATGCCGTTCATACCTTATGGTAAGGTAATGGTGGTCGTGGACCCTATAATTCCCAGAATAATATCTTAATCTGTATCGGATTTCGATAATCGCTCAGCACTTAATTCCTTGCTATTAATATTGATCGTAGGTATATCTAATAACGTCATTGCGTTGCTAGCAATACATTTTGCCAGCAACGCTAATTTCAATCGTTCGTTGCGGTGAAAATTTTAGAGCAACTAATTTTTAAACTTGGTACTTAATTAGCACATAAAAAGCCGCTAATTTGGGTTTATTCTAAAATCATTTTTGATTCCATTCTGATTTTCAGAAAACCTGAATTTTGCATCTGCTTTGTTCTGAATAACGACTTTATTTTTATTAGCGGCGCCTTGTCATTGCGTATACTTGCAGCACCTAATTAGCACTTAATTCCTAGCTATTAATATTTATCGTATATCTAATAACTTCATTGCGTTGCTAGCGATACGTTTTGCCAGCAACGCAAATTTGAATCGTTCGTTGCCGTGAAAATTTTAGAGCACTTAATTTTTAAACTTGGCACCTAATTAGCTCCTAAACAGATCCTAATTTTGGATTTTTCCAAATGAAAATCCCGACTTTGCGTTGCTGGCGAGACACAACTAACCAAACTTGCTTCATTATTCGTAATGCGCATAGTAAAGCAACGGCGTAGTTTTTCTATATTAATATTTGTTGTAAATTCTATTGTACTATTGCTGTTATCAGAAAGATGCTGCTGCCCATCTCTTGCCTGTTTCCCTCTGTCGCCTCTTACAACACCCACGGGAAGATATGGGGTAGTGGATATTCTTAACCGTCACTACACGGAATTGTAGTCTAGCACTGACTTAAAAAAACATTCATGTTGGGTTTTTGCACGGTATGTTTTTGTGCGTCATTGTTTTCTCATACATTTTAGTGAAGCATGTTACATTATTTAACCTAATTGCTGTGAACGAATAGTTATAATCACAATAAGTGAATTTATGACCCAATTAAAACGTTGATAATTCAAAATTAAAATTGAGAAATTAGGCATGGTTAAAGGTATGCTACAAGAATACAGAAGTGAGTTTTTATAGTTACATTAATGTAAGTAGAACTTATCTTGCGAGTGTTAACAATGCATCTAGCAACACCTATTGCTTTTTTTTTCGAACATGTATCCTTATAAAGGGTAAGTTGTCTCGGAATCAGAATTGCCTTATTTACTTTTACTCTTTAAGAAGTTTTTTTTATTAAAGTTAATTTAGTTTTGACAGAATAATGTTGAATTTCAAGGTCTTTAAATTTACTACATGATATTTATTGGCGATATTTGATTCATATCTTTGGCCCCATTGAATGTTTATTGATATCATAACATAAATGCTGATATTTCTTTATGTTGGAGTGGACTTCAAATTATATAAAAATGTAATTCTAATGACGATGGATGTGAGAAGAACTATATTCATGAACGTACCTAAGTAGGTAGAATCCACCAGCCCATATTGTCTCGTGGGTGGCGTAAGAGACGACAGAGGAAAATCGAAACAAGAGACGATCTACGCTTCCCATAATATTTGCGGTAGAATGAAAACAATAATGTTATATCTCCAAAAATTTGATTGAAATAACAACTGCATAATAGTCATATGAAAGTAAAAAGTAGTAGCTTACATACTTCCAATGCGGGCATCCACGACTTTTTCTGCCACCAGGGCGGCGCCACTAGAAAGTGAGGTATAATATTTGACAGATTTCATAGCGGGGAAGTTAATTTGTTCGGAAAATGTAAAAGTTATTGTTTCTTTTTATACTATTAGCTATATTTTATATTAATAACATTAAAAATAAATAAACAAACCCACAGATATTCATAAAAGTAGAAAAATAAAAAAAAGTTAAAAAAAGTGCATAAAATTAAAGAGCAAAACCACTGACGCATTTTTTGTGTATTAATATAATACTCTAGAAAGTGATAAACCTTTATTAAAAACAACTTCTCAATTAAATTACATTGTGTAACAAAAAACCTCAGTGTCAACTAGCGACATCTGGTGAGCAGAAAATTATTAGCCCTCATTAAATTGGTAATTCCAATTTTATGTACACGGCAGTGAAGGAAAACATCTTGACGAAATCTGCATGATTGGGACATTAAAAAAAAATATTACGAAGACACTTGAAGGCCGTCAAAATGCATTGAGGCTCATAGTCATACCAAAATCGCGGTTTTGTGTGCTGGCTCGACAGCGTTGTATGGAATTTGGCACTTTGCTTCAATAAACTCTAAAGAAAACTGTTTGACCAGCCATTGTATCAGGACTTTAATACTTTCCTTATTTATTAGTATAAATTTAATTAGATTATTTATAAGCAAGTGCTTATTTTATACTCTAAGATACCTACATATTATTTTAAAATAATGTTAATATTAAATATGTGTACTGGTGCTATTGGTAACGCCAGTTAACAATTTAATTTACAAATCTAATAAAATCCATGTACATTACGTAAATTACATTTGAATTACATTTTAAATGCATGTAACAAATTCTTTATGCATAATGTTAAAGTTTTTATTTTCTGTGTGTTTATATTAATTTTTTTGTGATTGTAAAATTTTCTTGAGGTTACTGTGACGATGGAAATTCAAGCGTTACTGCAACGAATCGTAGTAAGCATTATAATTGAGTTTAAATTTATTTTACTACACTACAATATCGATACAAGAAAATAATTAGACTAAATTATGTGTTTTATGATGTTTAGAGATTTTTAATTTCATAAAGATAATATTTTTATATATTAAATATTTAAATTATTAAAATAAATATGTGTGCCGTTTTATTTTCTTATTACTCTACTTTTTCTTCATTAGCCCACAACAATGAACTGATGTACATGAACATTTTTCAATGCAGTAAGCATTTACCGTAGGATGTCTGCGCAAGAGAGTTCGTCCTCCTCAGTACGTTCTATGAGTGTCGCAAAGGCCGATTATGATAAAGGCCAAAAAGACAACATGGCCAGATAGGCAATACCCTGGCCGACGACCAGTAACAGCGTCTAAGGTGCGAAACACTGCGATTAGGGTTGCCATCTCCTAAAATGAAAAAGCCGGACTTCTGGCCCTAAAAGCCTGACATTAATTTTTAGTCAAACATACCTTTCTGAGGCCATGCAGCCAAAAAACTCACCAACTCCAACCCCCCGAGAAAAAACTAAAATACTCCGTTACATACGTTAATTGTTTATTAATCAATCACAGCACAGTTTCAAGTGTATACGTTACTTATTTATTTATTCTGCAAGCGATGTGTGCAACGCGTTACACTAACAAAAAGCCTAACAAATGCCGGACAGGCCGGACACATAAAAATTTGGCCGGACACAACGCGAAATAGCCAAATATGGCCGGCTAAAGCCGGACAGATGGCAACCCTAACTGTGATGTTCAATCAGCCTCCTAAGCGTGGCGATTACCGTTAATTTTTTTATTACTATAACTAGTTCAACATGGCTCTCACAAGTTGATACCGAAGTTAGACCTTTTCTGGAAATGCCGTAAAACTACCTCCGTCGAGAGCTCTCTAGTAGGGGCCTCTATAGACTTAGCTTACTACAAATACGCGTAAATGTAAATATTATTATTTACTTATTTAAAAGAAGAGAAAATGGTATATCCCAGTCCAAATTACCTTGCCATAACTTTTGAAGAAAGTTTTTGGCCTTTACAAAGATGGGACTGATGAGACCCATTGGATAAAAAATTTGCTGATGCACCTTAGGATCTTACGCTTGGTAGGAGACTTCAGACCAGTATTATTGGAAGGAGCGGTTATTTTGAACTTGTCGGACTGAACCTCATATGTGATGCCTAGTGTCTTGGTGGTTAATGAATCCTTATTAAGGTCTACATCGTCAAAGTGCCTTTTGTCTTCTGGAATGTCACCAATGACACTGTGCTCATTGGAACACCACTTATGAAGCTCAAAGCTACACATTTTTAGCAAGTCAATAAGTTCCTGTTTCAAGCGAACAGCTTTAGCGGTGCTGGAAGCCCCAGTGAGAACATCGTCCACATATGAATTCTTTTTTAAATCGTTGGCAGCAAGTGGAAATCGAACACCATGAATCTTTGCGAGCTCCATGAGGCAGCGGGTTGCCACAAACGCTGAACTTGTAAGCCCGTATGTAATCGTTTGTAGTTGTAAACACTGCAAAGCTTCATGTGCGCTGTCACGCCATAGAATATTCTGCAAAACTCTGTGCTCGGAGCTACAAGAATTTGACGGTGCATGTGCCTAATATCACACATAAGCACAACATTGAAAGTTCTGAACAAAATTAAAATTTCAAACAACGAATTCTGAACAACGCCACCATTGCATAAAATGTCATTTAAACTATACTCAGCGCCTTTTGGCTTGGCAGAACCATCAAAAACAACGCGCAACTTGTTTGTTTTCTTGTGATTGCGCACTATAGCATGGTGAGGCAAAAAATATTTAGGAGATGTATGAATGTCAGCTGACTGGATGTCAACGACCTTGGCATGACCCAGCTTTAGGTACTCCTGGATAAATGCCTTGTACATTTGAAAATAAAGAGGATCTTTAGTAGTGTAGTTGTACCACTTCTAGACCACCTGAGTCAGACGTGGTTCAACGACGTTCGTCGACGCCCGATCCTAAAAAAAAAAAAAAAAAAAAAGGTTTTGGCATGCTCTGATCACGAATCCGCGGTCCATTTTTGTGTAGAATGCACGCATATCTAATTGATATCCGGTAAGGGCCTCCACCGTCATTAGCGTCCCATTGTTGTTCCTATTTCTATTGTTCTATTGTTCCTTAATCACCTTCATTGCAGCGTGTGCGTCGACTATATCAGTGCTATTGTTTATTATAATTCTTTGTTTATACAACGCTAATCTGAATCATCAATAAAACACATTACATAATTTTGTTACAATTTTTATTTATAAAATACAAAATCTTATTAATTATTATCTATAAAATAGGAGCGAAACATCTCATCCACTAAAATATCGTTGTACAATGTGTTCCTTGTAAATATACTCGTAAAACTATGTATTGAACATCCTTGAAACTTATATAGTAAATACATTAAGCAATATTCGCCACAAACTGAAGTCCACTCATTCTGAATCCTATCAACATTCCAGTTCCATCTTTTACAATTCCTTTTTAAAAACTCTAGATGATATCGTACAGGTGATCGTCCATATGAATCAAAATATTGACCGACGTCATTCGTATCGATATATAAAGCTACCCAATGTGACCCTGGTTTATCATCTGTATCCAAATTACATATTATATACGTTGGTACGTGGGTATACATAGGCAGTCTATTAGCTGCATAAACATTATTTTCTAGACTGGGGTGAATCTTTTTCAGATGTTGTTGTACATCTAGTGTATCCATGATATTACTGCTATTAGTAGATTATTACAGTACCTAGCTACTCAATGAATAACATAGGAATGGTCAATTATAGTGATTTCTACATATTAAATTGCATTTTTGTGATATACAAATCGTACTTGAGTCATAGATCACCAAACAAAACACAATACGAAGAAATGTTGAGATAGGCAACGGAAATGTGAGATAAACTGATATGTTTCTAAATATTAAACTGCATTTTTGTGTTATACAAATCGTACTTGAGTCATTGATCACCAAACAAAACACAATACGAAGAAATGTTGAGATAGGCAACGGAAATGTGAGATAAACTGGTTGACGCATAAAGTAATTATCAACTCATTACGGAAATACTTTAGATTAGAATTTTTACGTACTGGTGGTATATAAGACCAACAAACGCAGTCATCGAGTTAGTGTACGGTCGTTTGGCTACAGTGGATCTATCAATAGTACATTTTGTGTTACTTCAATACACCAAAGGCTATGGATGTAAGTGTTTATTCTATTGACTAAATTACTTTTTTTCTGTTATTTTCATGTGTGTGTGTGTATTATTTTATTTAAATATTGTGTATGTATATGATTAAGCCGTGGTAACTCAGATGGTTAGCGCTAGCTGTAAATTTCACAGTACGCGACCCGGGTTCGATCCCCGCCAGCACCAATTAAATTGTTAATAGCAATTTTAAGTGCTTATTACCACGTGCTTGGTGGTGAAGGAAAACATCGTGAGGAAACCTGCATGTCTGAGAAAATTTCGAAGGCATGTGAAGTTCGCCAACACACATTGAGGGAGCGCGGCGGACATTTCCTTGCTCTAAAACCCTCTCAGAAATGAGAGGAGGCCTATGTTCAGCAGTGGACTTTAATAGGCTGTAACTTTAACTTTTTTAACTTTTATGATTAAGTGTTAACAAATTGATATTAACATGATAACTGTGTTGTTGCAGAAATCATTGAGCTTCGATGAAGATACCTATAAACAGTATTACTACTCGCCACTCTCCCCTCAAGAAGAGAGTGATAACCTCGTCATTAATAATAACACATGCGATGGTGGAAAAAGAAAATCGCAATCAATTGATCATTTTTTTGAAGCTGAATCAAAAATAAAAAAGAGGAAGCTGTTATCATCAACCGTAGCACGAGCCGCTAGAGATGGTGTATCATACATTTCTACTAATTCTGACGACGGAGACCAAGCGACGCATCTCATCAAAATTGAAATGTACAATATGAAGAAGCTATCCAAGATTCCAACTACTGATCATTGGAAACATGCTTCCACTAGAATTAAATATTACGTAAAGACTAATAAGGATAGCATCTACGACAACACAAACGCCCTCGTATACAATATAACAAAGACAATAGCAGAAAGTGAAAAAGTTAAAAAATACTTTTTTAACAATGACAGTCATTAGCTGATCATTAGTGAATGTGATTCTGTTTACTTCAATTACAGGAAGACAAGAGCGGAAGGAAGAGATGAGTGTGGCATACGTGTACAAAACACATCATTGAATAACAAAACTACAACACTGAGTGGAGAAGAAAACGAGAAGAGTATGCAGTACTCAAGAGCTGAATATCCATTCTTCAGTTCAAAATCTAGCCGTTTGCTTAGTTTCGAAAACTGGCCTCTAGTTATGCGACAGAAACCTGAAGATCTTGCAGAAGCTGGTTTCTTTTATACTGGCCATGCAGACGGGACCAAGTGTTTCCATTGTGGTGGTGGTTTAAAAGATTGGGAAGATGATGATGATCCTTGGCAGCAGCATGTTCAGTGGTTTAGTCAGTGTGCTTATGTAAAATTTCAACTCGAACAGTGTTTTGTATTAGATTAAATAGAAGATTTATAAAGAAATAAAAAAAAATATATTGCATACAATTTGTTTTATTTAATTTTATAACGTTTCACATAGTTACATACACACAAAATGCATTACACATAACACATAAAATCTAACACACAACACATATTATAACCTTAACTACTATAGTCTACAGTAACATTTCTGTTTTTATCTATCTCAATAATATTATCAAACTCAGCATAAACTATACAGTTAATTGTTTGTATTAATGAGGATTCAAATCGTACTTCTATTCTTACACTACCATGCTTTATGAGATTCCAATGAGTTGATGAGTTAGCTGATAAATCAGGAGTTAAGTCAAATGCTAATAGACAGTAACCTTTGCCATAATGTTCACAAGAGATTCCATTTCCTTCATTAAGAAAGTGAATACCAGTTCCCGAGAATAGAGTATGATATGCTGATGTAAATATGCTATTATTAAAAGATGGTTGCAAAGCTTTTGAAGGTATTTGTTGACCATCAATATATAAGCTGAAAGAATTAATACCATAGTTTTCAAAGTTAAATGGATTTTTAGTAAGGGAACCATTAAATGCAGAATTGTTCACAAATCCAATTATACATCTTTTCGGTACCTGTCCTAAAAATATATTATCAAGAGTTTTTCCTTGAACACCAGAAGGAATTGTTAAAACTTTTACTTCAGCTCGAGTAATAGGATATTTAGCAGTGGTAGAAGCTAAAACTTTTTGATGTGCGAGTAATACACTTGGATTAATTCGTGCTCGTCGAACAATAAGAGTTGCGTCCGTAATACAAACTTTAAACTTTACATCGTTTGATCCAACAATTAAATTAAAACTCTCTCTTGATCGAACCAATTTAACACTCATTTCAACACCATTAATTAAAAATTTATCTTGGTTAAAAATGTCACCGTGAAGATGACCAATCATTTCTATTTCCTTACTTTCACTAATCAATTCCTGTCTTTTAACAAATCCTATGTTTTTACCATCTGTAGAATCCATTTTTCCTGCTGTATCCTCATACCAAAGACTACAAGTAAGATGAGATTGTTTAGCAGCAGGGGCATAGTTTAAAAGGGTTTCCATGTATGCTCGATATGCATAGGTATTATTAGGTGGTGATACAAGTTTTTGGTTTAAATAAACATCAAGTTGACTAAAAAGTGAATGCAGCCAATTATTTACAGGTGCTACTATTGTAGTAGATACCAAGTTAGTTGAATCTTGATTTAATACTTTTGCCTTTATGTGGAGTAATGTATGAGACAAATCTATGTAGTCATCGCCGGTCCCAGGAACTTGAAACTCGATAGGTCCATCATCACCAAGAGATGAAATTGGTTTATAATGAATCCACAATCCATTTTCAATGCTAGTTTGTGTAGACGGTAGTGCAAACAAATCCAATTCTGACTTAACGCACTCGCAAGAATGATTATGAAGGAAAGACATATTTAGTTTGAAAATATATCTTTGATATTTTTTGGTTTTAGACTAAGTTTTTTCGCAGCTTTCACTTTAGCAGTTAATGGTGGAATGAACGATGTCAATCGTTTTCTTTTAGTTTTATACCCAGATCCAGTCATGTTAAATTGATCAATTTTCTCATCAGCCTTTCGTTTTAAATTCGTACTAACTTGCTTTAGACGATCTTTTATTGAGGCTTCCATAGGACGGGCTTGAACCATATCCGATAAAAGTCCTACTCCAGCGCTTAATGCCTCCTTACCAATCACTCGAGCACCACTTGAAAGTAAAGGTAAAACTGATCTGAATAACCCCCCTAAGAAGCTCCCAATACCATGACCGCGTTGATATGGTGAACCCTTATAAATTACTCCAACTCCTGATCCAGCTTGATGTGTATAATAATTTTCATATGGACATTTATGATGATCACGAAGAGAATTCATTATTATAATTTTCGGAAATGTAGTTTAATACACACGGTTCCAAACTGGAATGGTATTTTTTGTCCTGTACTCGATCTTATAACTATTTCCAACGTATCGAACTCTCTTCGCATAACAGGTAAGTAGTGAGGTTGAGAGAAAACGTGCATTTTATTTGCACCATAAATGTATTTTGTAGGATCTAATGAAATGACTCTTAATAAAGGAGTCATAACATCACCCACAATCTGAGGATCGATAATGTCGCAATATAGAAATAGTTGAGATGGTAACCCTAAGTGTAAATTAGCAGGACACTTTCCAAAATTTCTCTCTAGGAGATTTTTATTTGGTTCATAACCTAGCTGTAAACTTAATTTGGGTGATAATGTTACGGATGTTATATTTTTATCCAATACCGAAATAGACACAAATTTTGTTATTTCATCATAGCGAAATTTCAAGTTCTCTCCGATACCATTTAACACTCTTAAAATATGCTCAACGTTATCATAGTTGGTAGCTGGAATATGTTTTTTGTAGTACACTGTGGATGGCTTATCTTCATTAGGCATTAACATAGATTTTGTAATGTATATAACATTTTCATGGTCTTGAACAGTAAACATGGTACATGGATATTGAAACTCGACAACTCCAACCGACCATTCACCTTCTAATTTTATAGCTTTTGGTAATTTCGTTGAAAAATTTGTGGTCTTGTTATCAGGAAAGTATTCCATTGAACTATTGCTGAGCAAAGTTAAATAGAAACTTTCTTTATTCATATTTCTTTTAAACTAGAAGCTAAAATCCAACTGTTAAATTTATCTGGATAACCTTTCCACTTCACTAATACTTCTTTTCTGTTACCTGAATAACGAGTGTCAATTATTTTATCTATTTTATGTTGTGAGGTGGGGTTGTAAGTGATTTTCTGTAATTCTCTTTCATAAAAAGTACCAATTATTGGTTCATTTTGTAAATCTGTTATTGTATAAGCAACCCATGGAGATCTATCAATTATTGAAGATATAATAAATATTTCATCACTCCAATTTGATTCATATCCTTTTTGGAATACATGTTTATATTTAGTTATTCGAACATAATCACCCACATTGAAATTTGGTTTAGGATTTTCTAAAGAAAGTTTTTTTGACCGTCTATCATAAAGATTAGTCCAAACTGTCATAATATTGTTGGAATTTACATCACATGGGCACATCTTAATACTAGAGTGAAAGCTGTGATTATAAGAGTATATTAAATCTTGTAAAACATCTATATATCTATAAGTATTATTATGAGTGAAATAACGCCACATTTTCATTTTTAGTGTTCTTTGAAATCGTTCAACAATACTGGCCTTAATGTCAGGATTGTTAGTGGTATAGTAATTAATCTTTTTGGATTTAAAGTATTTTTGTACATCTTTTGAAACAAATTCGGTACCTTTATCGGATTGTATGTGAGTAGGTGTTAAATTACTTTCAGTAAATATACTTTCAAAACATTCTTTAGTTGTTTCTGAGTTTTTCTTTTTCATTGGTCTTGCAAAAGCATATTTACTAAATACATCAATAATACAAAGTATATACTTGAAACCATCATTATATTGAGAATAAGTTCGCATATCACTTAAATCAGCTTGCCACAGTTCATTAATATTTGATAGAATGTACCTATTACGCGGGAATTTTTTTCGAATGGGTTTATGTAATGTGTATGTTTCTTGTGATTTTAACCATTCCTTTACTTGCTTTTTATTCATTTTACCCTTCATGGCTTTTGATAATTTATCAATACTACCAAAACCAGCGGGATTAGATGGATCATAATAAATCCTGTTAATTTCTTCTAGTACGGAGTCCATTTTTCCCACTCAAGTCCTTTACGTATTTTAGTTGTAGACTTTTTATCTCTACTGCACGGTGTAGAAAACTCTTGAACTTCAATCTCAGAGGGTTTGTTCAGATCTTTTGCTTGAAGTTGGTTAATAAACTCACATCTCCTTGGATTTCCAATATAAGTAAGTGGTACTTTAATATCTTTTAATGCTTCAGCAAATCTAACCCACCCTACCGGATCACTTCTTTTTAGGGGTCTTAGTGAATCATTTATTAAATCAACAATATTACTTCCAGGAATTTTTTCACTATCAATTATGACTGTACCTTCGTTATCCCAATGTATTTTACTTTTACTTGTTTCAACTAAGTTTAATAATAACTGCCCTTTTTTATGATAAGTTTTTGGTATTAAACTGAGTATTTGAGCTGGTGTGTAAAGTGGATTTTCATCATTTTCTTTACTTTTAATGGATCGATTCTCCTCCAGCAAAGATTCAATATCAACTGAAGTTTTTAGATCTCTATCTTTATTTTTAAAACCAATTTTTGACTCATTTGAATCTTCATTAGATGTATCAGAATAAATTGGTAATTTGAGTGGTTGACGATGCTCTTCGGTAAAATGAAGGTATCTTTGCAGTGTTTGTAAATATAATATCCATTTCTTTCGGTCTTCCGTCTTACTATTCATAATATTTTGCATTTCAATATCTAATCGAGATAAATTACTATTAACCTTATTTTCTTGTTTTAATTTTTCAATCAATCCAGGTTCGATAAGTATCATTTTCTTTGCATTTTCCATGTTAACTGGCTAGTCCACTCACTAATCCACTCAATATTGCACCTAATATTGTTGGTAAGAAAGCCCCTCCTTTTTGTATAATTATATTTTTTCTTAGTTTATGTTTACACTTACGTACTAGTTTACGGAGTATGTTTTTATGTTTATTCAATTTTTGTTTATCCTGATCTTTAAGAGGTACTTTTCCTTGTAAAACGTTATGAATACACTCACAAATACAGTTAATTTCTTCTTCATCACACGTTTTAAGTAATGCTCTTTGATATTTTGGTTTAAGCGTATGCAAAGCGGTTAGCAAATGTTTATACGTTGTGAGTCGAGGATGCATCATTTAGCAATGATTTCAATTGTTTGATTCTTGGTGTATTTAAACTCTTTTGTGGGGACGTAGACTGTACAGAAACCATTAAATGGAAAGACATTTGTCTTGATACGACAAAAATCATTGGTATTCTGTTTTAAATCTACCATTAAATATCCATGCGCCTCTAGAGTTGCATCCCTGTAGGCATTTTCAATGAATTTTGGGTTATCTGGTGATACTTGTCTTGCTAAATATCTTATTTGAGTTTTATCTCGAGGGTTTTTAAAATATATTATATAACTTGAGTTTAAAGATATGTCTCTTTGTCCTTTACCCTGATGAAATAAATTTTGTGTTAGATAAAATACACTAAGATTCCTGTGATGACTACCTTTTGTAAATATATCCACAATTCTTCCATCGGACTCTCTCATTAGATCATCAATAATAACAAGATGTGGGTTTTCACCATCAAACATATTAAGATTTGGAATTCCTTGATGATAGTTAACATTTGGTAAATTATATAATGGTTGCATTTCATCAAAGCACCATGTGATCTGATTAAAATCACAATTACATATTTCTGTAACTGATTTTATGAAATTTGTTACAAAATTTGACTTCCCACACCCACTTGGTCCTGCCACAATAGCAGTGAACGGATGGATAAAGTGAAACATAACACACGTCTAAAGTTCAAAGGGGTGAAATAAAAAATGAAAGTGTTGGTGTAAACAATTAATATATATTCCAAAAATTATATAAAACAGAATTATCTGTATACTATTTCTAACACAATTAGTACATCATAATTTTACAATTAACTCAACCTCAAATAAATAGAAACAACAATTAGTACATCATAATTTTGCAATTAACTCAACCTCAAATAAATAGAAACAACAATTAGTACATCATAATTTTACAATTAACTCAACCTCAAATAAATAGAAACAACAATTAACTTAAATTATTTACAATAAAACAATGATTAAATATGTAATAAACTATGTCATATTATAGTATTATCATAATTTTACAATCAATATAAATTTTTCTTAAACGCAGACATAAAAGTAAAAACTATCAACACTTAACGCAGTTTATAATGACCCCAAGCTAATGTTTCAATATTATTATCTAAAATATGTCTCTTTGTGTCATTATATGATAAACCTATCTTATTTAATTTTTGTGTGAAAATTGTGTGTTTAATTGATTTAAATCTAAGCATACTATAATATTGCACTTTTTTATTAAATAGAGAAGACTTATAACTATTCATTGTCATCTTTTTAGTGATACATTTATTTACCCCTTTTGCCTTGGCTATAGTCTTATTCTCTAAGTTAAAAGCGTACATTTTGGATCGTAAACCCACAAATTCTTTCATGATTTTACCATTATTTTCATCTTTAAAAAAACCTAATTTCTTTTTATTTAATTTTGGATATTCAAAAATATTATTTGTATCATAATCTGAGGTATCAAAGTATGATGAAAGGTCAGGTTTTATATCAGTGTAAAAATCATTTGTAAATATATGATATATTAAACTATCCGTATCTGTATACAATAATTTGATTTTACTAAACTTTTTAATCATATAGTTATAATGAAAATCATACATTAATGTTTTTGAAATATCTAAAATGCAAAACCCTAAATAAATTGGTTTGTTATATATTAACTTCGTTTTTCGCAACTGAACCGCAACTAGGTTTTCCGAAAATATTGAAAGGCTATGAAATTGTGGTTTAGCGATTAGATCTTGAGCACCTAAAGCTTTACCCTGGTTCTCCCAGTGCGTAACTAATTTTATGTTAACCCTTTTTTCAATATTCTCCATAGTCTTACCGAAGACTGAATTATTCATTAATTTATAAAAATCTTTTTCGAAATCTGATTTTGCTAAAGTTCTTAATTTTGTGTTTAGATCTATGTACATCTTCAACCAGGGAGACTGTTTAAATTTTAAAACTCTATGAATTTTAGTTAATTTAACCCCCATTTCTATGCACTGCTTTAAATTTCTGTAATGAATTACATATTTATCTTTATTATTTAAATTTGGGACTAGTTTATTCTCATTAATATTGCCTACACAAATGTTTTCTGGACATAAAGGAAAGTCCGAATGTAAATCATGAAGTTCATCTGGATATTCCAAATCAACTTCTAAAATAAAACCGAAGTCTGATGTCTTAGACACATTAAATTCTGTATTTGGATTTACCCATTCGAATCCACCAGTAGGAAGATATTGAGACATAGCCCAACCATATAAATTGTTGGCATCAAAATATGTGATATATGAATTTGGTTTCCCTGTATCATAATCCTCCATGTATTTGTTATTAGCTCTAGCATAACGATTACTACATTGAGATACACCACCTCTGATACCTGATCTAATAAATGCAATTTTCTCATAATCTGTTAAAAGTTCTAATTCTATTTTTGTATATTTTAACATTGCATCCCAACTTAAACCGGGTGCTGTGTAATAATGGACAGGGTCTAAATCATATGTATTAATACATAACTTTCTAAAGTTTTCAAATACATCGGATAAAAGTAAAACGTCTGTTTTTAAATATAGGTTTGAATAATCTAGCATATTACAACACCCAAAATGTTCCCAAACATCTTTAGCATGATTGTAATCATCATTTGAAATATGTGAATCTGTGAGTGAACTATAAAAACATTTTTGTTCAGAGAGCGATGTTAGACTTAAACTATCATAATTAGTCATAAGTTCATATGGATAAACACCTTTCCGTTTTAAACGAAAGAAATCTTCATCATTAGGGTAATTTCTACGTAATTCTTGAAATTGATCATTACTGAGATTTTTGGCCAATTCTTCTAATTTACACGATCAAAACTTAAATGAATCTAAGAATCTCAATATAATTTCGTGGTTATTCACTTTTAATTTTTTGGAAAAGGATATATATTTTTCTTTATTTTGAGGGATAACTTCGACTTCACCATCACAAAAGTTTAACGCGTGAACAATAAAATGAGCATCATAGTGACTAAGGTTGTGTAAAAATATTGGTATATAACTAGGTGTTCTGATCTTCGAACAACATGATTCATGAGCAACACCTATAAAACTACCAGTGTACCAATCAAAATCATAAAAATGTTTTGCCAACTCAGTTTCACAAATATGACAAATGGTTGCATTTGAAATTTGGTTTTTGTCTTCATTTGTTAGCGGAAGTGGTGGATATTTTTGAAGTCTATTTATTTCTTTTAGATTGTTAGATAAACTTTCCATAAACACTTGTGCACAGTTGGGTCCGCAATATGTTACATATTTTGATAATTTATCATCATATGAACATTTTATATAATATCCAAAACTATGTACTTCATGTTTCTGAATATTATGAGTGAAAGGTTTGGAAGGATCGTTAGAACATGATTCTATTGGTTTTAAAAATGCTTCAAAATCAGCATAAACTACGAATGGTATCTTTAACTTTTTTTCATAACTATCAAATTTAATTTTATCATTTGAAATAGGTTGACCAAACCAATTCTTTTTTTTTAAAGTTTCACTGTTTGTAATACTGTACAAATGTGAGCACAATCGTATTGTTCATGGTTATTTAACCTTTCCTGAGATGGAAAACGAAGTAGACATGCTTCACAAATGTACATGATGTGACCGTCTTTTGAAATTTGTTTACTAACTAACCGCGATAAATTTTTTATATAGCAATAATGATTTTTTGTATCCTTGGAAAAAAATAATAAATTGATATGTCTATCTTTACGACACTTTGTTAAAAATAATGGACCTACTATAGAATTACATCGTTTTTCTTTATTATATTCTAACCCAAAAACATTAATACTAATATCATTTAATTTCTCTACTTTTGCTATGTCAGAAATTTTAACCGGAAAGGAAATACCATCAAATTTAAGTTTATTTGCATGTTTAACGTACGATGATACCCGATCGGTGTGTTTGTTTACAGGATATAACGCCGAGAGTAACGCCCATTTAAAACAAAAATAATCCTTGTTTTTTACATTTATAACAGCCTTTTTTAATTTTATGTCACGAGGAAGATCTATGTATGAAGTACCGCGTAGGGGGTTAAATTTATTAACATTCATGTCTATAGATTTTATGTTTTTTAGACTCCATCCACTATCTTTTTTTTCGAAAGCACTAATTTTAGTAGTAATTGTATCATTTAAAGATGAAAGAAAAATATTTAAGTCATCTCCTTGACAAATAATATAGTTAAGCGTTTGAAAATCGAACGTATCATGAATATCTTTAGTTTGTTGAACAAAATCAGCATGTAATATGAAGTTTACCTTAAAAATTATGTGTTGATGAATACACTCTTGTAATAAAAATAAAATATCATCTTTAATAGAATTTAAAAATAGTTCAGGAGTTTCAAAATTTACCCATGTCGAACGATCTACTCTACTCTTGATTTTATAAGTTAAAATCCTATTTCCAAAAGCAGATTCAATAACACTAACGTTTGATAAAGAATTATGTGAATTTAAAAGATTATTTTTATGAACATTACTTTTAAAATGATTAGCTAAATACCGTTTCTTGATAAATATATGGCACGTTGGACATTCCACTTGATCATCGTTACTGATACTGTTCCCTGCAGAGGTATGCGCTTCTGCTTCCGTTGTTGGTTTTTTGATGATCTTGGATTCTTTGCTGCACGTTCGCTTCGTTCCTCTTCCAAGTTGTAGTGGTTGACTGCTAAAATGTTTAAATTTATTAAAAACTGTATAAGACAATATGTAAATTATGATCGAAATGAATGTTTATTTTACATACTTAAACTGTGTTTCAACCATCGCACAGTGATGATACAACTCATCATCGTATGACGAATCGAACAGTTGACCCCTCTCCATTTCTTCACAAACTTTAGACAACTCCTGATTTAATTCGCTATTGAATAGTTCCGTATTCTCTTCCATGATTGTGGAGAAAAAAGCACTGGTGCACACTTCACTGAAGTTTTCCCTTCCTCTTTTTTATTTTTGATTCAGCTTCAAAAAAATGATCAATCGATTGCGATTTTCTTTTTCTACCATCGCATGTGTTATTATTAATGACGAGGTTATCACTCTCTTCTTGAGGGGAGAGTGGCGAGTAGTAATACTGTTTATAGGTATCTTCATCGAAGCTCAATGATTTCTGCAACAACACAGTTATCATGTTAATATCAATTTGTTAACACTTAATCATAAAAGTTAAAAAAGTTAAAGTTACAGCCTATTAAAGTCCACTGCTGAACATAGGCCTCCTTTCATTTCTGAGAGGGTTTTAGAGCAAGGAAATGTCCGCCGCGCTCCCTCAATGTGTGTTGGCGAACTTCACATGCCTTCGAAATTTTCTCAGACATGCAGGTTTCCTCACGATGTTTTCCTTCACCACCAAGCACGTGGTAATAAGCACTTAAAATTGCTATTAACAATTTAATTGGTGCTGGCGGGGATCGAACCCGGGTCGCGTACTGTGAAATTTACAGCTAGCGCTAACCATCTGAGTTACCACGGCTTAATCATATACATACACAATATTTAAATAAAATAATACACACACATGAAAATAACAGAAAAAAAGTAATTTAGTCAATAGAATAAACACTTACATCCATAGCCTTTGGTGTATTGAAGTAACACAAATGTACTATTGATAGATCCACTGTAGCCAAACGACCGTACACTAACTCGATGACTGCGTTTGTTGGTCTTATATACCACCAGTACGTAAAAATTCTAATCTAAAGTATTTCCGTAATGAGTTGATAATTACTTTATGCGTCAACCAGTTTATCTCACATTTCCGTTGCCTATCTCAACATTTCTTCGTATTGTGTTTTGTTTGGTGATCAATGACTCAAGTACGATTTGTATAACACAAAAATGCAATTTAATATTTAGAAACATATCAGTTTATCTCACATTTCCGTTGCCTATCTCAACATTTCTTCGTATTGTGTTTTGTTTGGTGATCTATGACTCAAGTACGATTTGTATATCACAAAAATGCAATTTAATATGTAGAAATCACTATAATTGACCATTCCTATGTTATTCATTGAGTAGCTAGGTACTGTAATAATCTACTAATAGCAGTAATATCATGGATACACTAGATGTACAACAACATCTGAAAAAGATTCACCCCAGTCTAGAAAATAATGTTTATGCAGCTAATAGACTGCCTATGTATACCCACGTACCAACGTATATAATATGTAATTTGGATACAGATGATAAACCAGGGTCACATTGGGTAGCTTTATATATCGATACGAATGACGTCGGTCAATATTTTGATTCATATGGACGATCACCTGTACGATATCATCTAGAGTTTTTAAAAAGGAATTGTAAAAGATGGAACTGGAATGTTGATAGGATTCAGAATGAGTGGACTTCAGTTTGTGGCGAATATTGCTTAATGTATTTACTATATAAGTTTCAAGGATGTTCAATACATAGTTTTACGAGTATATTTACAAGGAACACATTGTACAACGATATTTTAGTGGATGAGATGTTTCGCTCCTATTTTATAGATAATAATTAATAAGATTTTGTATTTTATAAATAAAAATTGTAACAAAATTATGTAATGTGTTTTATTGATGATTCAGATTAGCGTTGTATAAACAAAGAATTATAATAAACAATAGAACAATAGAAATAGGAACAACAATGGGACGCTAATGACGGTGGAGGCCCTTACCGGATATCAATTAGATATTAGCTAATTGATCTACACATCTCCGGAACCGTGCATTCTACACAAAAATGGATCTGATCGCGGATTCGTGATCAGAGCATGCCAAAACCTTTTTTTTTTTTTTTTTTTTTTTTAGGATCGGGCGTCGACGAACGTCGTTGAACCACGTCTGACTCAGGTGGTCTAGAAGTGGTACAACTACACTACTATCTTTTTTGAACCTTTTTCTAGATTATAAAATCTTTGTAAAGCTAATGAAAATGAGCCGGTGGGGGAAATTGTATTAATGTCAATTTTTAAAGTCAGGTTAACTTCAAACCTATTATTGCATAAATTGGCTGTATTATTAAATGCCTCCTCACTGATCTCATGCTCTTGCAAAGATTCATTGTATAACCGAGGAACCTGCTCGGTCTCCCAGAACTTTTTGACTTGCTCGTCAATGCACATATTGGACATAGACATGGAATTGGTTTTGGCAGTGTGTACCAAAGTAACTGGATTGAAATCACCTGACACAACGTAGCCTAGTCTCGTATTGATCAGCACTGGATCCAGTGGGATCCCTTCAATCTTGCCATCTTGAATAATTTTGAAGAACACGTCGGCAGCAAGTAGCAGGGACACCTCTCCTGGAACTTGAAAGTCCTAATCTGACATTACGATATTAGAAGGAATGTACAATGTATTGAGTTTAATCTTGTTTTGCGGTAGCAAAGTGGTGATTTGTTGAACAATTGAACATGAAACATTGATATTGAAGTTCTTTGTGAGAGACTCCAAACATAAATCTACTCCTTTCTGAACCCTGTTTGAATTATTCCACATAGTAACAATTTTTTTTGAATGGTTGTATGTAGGTGTACCTAACATGTCAACTAATGATTGTGTACAAAATGACGTTTGACTGCCAGAATCTAACAAGGCTCTAACAATGACACTGCGATTGTTTTTGTCCCTAATACTCACCTTAACTGTGGGCAGTAGCACTTCATACTCACTGTCCTTCGATTTGATGTTGTGTATGGACACAGTGGAGCCAGACATAAGTGTTTGGTCCCCTGTATGCGCCTTATGCAGAACGGTATTGTGTAACTTGCTTTTGCAAGTTACTTAGTTAGTTAAAAAAGAACAAGTTACTTAGGAACAAGTCAATTTACATTTAAATAAATAATGATTAGTAAATATCTATACTTATTTCTTAGAATTTTAATAAAATTCTTCATATATTAAATTGCAGTACTCACTGATTCATCAAAGCCCAACCCAAACCCTTACACCTAGAATTGTTTAAGCAGAAACATTATGACAGTACCATCGATATATTTTTACTAACATAATGTTACGTTCGTCACAATCTACATCAATTTATCACAAACAGTCACCTGCATGACTTTAATACTAGAAATAATAACAAACTAGCATTACATATGTATCTAAATGTAGATTGGCTACGATTATGTAACAAAACTATCTGGAAAGACCAGTTTAAAGTAAATAAGAAAAATTGCACAGTCAGTTTTTAAAAGAGCAAACCTCGAGTTTCTTGTCTGTTCTTCACTGCACCTTTGTGAACAGACATAGTGTTAAAAAAAAACTATTAATAACTTATTTTAGTAACAATTGCTGTTTAATGAAATAAAAATTTATGAATGAATAATTTGGACTTTGACTTTGGAAAGTTGAAATTCAACGCAGATGTTCTTTCTATAACGTAAGCAGGGAATAAGAAAGGTTTTTAAGAAATTCCGACGGGAACGAAGTCCCGGGCATCAGCTAGTCTAGGCGGTGAAATACCTAACCCATAGCTTTTATTTACATAAATTATGGGAACGGGATCTGATCGAAAAGCCAGACTTTTATTGTAGACAATTTAAACCCCGCCCGGACACTCCCATAGACGACATCACGTGTAATTCGCACCCGTGCGATGCCGGGGCGGGTTGCTAGTTTAATATAAACTAGAGTTCTGTATAGCGCGTAATTCTATAAATAACATTGACTAACAGCTAGTTTGCATTCATTTTAATATATAACTCGAACATTAAAACATATAGTGTTATGTAACTAATAACTATTTATAGACGCTATTGAATTAAAATAATAATATACGGCTCGTATGTCATCACTTAGTTATTGAAAACGATTAAGATTTCTACGAATATTTACGTACGTTACGTTTATACCAATCTTCTACATAAATATATTTATTCGGTCATAATAAAGTTGTAGTAGAATGAATCAAACTCGGTAATTCAAATGTGCGTGTTCTCAGAATTATGATAACATTTTCATAACAGTAATTCCCAGATCTTAACTAAAATTTTCCGTGTTCAAGAAGGGTTTCGCTTCGGTGGCACTTGATCATATGGAAATCGCACTCGCCCGTATTCAGTTTTTTGTTAGAAATATTACATTATATTACATTATAGATATAAGAAATATTGTACCGTTTATCGAGTTACATTTGCATAATTTTATTTATCACGATTGGGTTAGCTCCACCGGGAAAGGAATAACACGCTCTCACAGAATACCATCCTAAAATAGCAATTTAATGCTGCTTTGTTTCGAACGGTGAGTCTTAGAGAACCAGTGAATCTTTGTACTGGAAACGAGGCATCCTATCATCCCTCAGGGATGACAATGCATGTGCATTTTGATTGTTAATCGAAGATAGATGTGGATGTCTATATGCCACAGTAATCACTTAGGTACCAAAAGGTACTTTTTCTATAAAAAAGGTTTACCTTATAGGGGGGATATTCGCAGTTTATTTTTCTAAATGTTTAGGTCCTGGTTTGTTTCCCTCGGTTGCCTCTAGCGACACCCACGGGACGATATGGGGTAGTGGATATTCTTTCACCGCCACTGAACTTCATGCTGCTATACATCTCCCGCGTATTTTTAGCACTCCTTTATTCAAAGTTTACTTTCAAAATTACTTTTACACACTTGTGTTCTGTCTTGTGCAATATTCTGTCTTAAAGAATAGAAATTCAGTATAATAATCGGCTATGAGCTATGAGGGACCGAGTGTGTTGAATGAACCGCTGCATTTCTTTAGATTGACTGTTTGTTCTTGTTGTTTAGCTCGTTTGTCATCTATGAATATTTTATTTTAGAACAATTTTTATTCAAAATAGATTGAAAGTAATTCTTTTTGAAAGTAATTTTTTATTTTTACCACTGGTTCGGTAAAAATTGGTCTTATTTTTTCAAATTATGTTTAACAATACAATACAGGTTGTACAAACTACTTACAAAATATATTTAAGAAACAATTTGGAAGCGACCACCTCATTCCCAGGAGTTCATCACATCAACCATGTACCTTAAAATGTATTTAAAACGTTATCCTACCGTACTAGAATTTTCTTCTGTATCGTGGAGGCAGTTTACAAACATAAATTGTACAAGGACAAACATACAGACCCGGAACAGTTATTTCTGTTCGATTCGAATTGTTTTTCGAAAATTTGGGTTCAAGCCCGTGGCCCTCAGCACAGCAACTCGGTCTTAAGTAAAAATAAAATTGAATTATCTGTCTGTAATATCGAAATTAATGTCTTTTACTAAGCTTCATTACTTGCATGTCATTAAGAAGCCGAGCCGGGTCGCCAGTACTCGTATATCATCATTTATCATCATTACAGCCCTTCACATGTCCACTGCTAAACATAGGCCTCCCACAAAGAATGCCACAAAGCACGGTCCTAAGCCTCATCTTTAAGCATCAATCGACTTCCCGCATGTCTTACCAGGTCGTCACTCTAGTAATCACTCAGAGTAATCTTGTGAGGATAAGCCACACTTCGCCTGCCGGTACGAGGCTGCCATTCGAGAACCTTGCTTCCCCATCGGTTGTCGGTTCTTCGATTCTGGTGTATCTATATCTATACAAATAAATAAAATTGAAGTGTCTGTTTGTAATGTCAAAATTACAGCTTTTTTACTAAATGCATATAAAAGAAGGGAGCGGGGGGCTAGTTGTAACAATTTTTCGTTTCTTGGCTATGGAGGCTTACTTGTTGGGTATTTAGGAAATACAGCAGTACTGTTCGAAGGAGCTACTATTCAACTATCGATTTCAAATAAAATTTTGATCAAACCTGTGATGTATTCTTATAAAAATGGCTTAGTAAAAAATGGACGAGTGTTATAACTTACCCCGTGATTGGGGCTAGTTGTAACAAGCTTGGGGTAAATTGTAACAGTAGGAATTGAAAACCAGTTTTCTATTTTTCAAAGATTTATTTAGCATATTTAGCTTTAGAAATTAAGACGCTATAACAGACATAAGGTCTATGTCTGTAAGTTTTATGCTTAATGTAATAGAAAAATAATCAAAAACAAATATGCTCTTTTTTAAACTATAAAGTATGTTGCGTGGTTCAGAGGTGTAGCTTCAGGCGTCTTCAGAGATAGTTTTAGGTTTCTTACTATAAAATTTTTGAACCACTCAGGTCCGGCTAATTCGTTTTTATGCCATGATGGAGATACATTTTTCGCTTCAATCATAACAGCACACTGGTATATCAACTTTCTGACTTCCAAAGCAAGCAATCCAAAGTAGATGTTGGAGCAAGTAAGCAAGTACTCAGATATTTTAGCTTCTTCTTTCTTTTTAAAACTAATCTGGGTTTCACATAGCCGACTGATAGAGATTTGTTACTCTTCTTTTTTTCACATATCTCTATAGCAACACATGACATAATATAAAATGTTTTGCAGCTTTTTCTACACTGGTTTTATTTTCCAATACTTCTACAGAAGCCAATTCGTACACATCTTGGCTTTGGGAAGCACGTTCAGTTTTTCTTTTATAGTGTCTCATTCTGAAATAGATACAATCAATTAAGTTCAAGAAAAAAGTATTAAAAACATGAAAAGAAGAAATTGAAGTATATCCCACGTAATTTCGCAGACAATATATCAATAAAGGCAATAAGTAACTTGTTACAACTTGCCCCATGAAAATGTTACAACATACCCCACTACACGGTTTTTAGAAATAACTGCTATAAAAAAATATATCCCTTATTTGTTGTAAAATTACAGATAACATATTCGAAGTAAACAAATGCTCAATGTATTTGAATAAAGAAACAACTGCTAAACAATTTGAAATCAACAATAATCAATTTTGTATAAACAAAAAAAAATCCATTACCTGGTCTTATCGGAGCGCCTTCACAACACTGGCTTCTGCGCCATCCAGCGGGATAGGGATACTGATCGCGCTCATATGATGGAATGGGTATTAATTAGTAGGTTAGTTTGAAAATCAAATGAATATTCTTCTATTATCTAGGTAAAAAATGCTTGTTACTACTTGCCCCTGTTACAACTAGCACACCGCTCCCTATATGCGGTTTTGGGTAGATCTTCAATATAAAATAAATATTTTCCTATGTCACACATAGTTTTCTATGTAATAGAAATATAAAAAAACTGAATTTAAAGTGATTTTTATAAGTGAACTGCTTGCCCAAAGACTACTATTACAGATTTGCCAGATTTTTTTTCATTTAGAATAGAATAGAATTTGAATGCTAGTGTCTGTCTGTATGTCTGTTCGGGCTAACCTTCAGAATGGCTGGACCGAATGTGATGAAACTTTACGAACAGACAGGAGGGATCTAGGATATATTTTATAAGAAAAATGAAGGTTTTATATTGGAAAAAAAACAACAAAAAATTTATAAAATAAATGGTCTTTGTCCTATCTAGCCGGAGCCAAAGCGGGTCACTAGTAGATACTGGAATAAAAATGAAAAAATAATCCGTTTTAGCATGTACCTGTGTTTGCGGTAACTAAGGCACTATAAATTATTCTAATTGATAACTACGCGGAAAATTATTTACCAAGACCCAAATTGACAAAGACATAATACCCCTGTAAAGTACCACAGTAAAAACTAACCGAATAAAGGTTATTTTTTACTAAAAAATTTAAATCTTTGGAAATATCAAACTGATCTATTAATACCCTATGTGCTTACTAACGAACGAGGCTCTCTCTCGGCGGCAACCGACGGATGGCAGATAATCTAAAGACTTTTTTTCCAGAATTTAGGTTAAGGTGACATACGAGCACACAGTCCACCATATGGTAAGTGGTTGCTGCGGCCCATCGACATCTAAATCTATCCTCGATTACGAATCAAAATGCAGATGCGTTGTCACCCGTGAGGACTAAGATGAAATGCCTCGTTTCTAGTAAAAAGGGTCTCCGGGTCTATACAATCGTCATACAAAACACAGCAGCGTTAAGCTGCTATTTTACGTTGGTATTCTGTGAGAGCGTGGTCTTTCCCCGGTCGAGCCGACCCATTCGTACTACAACTGTACTACTAATATAGCTGGCTCTACTGCGTAAGAAACTACTTTTCGAATCCCAAAAGCAGCATTTTAATGCGAGTGTATACTAGTGTGTGTAATACTTCATCATTCATCATCATTACAGCCCTTCACAAGTCCACTGCTGAACATAGGCCTCCCCCATAGAATGCCACAAAGCACGGTCCTGAGCCACCTGCATCCATCGACTTCCTGCATATCTTACCACTCAATTTGATGTGTGAGTATAAACTATTACACAATGGTACCTAAATTACTATTAATTTTAAGAAACATACTATCGTAATTTATTTCCAAACACAAAGTTAATGAAAATGTACTTGCAAAAAATTTGTAGGTATAATATTAATATGTTTATCATAGGTAAACACATGGGAAAAATTAACTATTAAGATAAACAATTAGCGTATTGATATGAATAGGGTCGTATTAATTAAGAGTAATAAAATTGAAATTTAACGATTTCATATTATTGGACGTCAGTTCTCGTTAAGTCACCTACTCATTAGCCATTTGCCATTACTCGTCACACGGGGAGAGCCCGTTCATGTGGTCAAGTGAATAGTGGTATTTATTCACACCTGGTTGGAGTGCAGCAGCTATTCGGAAGTTAGACGGAAACGTGTCCAGATTCCCGTCTTCAATATTACATTTCAAGTTAAGTTTGTGTGACAACACAGAAAATAAAGTCGAAAATTAAAATAAGTAAATTCCGTAAAATTAGTTTTAACCAATGTGTAGTATTCGGGTAAATATAAGAAATAATTAAGAAAATAAATTTTAAATGTGCGTTGTTAGGGTTCAAAATTGCTGATACATTGTATAATATACGTGACCATGTGTGCTGTTGGACGGACCTGGCTTTTTCTTGTTATACTAGTATGGTAATGACCGCCACCACGGCAAATGGTCGTCGGTAGATTCAACTTCAACACGTCACTCAGTCTACTGACTCTTGTTCACGATATCCAGTTTTATATAAATATTTATGATATTCAAAAATATTAAACATAATAAATCGAACGAACAAAATCGAGGCATGCAGTGTCGAAACAAAATTTATCGGGCAGCAGAAGTAAGCTGTGTTATTTGTGCTAACAAAAGTAAAGCAACAAGTTTTTGTTTTGGCCCAACGTATTGTCGAACAACCCGTATGCTGAGGATGTGTCGAATAATATTTGTGCAGCTAGTCTGATAAATTATTTTTTCTTGTCGTATGCACTTTCTATTTATACCGTTAGCAATTTTGTATTACCTACTTTAACACGTTCTTGAGTTGTAGTTCGCCAACTGTATTGTAGATATCTATTTCTTGCGCAGTATTATTTTGACATTAGAGTGAGATAGGAATATATCTGTAACAATGTGGAAGTGTTTACTTTGTGGGATTGTGTTGTACCCCCTCCTGTTATCACCAATTCAATGTCGTAAGTTTATAATTTATTACTGAAAATCATATTTTATTATCGACAATACTACTTAATTAAGAAGCTAAATTAAATATTGAAACACATAGGTATATAAGTAATATCATGGATGACTAATGAAGTGGGCAATATTCACTATCTGTTCTTGTAAGTGCCAATGAGTAAGCAGTGTACAGCCTACTTTATCGTTATTGTTTGGGAAATCGCAAATTAATAAATTATCAAATCCCTTTTACTTAGATTTGCAACGAATATTCGGCTATTATTCGGACGAATACCGAATATCTAGATACTATTCGGCCGAATACCGATTATTTAAGTAAGATTTTATTGTAGGTTTTATCTACCGACTTCAAAAAGTAGACGGTACTCAATTCGAATGTATGTTTTTATGTGTATTACCTCATAACTTTTTTCTAGGTGAACCGATTTCGATGATTCTTTTTTTATTTGATAGCTGTTGCTTCTCATATGGCCCGCATAAATGTGATTAAGTTTTGACCAATAGTTTTTCAGTTATTCTTAATAATTTTTATTGAAATCGGTTATACAAAATTTTTAATTATATATTATTTGTAGTCAGATAATTGGTAAAATGCAAGTATTTATTTATTTTATAATTTTTTTTCTTTCATCATTAAAGTAGTCATAGGTACATAATTAACTTTCATATTATAAAAATTAAAACAATAACTATCAATTAAATTGTCTATGCACTCGATTTATCGTAATTAAAGTGGAAGATAATAGTGCAGAAAGACTATTTTTTCTTCATTTTCATGCAGTAGTTTACTCCTTTTCTTCTCGAGACAATACCAGCTTCAAAGAATAGACGCTCTGAAGAATAAACACTCCTTCAATCCTTTGCCAAGCGAATAATTTTGCCTACTATTCGGCTATTTGACCAGGAAGCCCGCAGAATATTCGATATTGGGCGTGTATCAAATCTACTTTTACCTACTTTTTAATAACGTGGTATTCAATTTTACTTCTGTACATTGAATTTTTAAAACATTTAATTTACATTCACTAGGTCAGGTTAATTTTTCAGGGTAGTAAGTAGAACTCCTTTTCTACCCAGGAATCCGTCTGGGTAGATACCACCAGTGTTGCGACCAACTTCGAACCTGCTATCGCCACTTTTCACAGATTTAGTAGCCTAATATACCCGAATTCGAGCTGAGGTAGCCTAAAGTAGCCTAAACGTCAAAACTTTGCTAAGAATAAATAAAAACCTAATTTTTAACAATTTGTTTATTCATAAGATGTACACAGAGTATCAAATTAAAAAAAAAATCAGCAATGATTATCTGCTGCCAGCAGTAACAAAGCATCAGCAAAACTTTCACCTACAAAATTTTCTCTAGCCTCTGTTATGCTGGTGCTGGCGCAAGCTTCGCTGGAACTGGACACGTACATTTTTCTCCCAATTTACTTAATACGTGCAACAGGCTAAGTTAGAAGCCCTACTCCCTAACGCTTTGTCCGTGTATTCGGATTTACACGTCTCTCTCGCGCACGTCTGCAGATGAGTGAGAGTGAGCCTTAGTTTTGGGGGTTTCCCCGAAATTAACAGTGTTGCCAGTTTTTTTTATTATTTTGATTTATACATTTTGCGTAGGAGGTATTTTTTTACGCTTATATTACCTCCTCCTCTTGTGATTCAGTCTAATTGACGGTCGATCGTTCGTCTCTCAAGTAACCTATTTGGCGAACAGTCGCCTTTCAGAATTTTTCGTAGCCGATTTCCATCCCGAGGAGCCTAATTGGCGAAAAATCGCCTACGTTGGTAACACTAGATACCACCCGATTAGCTATTTCTGCCGCCATGTTGCGTGCGTGCACTGTTTCCTACCGACTTCAAAAAGAAGCCGGTACGGAATTCGACTGTTTTTTTAATGTGTGTTACCTCATAACTTTTTACTGGGTGAACCGATTTTGATGATTCTTTTTTTTAATTTGAAAGCTGGTACTTCACATGTGGTCCCATATAATGATCAAGATCTGAACAATAGTTTTTGAGTTATTCTTAATAATTTATATAGAAGTCGGTTGTACAAAATTTTTAATTTTACGAGTAAATTATGTTACGATCTGAAGGGTAAAGAGAGTCCGCAAAATTACAGGCTTTGGGGCATTCCCTCTTAGTCCTCAGAAGTGAAAACAAGTTGATAGCAGGAGTTCATAGGCTGCAAGTTCGTTTGTCACTTGATTTTCTTTGAAAAAAAACCTGGGATACCTCTAACTACGTACCTAAGGAAAATCACGAAGCTTATTTTTAATTTACTATAGTTATATGGAAATATCCAAAATATACGTTAAATATAATAGCATTACTGTTTAAAAATGGTGAATACATCAGATTTTTTACCATTGATACCGTGTAGTGGCGGTGTAAGAATATCCACTATCATCATCATCATATACCCCGTGGATGTCGTAAAATGCGACAGAGGGAAATAAATCAGAAAATGGGCAGCAGCAACTTCCTATGACTAAAATTAAAAAAACTGCGGATGCCAACCCACTCGCCAAGCGTGACAACTATGGCAAATATTCCCCCTATGAGGCAATCTATGGAGGAGGTCTATGTTTAGCAGTGAACTTTAATGGGCTGTATCGGATCAGATTTTTGCATGGTTTCATTAATTAAATCAAGTAAAATTTAAATCGTCTTATAATGTACTGGCGGCATAAGAAAATCCACTTCCCCATATCGTCCCGTGGGTGTCGTAAGAGGCGATAGAGGGAATTGAAACAGGAGATGAACACCAGCATCTTTCTGATATCATCTCACAGTAAGAAAACACTACGGTTGCCAGCCCGTCTGTAGCGTTGGCTACAATGGTAATTATCCATCCTCCCCCCTCCCGATGAGGCTATATTTAGGAGAAGCCTACGTCCAGCAGTGATCTTTTAGTAAGCTTTAATGAATGAATGATTAAACATCGATTAAATAAAGAAAAACGATTTTTAATTTTCAGAATATTCTGGAGCTAGCTGTGTTTCAATAGTAGAGAGCAGACCTGGAACATGTGTCCTGTTACAAGAATGTGTACCGCTTATGAAAGAGATAAAACTATCTGGTTCGCCTATATCACAACAATTAAGAAGAAAGCTACAATCGCTCTCATGCGGCTTTTTGTACGAACAACCTTTGGTATGTCAAAATCTTGATCAATTCCATCATCAAATTATCAACAGCATGTTTCCAAGAACGTGCGAACTACTATCTTTTATGTATTACTTAGGAGATTTGTCATTACTCACTAACTACACTGGACAGTACAGTCAGTTGAAGTACGCAGGTCACACACACACACGCAATATTTTAATGGGTTTAGAGGGAATATAAATCTTTTTCTAATATTACGCTACTTGCCCGTGCACTCCGCAAAGGAAGCTTTCTGGTGACTGACTAATGGCGGAAACTCCACTTGAATTAGCCGAACCTAAATTCCATGAACTTGTGACAGAGAACAGCATTACTATTGCGAACTTATAAAGTAACCCTGTGCTCAAAAACCGTCTGTCCAGCGTGGCGATTATGAGCAAGAGACATTCAAGTAATGATTCGTCTTACGAACCGGGTCATTCGGGTCGGTCATTCAGATGGATCATTTTGAGTTTCAGTACTGAGACCTGCTCCATAATGTCGGTTGTAGGATTTTATCATATATGTAATAAATATTAGTTAGTGGGTCAACTGCTTTATTATACTGCAAAATACCTACAAGGCTGCCTCGACGTCTAGTCGCTAAAAATATGCAATGTTTGTCACGAAAACGTTTCCTTACATAATAATATCACAACATTATATTTTATCTGTATTCCTCGTAATAATTTATTGTTCAATAGAAAGATACAAACTAATTACTACTTTACAAAACTAGTTGCGTTCCGCAGCTTCTCCTTATTCGGCGTGATGGAAACAAAGGCTTGTGCTAGTAGGTACTTACCTAATTTTACTATATTTTACCTACACATATATATATATATATATATATATATATATATATATATATATATATATATATATATATATATATATATCGGTATTTCAGTTATTCCGCTTAAAATATTGGATAGAGGGTTGAACGGAATCAATAAAACAGGTTAAAATTATACTTAAAAAACCCAATAATAAATGTTGTAAATATTTCTCATATTTACGACATTTATTATTGGTTTTTTTTTAATTGTCTTTTGTTGAATTTAATGATATAATGAATTCTCATCTTTACATATAATTCAATTACTACCTACCACAGACTTTGCGGGCAGGGGCCGACAGATATTATCGGGATGAACGACTCTGCTCTCCTACATACCGCACCCCATCATTGCTCAATCTTTTTTTTTTATCGTGGGGAAATCCTCATGGGTACCTTATGTTGCGGGAGCAACAGAAAGGTTATGCCGGACTCCTACCGGCCAAAACCCCACGGTGGTCTCCATCAGCGTATATGAGGGGTACCGGAATCTCCATTTGGAACGCAACCGGGGAACGCAACCCACTCTCGCTTTGCTCTATTAAAGCACGTCCCTGGGCCAGTCCTTACTGCCCCCAGCACCCTCGCAATGCTATCACGGTACTCGAGACCACTTTCGAGTCACCGTCCTCCTCAGGTGTTACATCACTAGACGGTCGGGGCAACCGCCCCGAGCGCCCGTAACCCACGAGGCCCCGTTTCTGGTAGGGGAACACCATCATCAAGGGGAGGGCCAAGGGCCGTGACGAACGCCTTGGCGGCATCGTCTCCGAGCGGGATCTGTCCTTTCCCGACACCGCTCAGCAGCTTCCTTCTGGACCATAACGGATTCACAGAAGGAGGCTACGGCCCTCCACGCGGAGTCCCTGCTCAGCATCGCCGACACGACTGCTGGCAGGGAAAGGTTCTGACCGATCCGGCTTACCAGGACTGTCCGCTCCCGTTCCCACGCTGGGTATGTTGCCAGCGTATGGGATGCGGAGTCCTGTTAATGCCCATCGCAGTGGGAACAGTTCGCTGTCGCTTCGCGTCCAATCTTACACAAATAATCACCGAAGCACCCGTGCCCAGTCGTTATCTGTGTAAGTCTGTAGGTGAGTCTTCCTGTTCTTTGATGCATCTAGGCTTCAAAGTGCGGCAGGATTACTTCAACAACGCGTTTGCGCGCATAACGCTCTTCAGAGAGGCGAGCTCGCCACGTTACCTCATCTGGCTCACTCCCGAAGCTCTGGCAGAGGACACGCATCCGGTCGTACACCCTTGCATCCATGTCCGCCAGTATGTCCAGAGGTGGAAAGCGAACCAGGATTGTCGCCGCCTCAAAGGATATCGTGCGGTATCCTCGCAAGATCCGTATGGCCATCCTCCGCTGCACCCTGTAGATTTTAGCTCTACAGCGTTGGATGACCAGCCTTTTCGCCCAAACAGGCGCCCCGCACAAGGCTACGGACCGTATCACTTCTGCATAGAGACGACGCACTTCTTCTTTTGGTCCCCCTAGATTGGGCAGTAGTCTATGCATAGCACCCGCTACCCTTTCAATTCGGGAGACAAGGCGTTCGAAGTGTTCTTCGAAGCCCCATTGACTGTCCAGATGGAGGCCTAGGTACTTCATGTACCGCCTCGGACTTCAGAGCCACCTACGCGGACGCACGAGTCGGGTGGTTCCCTGCCGCGTCGTAATTTATGTAACCATAGGTCCTCGGTCTTCTGAGGCGCTATTTCTAATCCCAACTCGTGGATTTTGGTGACGACGACTTCCGCCCCAAGCTCGGCGAGCTCTTTGGTCCTCTCGAAGGTGACCCCGCTGACAACCACCAATGTATCGTCGGCATAGCAAACGATATCTACGCCAGCGGGAAGTTCAACTCGCAGAACCGCATCATAGGCGAGGTTCCACAGTAGCGGCCCCAGCACCGAGCCTTGTGGAACCCCACGACTGATCTCCCTCTGGATCTTTCTACCATTTTGCCCCATGTACAGGATGTACCTGTCGCGCAAGTAGTCCACAATAACACCTTGCAGGTAGGGGGCCACCTTATAGTGTGCCAGTGCGCTCCTGATTGCGCCCCAGGGTAGAGAATTAAAGGTGTTGACGATATAGAGACTTATCGCCAACGCCACACCACCCTGCTTGTTCCGACAGGGATCGTTGCTCTGTCTGATCGTCGAGTTGACTCACTATTAGTATTTATTACGCATATTATATTACTATACTTTTTGGTCGTAGGTACTGTCAATCGTTTGATCCGGAACTTTCAAAAAATGTAATTGCAATCATCGGTACTTAGATGCGATCTGGCTCAAATGAACGAATCATTCAGGATTGACACATGTCTATGAGCCTTTTTCAAAAATGCATGTCTCGGGGCGCATTTTTGAAGAGGTCACGTCTAGCATTGGATTTTCAAAAACTTATAAATATAAAAACGAAATATGTACGAGTACACGTTTTTGAATTCCTATCCGCAGGTGTGTTGTTCGCCGACAATCGACGATAAAGACGAAGTTGTTGATAATGATGCGAATAAAAATGGAATGACTAATATATTATCAAACGGCGGCCCACCCGACGTGAGAAGACATCGAAATCTCAGCTTATTACCCACGCAGTGCGGAGTCATTGAAAGCGATAGAATATTTGGTGGAAACAGGACGCGCCTATATGAGATGCCTTGGATGGTGCTGATTGCATACGATTCAGGTATTATTTATCAAATTTAAGTTGGCTTAACATTCCTTTTAGGCGTATGAGGCTTTGGCTTTCTAATCCATTTCAGTAATGAATCAAAAATACTACTTTTATTCTTCGGTTTAAAGGATAAACGAAAGAGATTCGTTAAAAATACAGGCTAAGACGGCATTTCTTTTAGTCCTGTAGGCATAATTTCTCTTCTGAACATCAAAATTTACCCCCGGTTACCATGTACTAATACAATTTGGTATATTAAGATCAAATATTATGTACTACTAGTATATAAACAATAAATGCCATTACTTGTTATTATGTTCGGCAAATCAATAATATGACCCAAAAATAAAAAGGTCCAACAATCGATCCTCGTGGAACGGTCATTTACTTTAAGTCAATAAACTGTATTTATGCTAACCTTTTGTTCACTATTTGAAAGATAACTTTTTATTAAATCTAATGTATAGTCATAAATATCATACTTTGAAGGATATAATTAGAAAACTTGATATATATGTACTTTTTAAGAGGATTGTGAAGCTGTAAATTTTCATACAAAAAACGATAAAGTTTTCCCTCCCGCAAACAAAGTCTAATTTTCATAATTTTTGGAAATGCTGTAGATATAATGAAAAACTAGGTCCGTACGTTTTCATTAAGAAATATTGCGGACGGTTGGCCTTCTCTTCCAATTGACCACGAAACTGCACGTCACTCGATATGTTGTCACCGAGGATTTCGATACTGGCTGAGGCAACAAGAGGAGTGCTTTTAAACGGAGGAGATACGACATAGGGGTTCTTTTAGCGGTTCTGGGGACTGAACTGGACTTTTACTCACATGTTTGTTCCGGTACTCGGCGACGTTTTCCCGAGAAATATTGGCACGGCCGGTGTATAAAGCATCACCAGTGCTGTTGTCTGCATAGCAATGAATGTTATTGGTTTGCAACATATCATTGATATGCAGAAGAAACAGCGTTGGTGATAGCACGCACCTTGTGGAACACCAGCGTTAATGGGCTTGTGATCGGAGCATGCACCGTCTACTACGACCTTGATGCTCCGATCTGCAAGAAAACTGGTGATCCAATTGCACAATCTCTCGGGAAGCCCATAGGAAGGCAGCTTCGAAAGAAGCGCTTTGTGATAAACCCGATCAAAAGCCTTCGCTATGTCCAAGCTGACGGCCAACGCCTCCCCCTTGGACTCCACTGTTTCCGCCTATCTATTTTTTTTTAAATACTAGTAATGTTATTAAACATTACTAATATTCCCTTTAACCACTTCTGCTAAGCTTAAAATGCTTGTGTTAGAAGTGGTTCACGACAGTAGTCGAATGGCGGATTCGAACCCACGACCTTACGAGTTCGCGGTCCGCGTCCTGCCATTAGGCTACTGACGCTTCAAATCTATCTATGAGTTAGGTAACCCACAAGATCACCAGCTGAGCGACCTCGAAGGAAACCGTACTGGCGGTCATTAAACAGCTGGTGATCCTCAAGGTACCGCATGAGCTGACTGTTAATAATAGTTTCCGTTACTTTGGAGAACAAGGAGGTGTAGCGGTAGGCCTGTAGTTGGACGGAACTGAGTGGTCGCTGTTTTTAGGGATCGGGTGCACCAAAGCTGTCTTCCATGAGTTCGGGACTACGCCTAGGGAGTAGGGGTACCGAAAAAGACGCTTTAAAACCGCTGCCAACTCCGGAGCACACGTCTTCAGCACAATAGGTGGGACTCCATCATGCCCACTCGACTTGTTGACGTCCAGGGAGAGGAGTGCTTTACGCACTGAGCGCTGTGTAAACAGCACTTCCTGCATGGAGCACCCACGCCGCGGGATGGTTGGAGGTGTGTTCCCCCCGTCATATAGAGTCGCGTTAGAAGCAAAAAGAGAGCCTAGCAGATCGGCTTTCCCCTTTGCGTCATGGGCCAATGAGTGGTCCACCCTATGCAGAGATGGCTGAGATGGCTGACATAAGTTCCCTTGGACAGCCTTGGCGAGAGACCAGAATGCAATGCTTCCCGAAGGGAGGCGAACTAGTTTCTCGCCAATTCTGCTGACGTGCTCTTGACTTTGCCTTGGCAATGAAACTTTTGAAGGACATGGAGGCGGAATTATACTTCTTTTTAAGAGCGCTGGTGTTTACATCGCGGGACGTTGATGCGTCAGCCCAGGCCCGGTAGCACTCCTGCTTATAGCTGAACCATGGCTGATTTTTGTCTTCGATAGGCACCACAGATGATGGAATAAATAATTTTAGTCCCTGAAGTACCACATCAGCGACAGAATCAGCAACAACGTTAGGATCATCCGGCGAGAAGCAAACCCAAGGGTAGGTTAAACGGGAACCAAGACATTCAGCGTGGTGGGTGTTAAAATCACGTAGTATTACGATCTCTGCTGATGGGACCTGTTGTAGCACGGAGTCTGCAGCCATTTGGACGTGGTCGATGAGTCAGTCTGTGCCGGCATTACCGCTATGGGACCTATAGAGGCACCCGTAGACGCGGGGATGGTCGTCGCTGTCTTCGCGCAGCCGTAGAATGGACAGGTCCGTAACTTCAAGGCTGCCGAGGCGTCGAAAACAGTTGTCCCATAAAACAGAAACAGAACAGAATAAAAAATAAAACAGAAACAGAAAAAAAAAGAAGTCTCAGCCGGAGAGGACACCTGTGTCTCGGTTAGAAAGAGCAAAGCCAGCTTTACCATCTCCAGATGGTAGTGGACGGCGTTAAGGTGTGAATGAAGTCCCCTGATATTGCAGAAATTCACGGAAAGTGTGGCAGGGGTTGCCTTTGTCTTATAACTCTGCTTGCCCCGAGCAGGTTTCGTATTGAGCGGAATTTCACCTCCAACGGGGCGGTCTGAGCACCCACGCTTAGAAAAGGTAGGGTAGCTTGGGCGTGGATGCCCAGCGAGGGATTCTCCAGGGATGCTAGTACCCTCCTGGGGTAGTATTCCTTTTAATTCCGCTACCATGTTGATGGGGGGGGGGAGGGAGATTTTGGACCCCCGGCCACCTGCACTCACCAGGCGAAATGCAGAAGTAAACTTCTACTTTACGCTGGCATTCTGTGAGGTCGTGGTACCACCCCCAGCCCATTCGTGCGACAGCAAAAGCTGCCGCGTGGCTCCACCACTGGTAAGTAGTATTAAATAGGAGTTTTTTTGTTACAGCACGTGGCACAAAACTTAGTTGTGGGGGCACACTTATTTCGAAATGGTACGTCCTAACTGCAGCCCACTGTGTGAGCTTCTTGGGAACTAGGTTAACGCTTTCAGGAGTCATTCTTGGCGAATATGATGTCAGGAAAGATCCCGACTGTGAGCGAGTAGAGGGGGAGTTAAACTGCGCACCTAATTCAAGGGTTAGTTCTGTATAGTTAATTGTTAAATGTGTACATGTTACAGACAAATCTCATAACCGATCAAAACCACTTTGGACTGCAAAATTTATTTTGACCGATTCCCTTAGTCAAAAACAGTTTTGACTGATAAGACCAAATTCAATACCTTCAATATTATATTTTAATTTATTTTAGATTAGCGATTATATCATTATAATGTACGTGGCTTTACCCAGCCGCACCTTAACCTACTGTCATTGATATTACAAGATTTGTGTAATGTTTTATTAGACGCAAATAGCTTAAATGTTTAGTTCATATTAGATTCGTATGAACGAATAAATATCAGAGTATATAAAAAGTATGTACCAGTCAAAAGTAGTTTTGACTAACATTCTTGGTCAAAACCACTTTTAACCGATACAATTTGGTCAAAATCACTATTACCCAATATTTTTGCAGTTAAAAGAGTTTTTAACCAACCTCCTTAGTTAAAACTACTTTTGACTTCAAAAATCACTTAAAAGTGGTAGTGACCAACGTCCCTAGTCAAAACTATATTGGTGTGAGAGTTAAAAGCACCAGTGTTAAAAGTGGTTTTGACCGGTTATGAGTTTTGAGTGTAACATACATACCAAGTTTAATAAGAATCTCATACCATTTAAGATATAATTTTATGATAAAGCTATATTGACTTTTTCAGAATGTAACTATTGAAAGTGTGGTAGCACACCCGGGATACAATCCACAGGACCTGGTCGATGATATAGCATTAGTGAGGCTATCCGAACGTGCAGACTTTACTTTGGGTAAGCGATTTCCGTTATTTACTTTTTATGAAAAGTTATTAGAGTATCATAAGTTATATTTTATAAAACAGCCTTTCTGTGCAATCAACAGCTGAAAAAATTAAATACGCGCCGACTTCATATTTCTTAATAACGATATTTTAAAAATTAAACGTTTAATAAAACTAAGAATAAGACTTCAAGAACTATAGAAAATAAGTAATTTCTACATTATAACTTCTAAAGTCGGTTAGGACATTGCGTACTGCGGCCCGACTTCAAACAAGTTATGATTAGTTTTGGAAGTCGGCTCTTACTTTTTAAATCCTTTTACGTGAACTAAACAATATGACAAGCTCACGGTAATAACTAGAATGTTGCTTAAGTAGTTTCCTATGGTAAAACTTTCATCCTCTATTTTTCCACCTTTAGGGATGGATTTTTTTCTTTAAATTTGAATGGTGTCACCTTTGAGTGTATACCTTCAGTTAAGAGAGAGAGAGAGAGAGAGAGAGAGAGAGAAAGAGAAAATTTTAAATCGTCCTAAGTGTTTCCGAGACATCGGCAAACATACATTATAACATACGATTTGAAACCTCCTCTTTTTGAAGTCTTCTTAAAACATCGTTGTCGTCACTTAAAATGACTAACCTAGACTGAACTAATAATCATTATTGAATACACCTAATTAAAGTAGTTTTAATTTGACCAATACGCCCATGACAATATCTAACATTAGATTATTTTACAAGTTGTCGATGACGATAATGGTAACATTAAGAGGGCCCTTCCCGGCCCGTCTATCGTCAACGCGAGCTTGGTTAAAAAGCTTGTTGTTTCATCCAGCGCAATGTTAGAAAAAGAGGCAAAGCGAAAAGAGAAAGACAGCGCCTGAGTGTTCAGTTGGCATTCGGTAACTTACGGGCTCGCTACTATGGCGCATAGCTATAGTTTTGTAAATTTCTCTGCATGCCTACATTTAGTAGGTACCATATTATTTTATTATATTACTCTTTGTCTAGTATAGACGTGCCACTTGGCCTCGGAGATATGTGTGTGTTGTTTTTTACCAAACTAGGTATCGTACGTGCGCTATTTTTGACATGGAAATTATTTATGTTATAATTATAAATATAATATATTAAAGAAATTATTTATGTTATAAATAATTTTATAATGTTATAAATAACTTTCCATGTATAAAATAATATGTCGCAAATAAAAATAACTGTCACTCAGAGTCGGTCAACTCGTGTGTGTAAGTACACTCGGCGACACATCAAGCTATACTTTTCCAGTATAACATGGCCTCGCTTTGTTTCAATTTCCCGTACAATAAGAGTACCGCATAAACTGGTTTATATAACTTGATTTGTCGTCGTGCTTACAAGCCCGGCACGCAAACATTCACAACATATTAGTCGGCCGTTACACGCGCAAACATCAATACTCAGACATAAACTGGACTCAGTTTTGTTTTAGCAGGGTGTTCCATCCAACTTATATTGTTCGTCCATGTTATTCCTAAACAGAGCACGAAAATGTAAAGGTAAATAATTTATTCTGCTTATGGAGTAGCGGTATAAACAGAATAAACTCTTTACCTGTCTAGGCCGTTTGTATTTAGGAAGCTGAAATTAGGTAACGTACTTACTTATACCGTATGTAAATGTCTCCAAATGTTGTTTAGGTACTAATTTGTACCGTAGTAAAGGTGGTTGATCACAAATAAAGTAGTCTAAATAGAGTTGGGTATAAATATATATTTTTATTCTAAAGAACTTTGTTACACTTTATGAACAATACATAAAACAACCCGGTTGTCGAGACGATTCCGATTTCCGAACACAAAGAGTTTACTGCCAGAAGTAATTGAAAATTTAGTAAAAAAACATATTATTATCTAATAACAATAGTAATATTCTCATTCTCAATAGTAATAAAATCGATCTGCTTCAAAATCCTTATCCAAACAAAGTCTGTGTCCGTATTCACAAATGCCAGGTTCGTTTCACATAATAAAATAGCTAAACCTTCGCTAGCAAAATCAGTGTCCGGTATAAAAAAAAGATCATTGTACTAGGTAAAACAGATGTCACTAAATATAAAATGCAACGGCACATTGACGAAGCGCAGTCAACAAATTGAATACCTACTAACAATTCCGAGAGGCCAGAGAGCCAAACGCGTGCGCCACCGGCGCTCGTCATTCAACTCGCCCGTCTCACCCCGCCCCTACCCCGCACGACTTGTCCCCCGCATACCTCTTACCGCCACTTAGCTAATAAGCAAGTGAGAACGCGATATTATTGAACGAAAAATAGTGTGCGGGAATTTCATAAAACTTGTTCCAGGAAATACGTGTTTTTCAGTAACCCACAACTTTGTGAAATAAATTTTTGTCATTTAGTCAGTCTCCATTACATTGGCGAGGCTTCTATAAAATAATTTCTTTACTTTTACTCTTAGTGAGTACATTATGAACGACCAAAGTTCAGGTAAAATTTATGCAAAAAAGCAGATTTTTGGAGGCTTATACTGAATTTGTTTCTACAAATTTAGATTTTTTGTTTAGATAGGAACATAGATATAGTGCACAAAATACCTATTAATTATATTATATATTAAAATTTTCAAAGAAAGATCTATTACAACGCCATAATCACATACAAGCTTTTGTATGAAAAGTTAGACGGGTTGGCCGCTCTTAAGTTGAAATATATTGGACCAAAAATTCATACCCGGCAACAGGCAGAAGAATAGGGATCATTCCTTAATGAAAATGTTATTATTTCTGTCTAATAACTACACAATAATTTATGTGAGTATGAAATATCTGTCCCTATTCCAGCAAATCATAAAAAATAATGATTGCTTATGTTTACGTTAACATTACACATTTAAATCAAAGTTTTATGTGGTCTTTATCGCGTATATTAACTTATTTTAAATTTCCAATGTTTCGAGTAGGTACTTTATAATACCCATGGTCAAGTAAGTCAAGTAAAGTTAAGTCCCCTTAAGTGTTCGACGTCCCAATGTCAAAGGTAACCATGGCTTCCTCGTATTTAAAAATGATTTCTTGACTTGTCGGATGTGAAGAATCGGCGCTCCGGGAAGTCTGCAGTCTGTGAACACGTAGAGGATCGCCTCCATCACTACATCAGATTTGATAGACCAAAAATCCTCGCTAAATAACACCGAATCATTCCTAGGATGATTCGAGAGGCTATTGAAATCAAAAAATATCCTTATTTTAATAGAGAACATGGCTGGGTGCTACCATCTGCATGGGATCCTATAATACATAAAATTAAATCCCAACCTAAGCATACTAAGCAAGACCTTAAGATACTATAAGCTCATTCTACGTAGATCGGACCAAAAATTAATAATTTTAAACTGAAGGTAGCTGTGGTGAACGTGACCATAGGTGGTGTAACGTACTCGAAATTCGCATGTAACATGTCATTGGTGAATTCATCGTAACCACCATAAAGGAAGAAGAAGAAGAAGATGTACTTGAAACGTCGGGTATTTATAATATACGCGATAAAATCCGTAAAACTAAGTTTCATAAAAATACTTCATGTAATTGCAGATAGCATGAAACCCATATGTTTGCCGACTACACCAGAACTACAAAACGAACCACTGGACGGTTTAAAGGGCGTGGTTGCAGGTTGGGGAGCCACGGAAAATGGACTGCAATCTCCAGTGTTACTTAGCGTCGACCTGCCGATTGTATCCCGGAAAGAATGTCAAGCAGCATATAATGGGTTAGATCTTTATTTATGTATTAATTTTCTTTCCTTGCATATACATTCAAATTGGAACAAAAGTTACCGTTCTTATTGTAACGGTCTGGTTCATAATAATATGTTATCATGACACTATTGCTCGACCTCTATTGGATGGATTGTCTGGAAAGGAGAATGGGATTTTTGAGTCTGAAGTTAACTAATTGGTTTATACTTTAAAATATTGGCTGTATTTTTCTAAAAAAAAAACAATAAAATAAGAAATAAGTTAGAAAATCCATTATATTGATGCAATCGTTTTTATATTTAGTCGATTTTATAGTAGTTTATTATTTTTCTGTGTTTACTAGGGCGATAAAAAATTTAGAACATATCTACAAAATAATAATAAAAAATACAAAATATCAACATGCCAATATACCAACAAATAACAGCAACAGCAACAATTCAAGTAATCGATCTCAGATCGATATGTCTAATATTCACTTCAATTAATTGTTGTTGTTTTAACTTTCGTTCATCGTTTCACCATTTACTTTCCTAAATAACCACAGCTTTTCTTTCGTGATTTTATACTGATACTGCTTTTATATCTTTAAGTAATTATAGTGAAAAATAACCTGTTACAGTGTAGGTAATACATAAAATCACTTTTACTTATTCTACAATAACTCAGCTCCTAGATTGACAAATTTTGCCAGATTTTCAGCTATGAATTGTTTATATATAAGCTTTCAAATGGTCCAACTTTCACCTTGTTAACATCTGGACCCAAGAATGTATGGAGACGTCTTCTTCATTGATCATTCAAAGTTGAAATTGGTTCAAGGATGTAAGATTCCTATAAATGCGAAGCCGGTGCGGATCGCTAGTATTAAATAAATTAATAATGAATTTAAACATATAAGTACCCGTGTTTTCTATTTTCAATATGAATAATATTTTGTTTTCAGATCACCACAAATCCACCAAAGACAATTGTGTGCAGGAGGCGTTCAGGACAAGGACTCGTGCGGTGGTGATTCTGGTGGTCCACTTATGTACCCGGGTCGAACACCGGTTGGCGTAAGGTATAACATAAAACCACATACTATTTACATTTAATAATATTTAGGCATAATACCTATTTTCGAGAATTCTAAACTTATAGTATATCTAAAAATGTACAATGTGCCCCATAAGGTCCAAAGCAATATTTTTTTAAATATATTTCAATTTTGATATTTTTTTATTTTTAAAATACAATTTTTATTTTTCATCAAATTTTCATTATTTTTAAAATGTTTGCATCACTTGGTTGTATAATTATACGAGTATACAGAGTGATTTAAAGAAAAGTTTCACCAGCGTATTATTCCGTTACTTGTGTATTCTCATTTGCATCAAGCCATCTAGAAGCTGATATTTAGTTTTCATTTTTTGTATATCAACCTACCTTTGCGTACTAATTGAAAATATATTATCTTAGTGCCAGACGTCTCGTACATTTGACGTTGCTGATCGTCGTCCGTCTGAAAATTTAACGTCTGACGTAAACAGGCATACATAGAGGATTGCTAATAGCGTTTTAATTACTTAACTATTTAATTTTTAATAATATACACATAACTTCATTTAATTTTTAATCACAACCCCAGGTATGTTCAACGCGGCATCGTCTCCTACGGTTCCAAGCGGTGCGGAGTTGGGGGCTTCCCCGGCGTCTACACGAACGTCGCCTATTACATGGACTGGATATTAGACAATATGCACAGTTAAGTTCTGTGTTTTAATGTGTTATGTCTAACGGATGTTAATTGTAAGATGTATAAAATATAAATAACATATCTTTATCTAAATGTTACATATGTGAAGATCTAAAAATGAATTAGATCTATGAAATTTAATACTCTTATTTAAAGCTTTATTCATTTTGGTAGGTATATAAGTATTTATTCGTATAGATCACAGTGATTATTTTTAGTGACCCGTTACAACTTAAGAACACTACGCTTGTGTCTGTCCGTCTATCACAGAGGGTTTAAAAGTTCGAATTTTCAACTTAAGTGTAGATACACATTTCACTGGTTAAAAATGGAAGTAGAAAAAGTTTGCATTCATCGTGTTAGTTATCAATTTAACCATAATATAAATAAATATAATTCACAAATTTGTATTTAAATAGTGTTTATCGAAAATTATTCCTGAGAAAATTCTGAAAACAAAATTATTCATATAGTTATTGCTATAATATATATTATAGACTAACGTGTGCCATGCCGCAAGCCCTCCTCCCATCCCGAAGTATATGGATTTAAATAATTATTCATAGTATTTAGGGAAGAAAATGGTCAGAATTACTAGTTTTTGATTTTTTTTTTTCAAAATACTATTTTATATTGTTCAGTACAGGCAAACGTGCAAACCTTTTTCTTTGCAATTTTTTTTACGGTTTTTTCTAACTCTAATAATATATTTCTATTAATCTATCTCGTATTAAGCATCACAATTCGTAAACTCTAGTGACGTCAGTATTATCATTGGATTTTATTAAAATAATTGAATTAGTTATAGCGACAACTTTGTGTATTAAAATATAAACAATATTTAATAATTTTTATGCGTACAGACTTTCGAGACATTTCTATTGCACATCAGCGTGGTGAATACAAGCCAATCCAAGTAATGTATCAAATCGGTCACGCTTTTGGATACGCATTTTTTCCAAAAGTGTGACTTTATAAATTGGATGCAGGGTACAGTAGTGGACTTAAAAAAGGTTTTTAGTCAGACCAGTTTTTGGTTAGGTTTTGTGAATGCTGATAATATACGTACTATTCCGAGTAGCTGTACTTGTTCAATTACCATAATCTCTCAGATTTTAGTTATTAACGTTATATTGAGTTTATAGTAAAAAAGCCTACTCCTTTTTAGGGTTCCGTACCCTTAGAGCAACCAACGGGACCCTATTACGTCCGTCCATCTGTCTGTCACCGGGCTGTATCTCATGATCCGTAATAGGTAGACAGTTGAAATTTTCACAGAATGTGTATTTCTGTTGCCGCTATAACAATAAAATGAGACAGAGAAAATAATTAAAGGAGACTCCTTACTTAATATTAAATCTTGTACGATGGTACGGATACCTTCATGCGCAAGTCCGACTCGCACTTGGCCGGTTTTTATTTTGAGGTTGGCTGGCATACACTTGCAATTTCTCTAGTGTCGTAGTTGTCATAATCTATACAAAGTCACTACCAGTAACCACTTACCATCAGGTGAACCGCATGCTCGTTTTCGCCATCTTCTATAAAAACCACATGCAGACGTAGTTCACAAAAGAAGCAGACTTAAATTTTCTACTCCCTAAATAGGTTAAATAGGCATTTATGATTGTGAAATTAAATTATATTATGTAAATTAATACTTAAATAGGCATGTAGGCTGCGTTACAACATAGAGTACAAGAAAATATAATAAACAGATCGTTAGCAATTCGTCGCAAATATGTGGTACGCTTTCCCGATGGTTAATTTTCAAAAATCCTCCAAACAACAACGGTTGCGACCAGTTGCGACGTTACCACAGATACGACACGTCGCTAGAGTAAAACCTTCACTCTGGATCTGACCAGTTGTAGACGCGCCTACAGTCTTTTATGTTTGTGAAATTGAGTAGTAATAAGACATGTAAACAAAATACAAATTGCGACTATTACAAATTCGAAGTGGCTCTAGCTCATCTGCCACCAAGCAAATCTTGTTTGATGAAATATAAATTCACTTGTCTATAATAATATCCACATGCCTATCATTAGCTAAATAAATGGGGTGAGGGTGGATCATCCGCTATACTGTAATTCAATATATCAGTTAACAGGAATCTGGTGTAACATCGTTCCCCTGTGTTAAATTTCGTGTTTTCTCTCCCCGATGTCAACACTAGTAAATATTAACTACATATTTCAACACTATTTTATCACGTGCTTAGCCGTGAAGTTGTCATCGCAGTAGCATCGGCTGAATTTGATCGCTCAATTGCCCTCTCAATAATGAAGATTATGCCTAGCATAGGGACATTTTATGGACTGTTTTTTTTTAATTTGTATTTTGTTTTACTAACAAATTTGTCCAGGGTAGCTCTATAAGTGCTAAAGAAAAATATCGTGAGGTAACCTTCATTGAAAATACTTAGGACAACACACACTGGGCGAAATCACGGCGGGCTTTATCTTTGCCCTTCTACCTTCTCAGGAATTGGAGCCTGTATAGAGCGGGTTTTTTTAAATTAATTTTTAGTATTTTATTATTTTGAGTTGTTACCAAGAAGATGCTGATGTTATTGTTGCTTTGTCTTAGACACAATATTCTATAGTTTACCTTTGTTCTTATCGTATCTGTTACAACAGGCGGCTGCGTTAGTGAACCAGCCTATAGTGCGTTTCACGACAGAATTCCCTTCGCCGTAATGTTGGTAGCACGGAAATCTATGTTGCTATATTTTGAGTAATGAAATCACCTAATATTAGGGAGATTGGTCGACTAAATTATTTTTACATATTGCTTACTAATTGCCATTTGATATTTTAGAACTGTGTAAAATTGTTTTTGAATAAAGTATACTGCTACACAGGAATTCTGGAGATGATAAATTGCTTTATTGGGATGCAAGGAAAGAGCCTCCTCAAAGGAGTTACACTGGAAAAATTATCTTCGATAATTTTAACTATATTTTTCGTTTTTTCCTCAAAATTCTCTTTTTTAATAAACTCCATATAAACTCTATAGGGTTCAAATTGCAGAGATAAGATAGAAGATCCACCGTCGGCAAATAAGTAACGCCTTTGTTATAATCTATTCTTGTATTTCAGCCTTTGTGCTAGAAATAGTTGGTGCTCTGTTGACCGCAACTGTATGGTGCATTATTCATGACTGTAATAGACTTAGGAGGTAGAGTTGGCAAGCTTTTCTGTTAGCAACTTCATGAAATTTTCTCGATTCATCTCATCATGATAATAGGGTATTACACCCATTTTCAAAAAGTGTTTTAAATGAATCCTAGAGTGATAATGAACCACTATAATTTTTATATAATTTTTTAAAACCGAATAGTGACATAAAAATTACTTTTAATCTATCATTTTAAATTTTCGCGTGAAAACGCTAGCCGCCATACTGTTCAACTCGTGTCGTCACTGTCCTAGAATTTTGACAATTTTACAAAGGAATAAGATACTTTTGAATGTTTAATAATGAGTTATCATCTATATCATTGTTGTGTTGTACTTGATTGCAAAAATACGAGCATAAGAACGCCGGGGAAGTTATGGATTAAAGTGAGAACTGATTTAAATATGAGAAATACTTGGTTAAAACTGGCAAGAAGAGAACCGAAGGCAATGTCTACAAAATACAAACTATACTTCTGTGAAGTTCACTTTGATGTAAGTATGACTTATATATCGATTAAACAAAACAAAACATCATGACATGATAGGTACCTATTGCAAGTCAAATTTTGTAATAGATTAGGTTAATCGCTCGTCTGTCCCGCCCTTTGTGGGCCATTTTGATAGCCCTTGCAAGTGCAGTGCAGTGTTTTACTTAATTTCTGTTTTCTTCTATTATATGGGAATAAAGACATGGTTTGTACTCAGACCAAATAAAAAAGTGACTTTATATTTCGTCTGAGGGTTTGTACAAAAAAATATAACAAAAAGTTTTTCTTACCTAAGCTTATATTATAATATCTATAACATTAGTGCTAAAAGCGAAGTAATAAACTCGCTTTTACGAATCCGTCTTCCATGATGCCTTTTCAATAAAATTCAGAATAAAAGTCAACAATCGTAATGATATGATGAACTTGAAAAATTTAGAAACTAGTTAGTACACAGCACATAAGCTAGTTCTTTGACCTAGCGACGTCACGACACTATCTAATATGGCGGACATCGTTTTGCAGATTTGAGGCACAGGTAAAAAAAAATATTCTTTAAATTGAAACATAACATTTATAATGCATTTTTATAAATAGAAATCAATATTTCTCGTTTACTTTTTACAAAATCTATCCTAAATATATATTCTTTGATTTTTTTTACATGGTGTAAAATACCCTATTGCACGATTTAAACTGAGACTTAAAATAAGATGGGCATTTGGTATGAAGTCGTTTTTGCTACCTGCGAGGACTTTAATCCATCGTGGTCGCTTCGAGTCTGAGGATAAAACACCTTATTATGTTTCGCTTTGCCATCATTTTCCGGCACAGTACGTTGAGTGAATACAGGTTTCATCTAAATATGTAACTGGACGCTGGACTCCATTACGATTGTCCTGCAATTGTTTTAAACATGGAAAACGCCACGCCACATTATTGTACTTCTCTATTATAACTTTCCTATTAGGCTTAAATTATTAAAACAAAAATCCCAGTTATCTCATAATTCTACGTAAAGTGGTGCGATTGCCATTAAAATCGATTTTATTTCGCATTTCGTGTAAGAATTTTGCCAGAGTATCTAGATAACTCTATTCTAACTGTATAGAACTCATGTACTTTGTGAGCCAGGGGAGCAAACATTACGGCGGAGGGTATTCTTTCGTGAAACGCACTTTCACACGATGGTTCACAAAGCACGTGATATCTTCCCATAATAGAATGTAGTATGATGACCCTATATTATTTTTGCTGCGCATTGGTATAAGTCCGATTAAACTTAGATTTAGAGATTTTAATAGTCTCAATCGAAATCACTATTCCTAGTAAAATGTAAGGAAAACCTGGTCAATTTAATTACTAACTTGATTTTAATTGTAGAACTATCACAATTTTTTTTTGTAATAATTATGATAAAAATTTAACTAACCAATCGCAAGCATAATTTTACGAATACTAAACGATATAACTATATTTGAATATTGAATGCCCATCCCAGAATTTAGGCTTCTGAAATTTTCCATAACATTTTGTCGAGAAGGCTCGTGATAGTTTTCATCAATCTATAGAGCCGTCAAAGATTGTTTGTCTTAAAAAATACATTTCTTCATTGCATAAAATGCTTGCAGGTCCGGAAAACGTTGTTCTGTCCTGTCCGGTAGGTGGCGCGATGTGTTTTCCCAATGTAATATATATTATATATTTTGGCCTTTTAGTGGAGTTGTCAACTTTAAGGTACTAGAAAAAATAAATGCCATTATAATAGCCTAGATCTGTTAATGTTAGTTTATAGCTTATATAACGTAGTTTTTATTTTTAGAACTCATTGATGGTACAAAAAAGTCCTTTTTACAATAATTTTGATGTTAAAAATATTATGTCAACTGCTAGTTTTCGGCCCCAAATTTAAAATATCGGCCTACAAGAAATTTAGTTTACGGCCACTGCATTAGACAGGATTTTCTATCTGTCTGTGGTCTGTCAAATCTGATGTGGTGACGAGGGCGATCCTGTACGTGTTCACAGACTGCAGACTTCCCGGAGCGTCATATTTTAACATCAGCTATATGTTCTTTCACGCGGGTTTTGATTAGTCTTTTTCACTACAAAATCCTCGATAAAGTACACCGATTCCTTCCAATGATGATTAACGAGGCTATTGAAATCTAAAAACATCCTAATTTTAAAAGAGTCTGAAGGTAGCCGTGGTTAACTATGACATTAGGACGTCGAACACCTCAGTATCCCCCCCCCCCCCCCCTTTTTTTAGAATACGGGTGAGAAACGAGCAATCAGTCCAACTGATGGTAGTTTTATTTAAATGTGTAGTATTCGCGTAACCAAAAAAAAATCTGGCTACATCATAAACTTCCTACATTTTTCCATTCTGATTTCAGATATACTTTAGAATGTTTTAGAATGTTTATAAAATCTAAATACTTTAGAATGTTTCCCATTTGTTCGCGCATCCCGCTCAACCCCAGTAACATATATGTCTATCTACGAGTAACAGAATTGGTTTATGAATTTTATTGCTCACCACCCAATAATTCAAAATCATTTGTAATACTTATATTAAAAAATACATCACTTCGCATCCAACCACTATCAGACCTTCCGAGAACCCAATGTGGTGAAGTTTATTAACCAGGTTTGTCCAGGACCAATGACTGATTTTTGAATGTCATGCATGCCTGAGTCATTTGTAATTTTCTGAATAGTGTATAACAGTTCTGATTTTTTTATAAAAAAACCACATTTAGCGATGTCAACCAACCAGCTTACGATTTTTTTTCGAGTTCATTGGTTATTATGGTTAATTTTTTATTTTTTTATTTGGAGTAGTCATCTGAAGAAAAAAATGTCTTATTGAATCTTCTTTCTAAAACTCAACGTAAATGAAATATTTCATAAAATGGCCGTAAACAAAAGAGCCTTCGTCGCCAACAATTTTAAGTTGGCCGAAAACTAAATAATAATTATAGACTCAATCCAGTTTTCAGAAATTGATATTTTTTTCTCATCACTAACCGTTCAAACTGTAGTAATTGGTGGCCGAAAACTGAAAACTTGCGCCTTTTCAAGGATACGATTCAACTATACAAATAAATAAAATTGAAGTGTCTGTTTGTAATGTCAAAATTACAGCGTTTTACTAAATGCATATGAAAGTATAAACGGTACTTATAACAAAAATACACATTTAAAATTTTTGTCTGTCTGTCTTTCTGTCTGTCTGTCTGTTTGTTCCGGATAATCTCCGAAACAGCTGGACCGATTTTGACGGGACTTTCACTGGCATATAGCTGATGTCATAAGTAGTAACTTAGGCTATCTTTATTTTAGAAAAATAATTAGGGTTCCTCGCAAAAAAATTAAAACCCTAAATTGCACGCGGGCGAAGTCGCGGGGAACAGCTAGTTATAAATAAGAAAAACGACTAATAGCACGTAACCAAATAAATCAAACAGACAAAGTACCTATGTAGGCTAAACTCTGGTTACTTTCCGGCCGCATGGCCGACAACCAAAAAATAGGACAATTTTATGTGTCACTTTCCGGCCACTTAATTTATTAACTTTTTCAAAAAAATATTTTACTAATCAATGTGAAAATACAGTATTAAGTTATTTATACAGTGAAATATAAGCGGAATATCAAATAATCATAGTAAATACAGTACAAATCTTACTTTTGAGTGGAATGCGCACCACAATTTTTTTACTCGATCTTACTTACACGCGATGACAGCCCCTGTATCGGCATTGAATTATAAATCGCTTGTTGTGTTTACCCAACTAAGTAATGTTGCCAGATATAATGCATTTATTTACAAATGCATCAAACTTCCTTTCGTACGTAATATTTATTAAAATTGTTATTAAATCAAATTTACTGGATCACCTGGTGCTAAAGGCCGAAATATAGATACGGCCGGCTTACCGGCGTGACGACCCTAGCTCTACCACGTAAAAACTACAGCGTCTGACGTACTGTAGTGTAGTAGGAAGTGAACGCACTGGGAACCGTTAGAAACCATGACCCAATCTTTTAGTATTTGACGTAAGGCTTCTTCTTAAACATTTGACAAGAAATAATTATATGTGAAAGCACGATCACTAACGCTACATGTCCATAATTCTAACAAAACCACTCTTATTTTTAGACGTCACAATTTAATTAGATTTTTACAAACGTTACCAAGGAAGGACAACGCTCTCAACGAATAGCGTGTACTCTTTCTGACTGTGTAACACACTACATTATCTAGAGATTGAATGTAGCCGTTCATTGTAGTGTGAAGAACCACAGTTACTTTATAACTGTGTGTGTGTATGTCTGTTTGTCTTATAACAAATGTTGTTCTTTTAAATATAGACTTAAAGTACTATTTGCGTTATAGCATGGTGCGGGTGACAGATTACAGTTTGGCGTGTCTAGAGATGGAACAATGTTAAATCGATTTAAAAAAGACGATTAACGATACACAAAGTAAAGACAAACATTTTAAAAATTGTTTTTGTCTTTTTGTTATAAATACCTTATATACTTTCATATGTATTTAGTAAAAGGCTGTTATTGTGATATTACAAACAGACACATCAATGTATAGATTATACTATTTATTAATTTCAAAATAAAAATCCTTGTATTCCATGTTGATTGCAACGTTCATATTGACATTTACACAAATAAAATGGTTGCCAGCATCTGTATCTAATTTTCAGTACGGCGTTGACTGCACCGGCAGATTTTGAAGGAGTGCTAGCGCCTTTCGCTATATGTGTATTAGTGTTATCAGGTTCAATGGGTCATATATATCGGAACGGAGGGTAAAAATAATCGAGAATCTGGTTTACAAATCTAATGAAATTAAAAAAAAACAGGTATTTGGTCCCCATTTCGGCCACCATGAGTTATGATAGTCTTTTTGACACAATACTTTATAATTATTTTTTTTTGCTTGAGCTGACCAACGAATAATTTATAGTCCATGCATCGGAAACACTGCATATTCGTCTATGTGCGTTTTTTCCCGTAAATCAGGATTTGTTGAACGATTACTTCCAAGTCCATACATATTTACGTCATTTTTATATATTCGATTTATTTCAAAACCGATTTTTGTTAGTCTGTGGTTGTTCGTTATGACATGGCATTCGTTATGGGCGGTATCTATCCAAGAAGTACAACTATATCTGTATGGCAGTTTATCTAAAAAACTACGAAACTTTAGAGGCGTTAGCTGTCATTCGCACCATGCTACAACGCAAAAACTATAGTAAAAATTATAAAACATAAGTAGCCACAGAAAGGAGAATGCCAGATTCTCTATAGAACTTTGCCCCACCCAAAAGTGTGCTGTACACGAATGCCGTATGTAACACTTTTTTCTTCTTTATTATTTCATCCAAATTATATAATTTGAAGTGTCTACAACTTGTGATCTTTTCTTAAACTGGACTGTAATAATCACATTTACCTTATTTTTTAGAACAGCATCAAGCGCTAATGATATATATAAGTAAGAATTTAAGGAGCATAATAATATAAGGATCAGTAATATTGAAAAAAGGGTCCTCTTGTATAGGATCTAAAAGGTGCTTACACAATATAAGACTATCACCACCTGTTTTTCATAAAATCCTAGTCATGTAAACGAGTTATATTATTTATAAAATTATTTTTCATGATACATGTTATTATGACATGTGTTTGAAGAAGAGACATTTACACATTAGTAACTAATTTTACGACAACGGCAGGACCGTAAATTATCAACTATATAAAAAAGCTATAAAACTAAATATATCTGTTGCGAAGCTCTCCATGTTGAAAGTGTTGAGATTGTAAATCGAAATGAGGACACAAAACATTGATTGGATGCAGGGGATCCGCAAAGATGACAATTAGTGCACCTCAACATTGTGGATGCAATTATCAGAATATCCATAGTAATTAGCAGTAAGTCAATAAGTAGGCGTGATCGAGTCCGTATATTAATAAAAGCATAAATCGTCAGCAAAAGCAGGAAAAAGTGCAACGGTAAAGAAAGCGGGAATCAGCAGAAGCAAAAATGTGATATAATCATAATCAATATATTTCACAAGCACAAATTAGTGTCAATGTGTGAAAATATTCGACATTAATCTGACATACGTACTTACGATATTGACACCATGACGTGTGTGTATAATTTCAGAAAATGCACGAAAATCAATGATTGTTATTCAGTAATTATCTAATGAAATTCATGATTATTATCGACTTATAATAATAATTGAAAATAAAAATTGATAAGTAACATTTTTATATGACAAAGACTTATAATATATTTTAATAGAAATATGTATTGTTTGATACTTTATGCGTACGTATGTACTTATTCCTACAAAGAAACATAGATGTTATTAGAAAATACTGGAAATGTAAATATTTATAGTTGAATTTCTTTTTTCTTTTTTTAATAATATTTTACGGCAAGTTGTATAAAATAACGATTTATCACAAAAACTTCAAAATTCCTAAAATTATTTTTCATATTTTTACCTTCTTTGTACAAGGTGGGGCACGAGCTGGCATTCTCCTTTCGATATGGTTCAGCTAAAAGGCCGCCCCCACAGGTCACCCAATCATTCATCATCCAAGTAAATATGAGCGTGCGTGAGTCCGTACGGGCATGCGCGCGCTCGCGTTTGTGTGTGTGTGTGTGTGTGTGTGTGTGTGTGTGTGTGTGTGTGTGTGTGTGTGTGCGTGCGTGAGTGAGCGCGTGCGTGCGTGCGTGCATGCGCGCGTGTGTGTGTGTGTGTGTGTGTGTGTGTGTGTGTGTGTGTGTGTGTGTGTGTGTGTGTGACATTAATAACAATAGTATTTAGTTTCGGATTTTTTTGAATTCTGAATATTTAGCGGTGATTTTCATTCCCAAAATGCCGCCAGTGGGTACGGAGCCACCTCTCTTACTACTAGGACAACAAAATCTGAAAAATTAATATTTTAAACTAATGGTAGCCCCCCCCCCCCCCCCCCTTCCCCAATTACCATGTGTGCTGTAGAGTACTCGAAACGTCTGTGATATAAAATAAGTTAATACACGCGATAAAATCCGTAAAAATAATTTAAATGCGTAGTTTGACATAATAAATTCTCACCTCTCTCTTTACTACGTCACTGTTCAAAGGATGTAAAAATGTAGGGAACGTTTTTAATGCAACTATTTACACGACATTTTAATTGTTACCTTGACCTTGTGATATGCTTACTCCACTTTAAAAGGGTAAAATAATAAAAAATAAATAAAGTAAAAACACGTCTTTAAAACACGAAAGATAATAAAATTGTTTACTCCTAATATTGAACAGATTTTGAAGTCTTTGAAGCTTTTGAAGCTATAAAAATAAGTAGAAATTATTTTATTCTTTTTAATTTTTTGAAGCCGGTTTTTACATTTATTTCTTCGCAAAACTATTATAAATCACTCGTACTAGTCTTTTTGTAACGATTAATGTTTTAATGTGATAATATTGTTAATTAACAAAGCCAGTTTTAAATGAATGTCTTTTATATTTTATTTCTATATTCTTAATAAATTTGATACATAATTACTAAAATCATTGTTTTTTTTCTAAATGTAGAAATCCCGCCTGTTTTATGAATGTTTATTACATTAATATTAATTTAAAAAATATTATCTATCTCTGCTATCACTATGTCTTTATTTCGATCATAGAGCAACACGGGCCACCGGCGGATTGGAGGAGAGTAGCCATACGCTATTCCCTTCTGTCAAAGTATAAGTCTACGACGTCTTATGCTTAAAATAAAACTATGTATTTGCAGCCACACTGGTCACTAGACTAAATAAATCTAGTCGCGCGGCTTAATCGACGTCTTATAAAATTGCTTGCAAATGCAAAAAATAGAGATCTGCCACATCAAATTTACAAAAAGATGGCGTTACCTTTTATATATTAGTAATTTTTAATCATATTATTGCTATTTACTTTTTTCAAACTTAAAAATTACAATACTTTATTTTTTGCTTACCAACACAGACCGCTCGACCACATACAATAGGCAGATTGGACAAGCGACTGATCCTTGTCTGTGTCTGTATCCGACGACGAGTTGTCGCTGTCACCGAGCGATACTGTTATTATAATGTGTCTATGCGTATGTAAAATTGTTAGTTTATTGTTCTATTTTTTATGTGTGAGTTTCGTAGTGACAGACGATTGCTATTGTGTGCGCAGATTTCCCCCCGCAAAAAAATGACAGACAGTTCTGTATCGGGTAAAAACTCTATGGCTACTCCCCTCCGGTCCGGCGGTGGCCCGTGTTGTTCTATAATTTCGATAGTCTAAAATACCTACTATTGCCTATTGAGTTGCCGTTCTCTTTAAAGTACTTTCGACAAAAATGTTTTTGTCAAAACTTCTTTCATGATAATTAATCTAATGGTGGCTACACACGGTCAGTTAAACTGATCAGTGTAACTGACGTACATCCAAAACTGACCTTGAATGTGAAATCTTAAGTTGAAAATTTTAACTGACGGAAACACACGGATTTTATTCGGGCGTGCTGTCAGTTAAACTGCTCCGTTGAACTGACGTACATCCAAAAACTGATCGTGAATGTGAAATCTTAAGTTAATTTTTTTAACTGACAGCATTCCACGTATTAATCCACTGGCTTCAGTTCGTATCCATTATTGGTAAGTACATACTTTCTTAGTAGCTTTTATATATATTTTTTATATATACTTCGACTGCCTCGTTGGTCTAGTGGCCGTAGTAGTGCGACTGCTGATCATGAGGTCCCGGGTTCGAATCCCGGGTCGGGCCAAAAAAAAAATCAGTTATTGAGTTTTTCTATCAAGAAATTCTCATTAGCTGCCCGGAGTCAGGAAGTTGGCGGTGTCTCACCCCCGTGCCTCGGAAAGCACGTTAAGCCGTTGGTCCTGCGCCTGATCTCTCTCCGGTCGTGTCGGTTTACCGTCCCATCGGACTATGAGAGTGAGGGAATAGAGAGTGCACCTGTGCTTGCGCAAACACTTGGGCACTATAATCCTGTCCTGCGCAGATGGCTAGTCTCCGTTGTAACTAGCCGCCGTGACCGAAATTCGGTCTGGAGGACATTATTATTATGATATATTTTATAATTTTTACAACATTATTTGTATGCTGTTTAGATTTTATATTATTTGATATATTTTTATAATAAAAAAAAAAAACGTTAAACCCACCCTAGGATTTTCTCCTGTATCGTGGAGGCAGTTTACAAACACAAATTGCACAAGGACAAACATCCAGACCCGCAACAATTATTTGTAGGCCATACAAATACTTGTGGAAAAACTGTATGCTAAGGTACTAATTGAAAGAGTTATGAAAGAAACTGACGGAAAAATTTGGGATGTGCAAGCGGGATTTAGAAAGGGAATGGGATGTACGGATCAGGTCTTTTCCATGCGCATGATCGCCGAGAAGTTTTTGGCCAAAAACCAAAAAGTTTTTTGTGCGTTCATGGACTTGGAGAAGGCTTATGACAGAGTGGACAGGGATGTGTTATGGTAAACACTGAACTCATTTGGGTTGAGCGCTGGTCTGATACAGGCATTGAAGTCTCTATATAGGGACTCTAGTGCTTGTGTCAGGATCAACGGGGCCTACTCGGACTGGTTTGACATCCATAAAGGTGTCAGACAGGGCTGTGTGGCTTCCCCGTGGTGGTTCAACCTATTTATGGACAGTTGTTTGGAAAATTTGAAAGCAGAAGAATGCGGGTTAAGAATGGGTGAGTTAACCGTCAAATGCCTTTTGTACGCCGATGATCAAGTCATACTTGCGTCGTCGGCAGCCGAGTTGCAAATGATGGTTACATTAATGAACAGGACATTAAAAGAAAAGGAAATGAAAGTGAACGCAAGTAAGACGAAAGTTATGGTTTTTGAAAGAGAAGAAAGTAAAACGATATGTGAAATAAGAATAGAAGGGGAGTTGGTAGAGCAAGTAGATGAGTTTGTATATTTGGGATGTGTGTTTAGCAGGGATGGTAGATATGATAAGGATATAGGACGACGAGTGAATGCAGGATATAGAGTGAATGGGGTTCTACACTCTATTGTGAAAAGTCAGAATGTGTCCAAAAAGGCACGTATGGCAATTCACAATGCTGTGTTAGTACCTACTTTAATGTATGGTAGTGAAAGTTGGGTGTGGCAGAAGAAGCATGAGAGTAGAATAAATGCTGTAGAAATGCGGTCATTAAGGAGTATGTTAGGGATGAATCTGAATGACAGAGTGAGAAATTGTTTAATAAGAGAAGAGTGTGGTTTGCAAGATGATGTTGTGACCAGGATTAAGAAAGGAATGCTTCGGTGGTTTGGCCATGTAGAAAGAATGAATGAGGAAAGAGTGACAAAGCAAATTTATGTCGCAGAGGTGAACGGCATAGTCGGGAAGGGTCGCCCTAGGCGAAAGTTTATCGACCAAATTGGCGATATATTAAAAATGGGCCAAATCAAGAGTACCTTTAACCGACGAGCGTGTATGCGTAGGTATATGGATGTGGAGGAAGCGAGAGAGGTGTGTCAGGATCGTGCCAAATGGAAGTCCATAATCTCTGCCTACCCCTCTGGGTGACAGGCGTGAGTGTTTATGTATGTATTATGTATGTAAATACTTGTTCTAACCCGCGCCCCCCAGCGCAGCAATTCATTGCTAAACCACTGCGCCACGGAGCCGTCATATATATTTAGAGAAGTTGGTTTGACAGAGGATGGAGACCAAGGTGATTGTAATGATGTCACCTTCCTTATGGTGGACTTAGAACGTGAAGATGCTACTACGTAGAACCATAGTGTTTGGACTCATTTTCAAATAGGTAAAAGGAGACCTAGATAACTGCTATGACCTCACCTTTCTGATGGTGCAATCCGAAGGTGGGTATAAGATCTCAGTGGCGGCACTAGATAAAACGATCGTGTTTGGGCTCATTTGAAAGGGCTCATAAAGACCTAGATGACTGTTATTACCTCACCTTTCTGATGGTGCAATCCGAAGGTGGGTATAGGATCTCAGTGGCAGCACTAGGTAGAACGATCGTGTTTGAACTCATTTGAAAGGGTTTATAAAGACCTAGTTCAATTTGATTATATTACCTTCATGATGGTGGACAAAGAAGGTGGGGAAAAAAATCTCAGTTATGCCACTACGCAACAACATTGTGTTTGGGCTCATTTGAAAGGGCTCAAGAAGTAACTACATAAATAATATAAATATAACAGTAGAAACAGTATTATTACTCACTTAATAATGTTTTCAGGCAATTAAAAAGTAGGTACAAAATTAGAAATCGACCATATATTTTAGAGGCAATAATTAAAAATTAAAAATTTTGTACAGCCGACTTCAATATAAGTTATTAAGAATAACTCAAAAACCATTAGTTTGACCTTGATCAAATTAATATGGGACCACACTAGAAGTACCAGCTTTCAAATAAAAAAAGAATCATCGAAATCGGTTCACCCAGTAAAAAGTTATAAGGTAACACACATAAAAAAACATACAGTCGAATTGGGTACCGTCTCTTTTTTGAAAGTCGGCGGAATAAAAAACAAGGCAGAACGGAAAAAGCATAACCATCTACAACCAGAAGACGAAAATATCTGCGTACTTCAAGAAAACCTACAAGCACCATTAACACCAATTCCTATAAATGACCACGTTACCTGTACTCAGTATTTAGAATTCAATGATTTTTGACTCATTTATTATACGAATACTACACATTTAATAAAACAAACTTTACGGATTTTATTTTGTTTAACTTATTTTAATTCGTGACGTTTGGGTGCTTCAACTTTATTTTAGTATGTAAAACGCCGAGAGCTCAATTAGATAAACATAGAAAGCTAGGCCATCCTAACTATTTCCGTTACTGAAAACCGATAAGCATTATCTGATCATCATAAGACCTTCAGAATGTGCCCATGGTCACGGATTTCACGGTCACCGTAACCGGAGTGCAAGTTAGTATCAGTGGAGTGTCGCCCGCTCTACAGATAGGTAATTTAATAAACAGATAAAAATAAATAACACATTTATAAAATAAATAAAATTTACCTATCTAAAATTATCATTATATCTGTCCCATTTCTTAAAAGTGTCTTAATACTGACCTTATCATGAATAAAAATATCTTTTGAAGTGCTAATATATAGGAAAGGTTATTTATATATATATATATATATATATATATATATATATATATATATATATATATATCCTATAAATTATCCTCTAATCTCCTATAAATTAAAAATATCATTTCCTATCTATTAACTAGTTGTTCCCCGCGACTTCGCCCGCGTGTAATTTATTACGATTGGATTTCATGGGTTTTAATTTTTTTGCACGGTACCCTAATTCTTTTTCTAAATTAAAAGTAGCCTAGTTCCTCCATATATCAGTTATCTGCCACTGAAAGTCTCGTCAAAATCGGTTCAGCCAATTCGGAGATTAGCTAGAACAAACAGACAGACAGACAGAAAGATAGACAAAGATTTTAAAAATTGTGTTTTTTAAGTACCGTATGTACTTTCATATGAATTTAGTAAAAAACTGTTTGACATTACAAAGACACTTCACTTCAAACAAAATTCATTTGTATAGATATTGATTAATAGACAGGAAATGATATTAAATAAGATTTAGATATTATTAAATATCATTTAATTTATCTATATATATGATATTTTATAGGAGTCACGCAAACCAAACGCCCATGGCCACGCCCCACGTTTGAACCAGGGCTATTGATAAAATATCGATATATCGAAAAATCTATTTTATTATTTAGAAATATCAATATTTATTTTTAATATTTTTGGACGACATATATTGAAATATAAGTTTGATATTGAAATATAGATATACGACAGTCGATATATTTTTTAAAATAATTTAATTTTTATTTTTTCACGTAAATCATTTAATCTACAACACCATCGTAAACTTAAATCCTAATCCTTAGTGGACCCAATCTACTATAATTAATTTACACTATATTATGTTTTTAATTTTTCCCCAGTTTAATTATTTGCTTATTATCTTAAAAAGAAATATAATTTTGTAAAGTATATCTCTGTGATATTAAAATCACTATAATATATGAAACTTAGTACTACTTTACTTACTGTGAGTTTTGGCAGGAACTTGACCATCGACGGATGGTTGCTCCTGTTTTATCGTTTAATTAATCGTTTGAAGTGGATTTTTATCAAAGTGATGCGATTATGTGTATTAAGTGTCTGCGCATGTGAGTTATTAGAGAAAACGACGAAATAAGTGCTTCAATGTTGGTATAAGTAAGTTATTTTAATCGCTTAGGCGTCTTATGATTTACTTCCATGCTATCAGAAATAGCTGTTAAATATTTGGTTTCTTCAGCTGCATCCGTAGCATCTGAACGAATTACTTCTACAGTCAATCTTTTAGTGCCCAATAATCGCATTATTGAAACAGCTGAACATATAAAACAACGAGTATTTTTGAAAACTCTTACTGAAAAATATTGGTAAACATAATTGTCCTATTTAAATTAAACAATAATTAAAGTTAAAGTTACAGCTTATATACGTCCCAATGCTGGGCACTTCTCGGCTGGGCAGGCTTCTCCTAATTTCTGAGAGGGTTTTAGGGCAACGTCCGCCGAGCTGCCCCAATGCGTGTTGGCGAAATTTACGTTTTCTGAAATTTTTATTTTATTTCTCAGACATGCAGGTTTCCTCACGATGTTTTCCTTCATCGCCGAGCACGTGGTAAATCAGCACTTAAAATTGCCATTAACAATTTCATTGGTGCCGGCGGGGATGGAACCCGGGTTGCTCGCGTACTGTGAAATTTACAGCGAGCGTTAACCATCTGAGCTACCACGGCTCATTAATACTAAGAACTATAAACTAACATTTTATACATTATTTTTATATATTTTTATTATTAATATATTGAAAATCCGATATTTTAAAAATATAAACAGTCCTAGTTTGAACTGATCAGTTGGAATGATCAGTTGAACTGACCGTGTGTGTCGAACTTGTTTTGGATTAAATCCGTTTGAAATGATCAGTTGAACTGATGTCAGTTTAACTGACCGTGTGTGGGGACCATAAGAATACCATAGCAAAGTAAATATCTTCGATCAACAATGACGTAATTACAACAGAAAAACAAAGCGAAACATAGTCCTCGTTGACGAATAACAATAGCAAACGTTTAACATACATTTAAATGTAATTATTATACATTTTGCAAACAATAGTTTTATTAATAAAAAGGGTTACAAAGGGCGGACTTAATGCCTCTAGGCATCCTCTCCCGGTCAAGCTGGGACGTGTGGTATATCACTATTTATTCTATAATTTTGCCGTTTGATTGCGGCGTGAGAGTATCCATCATCCCATTTCGTCCCGTGGATGTCGTAAGAGGCGACTATGATATCATTGCTTGCGATATAGATAGCGGTATGTTGTTTACGCCAGACGTAAAATACCCAGAGCGACGACTTGAAGTAGAGTCAAAGGTGCGAGATCGTCAATCAACATTCCCAACATTTAAACAACAATTAAGGCAAATCTTCTCTCGTTGCAAAGAGGCTTATATTCATCAGTGGACTTTTTTGGCTGGAGAAATTGAAGAAGAAGGTAATTTGTCGTCCTGTGTCGGTCAAAAGTGTTTGTAACCATAGCTTGAATTGTGATCCGAAAAGAGTTCTGACTGTAGTCTATAAGAAATATAACGGAGAAGATGTCCCTTAACTGTCCAGCGATTTAATATACATTGATACGCTGGACAGTTAAAGTAACATTTATTATATGAAGATATATAAATATTATGGATACATCCATTTTGGTGTACAACGTGTAACCAAAACCGTAATCGTAAATTACTCCAAGATACTAACATACAATTTTATAATTTTCGAAGTACGTACTTTTATATGTAATTTATAAGAACCTATGAATTTATAAGAATTTTGTATGTGTTTTCATATGTAATTTTCTGTCAACGGCCCTCGCGATTATCAATAGCATTTATACCAAAAAGTATAAAATTATACGTATGATGTACTTACACAGGTATACAGGGTTATTTTTCAATAACCGGCCAAATCTGCAGAGAAAATTCGGAATAAATAATATAGGCGAATGGTGAAGAAAAATTAATTTAAAAAAAAATCTTAAACATTTTGTCCCTTTTATTCTTTTAAATTCAAAAAGAGGTCGAAAAGTAGGCAAAATTGTTGTTGCCCATAAATTACATTCAGTTTAGGATAATTTCAAATAAAAGTAAAAGCTTTATTTACTCCTATTTTCAAAAGAAAAAAACAAGCGTGATTGTCGTGGAACACTCGTTTGGAACGAAATTCCTTTCGTAGTATATTATTATTGATAAACGTGTTATATTATTGATTAACAAATACAAATAAATGAATTACTAGCGTCTATTAAAATGAAGCGTCATTTAAATAATATTTCTTTAATGACAAGATAGGAAATAATGCGAGGGATATGGATATTATTCCATCTCGCTCGCACTATAGAAAGAGGGCCGTGACTCGTGACGGAAAAATCTTACACTTTTTCTCGCCTAGCCCCCATCCGTCAAATTCGTACCGTGCAAAAAAGAACTTCGTTCCAAAACTGGAATAACGGTATATCATTATTTATATATTTGAACTTAAGTTAAAATTTGGCTACTCTTTGAAAAATAACCCTGTAGTTCATCCATGCGTATGATAATTTATCCAAGTTACACTTTTATATTTTACTAACTGATGCTTACGGACTTCGTTCGCGTTGCAAAACACACATCACTGATCACGTAGAAAATCCTTGTTTCTTAAAACTTTACCAACTTTATATTAAATGAAGATATCGCAATAATTTTTATTTTAGATAAGGACCAAGTGTCTATATGTCTAAGAAATAAAACTTAGAAAACCTAATTGAAATTCATTCAATAGTTTTTCCGTGATGCACGCACAACTGCAAACCTCTATCATTTTATTTATATAGGCAAATAAATAGTTTCAAAAAATATACAATAATCTATGGAAATAGTGTTCATAGATCATATCTGTCAGAAGTTATCAAAATTAATCCATTTTTTGTTATTATTTTAAATTACCATACAATTAGCATCATGAGCAGTTGTTGCGAGTTAAAATGCATTAAAAAAGAGTTTGCGAGGTATCGAGAACAAAATAATGCTCGGTGTTCGGCTGGAGGGCAATCAAGGCCGCATACTCCGACTCCGAGTTATTCCTCTAGCCGAAGCCCAAGTCCCGATGTTGTTGCACGAAGAAGATCAAAACAAAGACCGGACCACAATTGCTGCTCAAATGTAATTATTTAAGTAATTAATAAATGAACGATTACATCATTGTTATTACATACGTATTAATCATCATCATCATCATTTATTTTCGAACAGACATTAATATAATTATAATACCTATACTATGTATTCAATATAAATCTAATAAAATAAAGTAAATTCTAAATACATTTACCTATAATACTCAATGTAGTAATCCAGGCTTATTAATTTATTACATTACAATGTCGACGGATTGGCTCGCCTCGTCTTTGTTTTACCAACTTCATTCGTACCTACGAGTATTCCATTCCATGCTACTTGTACTATTATTTATTCTGTGTCCATGCCAAAATTTGTCAACCGAGCTCTCATGGAGTCACCTCAGTGTCGTCTATTTGTTAAGGAATGTGCAGGACGTAAGATTAGCCGGCCTTAAAATTACCTACAGTAATAAAATAACCCATTTTTGGGGAGTGAAATCTAAAAGTAAGAATAAAATAATTTGGGGTGTCATATAAAAGCCTCATATAGCAATAATGGAATCCATTATTAACTGCCAGCTCATCCGGTACCTTGAGGATCACCAGCTGATTAGTGACCGCCAATACGGTTTTAATTACGGTATATTTTCTGTTAAATTTTATTTTTATAATTTTCCGAAAAAGAATTTTTTAGAATTGCTCTCATCGTATCTTTAAAAGTATCAAATACAATTTCTGAAAAAAAAATCGTTCGTTTGATAACTTGTTGCCACCTTGTTGGTGGCAACAAGTTATCAATTATAATTAAATTACATTTAATTATTTGTCGCATTTTTTGATTTTTAATCAAAAAACTGCAAAACTGCAAAAACTATTTAAACTGCGACAAATAGTTTTGACAGTCCTCTCTTGATGTTAACCTAACACTACCCAAAGAATTCTGAAGAGACCGAAACAGGTGAAAATCTGAGGGTGCAAGGTCAGGACTATATGGTGGATGCATTAACACTTCTCAACCAAGCTCTCTCAATTTTTGCTGAGTGGCCAAATATGAGTGTGGTCTGGCGGTATCATGATGATAGACTACTCCTTTTCTATTGATCAATTCCGGCCGTTTTTTCTTAATTTCTTACTTGAGTCTCATTAGTTGTTGGCAGTAAAGATCTGAATCGATGGTTTCGCCTAGCGGTAAAAGCTCATACATTGATGCCCTTCCTGTCCTACCATACACACAACATCACCTTATTGCGTGTTAATCCGGGTTTTGCTACAGTCTGTGGAGCTTGACTACCCTTTGACCATGATCTTTTTCGCACGTTATTGACGAAGGTCAAAAATGGTTCGGTTTCATTACGTTTCAATAGAGAATCGCAAATGAGTACAAGATTTATTAGGTTTCTTTCAGTGAGCTCGTGTGGTACCTAAATATCGAGCTGTTTTTGTTACGTTTTACTTTTTGAAATAGGTCAAAACTGTTTTGTGGTCAATTCTCAATTTCTCGGCCATGTTGTAACTACTAATATGCCCATCTTGCTCCACTTTTTCAAAAATGGATTCTATCTTTATCCGTATGAGAGCGACCAGAGCGAGCTGCATCTTTAACATCAAAATTTCTGGACTGAAAACGTGACGAAAAACCAACTTTGTGCTACTCTTACTGACACTACATTAGGTCCATAAATATCACAGAATTTTTCTCGGCTTGAGCCGCATTTTCCCTTTTTTGTAATAAAACTTTAGAATGTATCGAATTTTTGTTGTTCATTCGCACAAAAATAAATAAAGTAATCATCTTTACCATCCACATCATACAGACAATTCGTATTCATATAATTCATACAAGAATACAGGCTTGGCGGTCCACTACTGTTCGATAGAAGTTTTCTTCCTCACACGACTTCTCTGTGGAATTGTTTACCACCGGCGATTTTTCCGAACCGATATGACTTAGGCACCTTTAAGTAACGAGCATACTCCATTTTAAAAGGCCGGCAACGATGCTGCAATTCCCCTGTTAATGCAGTTGTTCATTGGCGGCGGTTAACACTTACCATTGGTTAAGCCGTAAGCATCTTCTATAAAAAATAATATGAAGTCGAAAAGATAGAGTACTAACTAAAAAAACCCCTGAATGTTTTCCAAATATGCCGCTTTATTAAAAGTAAAAGAAATAAAGCAGCAGCCTTCATACACCTCATTGCAAGGCAAAGGTCACCCCTCAACACTAAACGTCAAATTAGTTCAACGAAGGTTCAAGTTAACAAACAGCATCCCAGTTATTACCAGAGCAAAAGCAAACATTTTAACAACATTTTGGTCGCATTAAGAATTCGGGAGGTGCGTTAATTTTTTCGATGCACCAGGAGACACGGGCAAGACATTTCTGTTAAATTTACTGATAACGCAATTGCGTAATGACAGAAAGTTCGCGTTAGATATCGCTTTCACTGAGATAGCTGCAACCTTGCTCAGCGGTAGAAGAACTACTCACTCGGTGTGCAAACTTCCTCTAATCCTTAAGAGTGAGAAAACAGCTTTATACAACATTAGCAAGAGTAGTGGTCATACCGCTCTGTTGCAGTAATGCGAATAGATCGTGTGGAATGATTGTGAATTCGATTGCGAATGTGGTCTCTCTTACATAGGACAAACAAAAAGATCCATTGAAAACCACGTGAAAGAACATATAGCTGACGTGAGGCAACGACGCTCTGGGAAGTCCGCAGTCTGTGAAAATGTTTAAAATCCCCGCCATTACATCAGATTTCATAGACCACAAATCCTCGCAAAAGAACACCGATTCCAACCAAGGAAGATACGCGAGGCTATTGAAATTAAAAAGCATCCTAATTTCAATAGAGAAAATAAATGGGTGCTGCCACCTGCTTGGGATCCTATAATTAACAAAATTAAATTCAAACCCAAGGATACCACTGCAAGACTTCAAGATACTTTAAGCTCATTCTGCGTAGATCGAACCAAAAATTAATATTCTATAACTGAATGTAGCCGGGCTAACTGTGACATCGGGACGTCAGACATCTCAGTTCCGTGACCATGAGTTGCGGTAAAGCACCCGAAATGTAGGGAATTAAAATAAGTAAATTGAACGCGATAAAAATCCATAAAAATAGTTTTATTGTGTTCGCGTAAATATAAGAAATCATCGTGTGGAATGAATACATGATATCACACAAGCGTGTGATTAAGGCGCTTGAACACAGCCTGAAATTCATCCACGACAACTGAATGTTAATGGGTGGAGTGGTCGTCTTGCTCGCAGGCAACTTTCGGAGGAACAACGGTAGATGGCTTCATCATTATGAGCTTGAGTTAAAAGTTTGCTTCTCGCAGCCAACATGAAAGTCCAGCTCTATAGCGACCAAGATCTACATAATTATCTCAATATTTTTTAGTCAAAGTTAAATTTTAGTAACACTACTGATTCAGAAGAAGCTGAAAGAACCAGCAAGAAACCCAGCGACATTTTTAACAAGGAAGTCTATTGTACAAAAGCCTTGAGTCAGGCTTTCGCTGAGGCTTAGTTCAGTTTCGGTAAATCTTTTTTGCCCTCTTCCATATTGTCGTGAACGAGGCAACTTGACCCTCCTCATCTTAATCAGATTCTAAAGTCCAACGCTGCACTTTATCCTCTTGAACAGAAGGGAGAATTTGCAGTAATCTCCAGGCCTGAAAGCTACGACAGGCAACTTTGAGTACTTTGAATTACGCTACACGGTCGTCTACCTTCATACTAATACCGAAATACTTTTATTATGAGCAAATGGGAATTTCCCATTGTTAGTTTTTTATTATGTATAAACATATCTATATATTTTGTTTATCTTACATTAATGTTTTTCCAACCGCATAACTTTTTATACTGAATGACGCAATCATACATACGAGTTATATTTATGCTACTAGCTTTATTCCATGGATTTGCTCGCGTAGACTTTGCTTTAGTCAACACCATTAGTATTCCGTGTCAAAATCGGCATCACCTCGTTGTCTATCAGTCTTTTTCTCTATCACAAACGTTCTACAAAAAATAATTGTTTTACAGTGTAAATATAAAATTTATAATTAAACCAACATAATATATTAGAGTTAGAGCTATTTAGTCCATAAATAATATTATATATAATATTTCGTTAATAATTTGACGACAGTGCTACAAATCGGGTCCCAGCATAAGAAAAAACTTAAGATTAAATTATGTTAAGTTAAATGTTAATGTTACATAATATGTTATGTTAAGCTTTAATGTACATAATATATGTTATATATGAGTTTGCGTCCGTCGCGGTGGTGAATACGTGAACTAAGACATGTTTTTTTCTATAGGATAAGGGTGACAAACGAGCACACAGTCAACCTGATGGTAAGTGGTTACTGTGGCTCATAGACATCTACATCTATCTTCGATTACGAATCAAAATGCAAATGCGTTGTGACCCGTGAGGACTAAGATGGAATGCCTCGTTCCAGTAAAAAGGACCCATTCGTGCTACAACTTTAATACTAATAGCTGTAGCATGGCTCTACCACGTAAATGTTTATGTTCATGTGTTACTTAATTGTCAAACTATAGCGATTGCTTTGCGTAAAATGTTAACGCTAGCAGAAATGTACAGTTAGACCGTACAATAATCATCGACAATATGTCGTAGGAAGCGACATAGGGAAATGAAACAAGACTGGCAGCAGCATCTTCTTGATGTCAACTCAAAGTAATAAAGATCCGCGGTTGCCAGCCCATCTGACTAAACTAACTGTGGCAAATATCCACGTTATGAGGCAAATATATGGGAGAGACCTGTATTCAACAGGGGGCTATTTTCTGTGATGTTTATGGTAGAGCCATGCTGCAGCTATATTATGGTTGTAGCACGAATGGGTCGGCTCGACCGGGGAAGGACCACGCCCTCATAGAAAACCAGCATAAAATAGCAGCTTAACGCTGCTGTGTTTCGTATGGTGAGTGTAGAGAACCGGAGACCCTTTTTACTGGCAAAGAGGCATTCCATCTTATTCCTCACGGGTGACAACGCATCTGCATCTTGAGTCTTTATTGAGGATAGATGTAGATGTCTATGGGTCACAGTAATCACTTACCATCAGGTGGACTGTGTGCTCGTTTGTCACCCGATCCTATAAAAAAAAATGTTTACGCTGTTAACCTATGCGGCTCTTACAGCTTCATCGGACACATAAAGGGGGCTATTGATGAGCTGTTGTTAAAGAATTATGTATTGTAAGGTACGAGCATAAACATAAAGCATTGTTTACTCCAAATGAACTTATATTCACGTGATGCGCATTATTTTCAAATCTCGAAAAACTCGAAATCGCCAAACACATATCAGTCTGGGTTTGGGTGCGGTGATTTTGGGTGATGTCATATAGAGCACCACAAGAGTGTGAGTGAGTGTGTGTGGGGAATATGAGCAAGTCTTACAGCAGTTGATTATGAAAGGCGAACGATGCGACGCGACGGCGGGACGAGAAAAACAAAATAATTTTTTTCATTTATACTAACAAAATTATATAGAGCACTTACAAATTGTATGTAGTGTGCCACGAGTTTTTTTTTTATAGAATAATGATGACAAACGAGCACACAGTCCACCTTATGTTAAGCGAGTGCTATGGTCAAAAGACATCTACATCTATTCTCGACTAAGAATCAAAATTCAGATGCGTTGTTACCCCTGAGGATTAATATAGAATGCCTCGTTACCAGTAAAATAGGTCTCCGGTTCTCTACACTTACCATACGAAACACAGCAACATTGAGCTGCTATTTTATGCTGGTATTCTGTGAGAACGTGGTCCTTATCCGGTCGTGCCGACCCATTCGTCCTTAGTAGCATGGTACGTGGTAGACATGGTAGAGACTTTTACGGGCTGATGAAGAAGAAGAAGCCGTGGTAGCTCAGGGGCTAAGCGCTCGCTGTAAATTTCACAGTACGCGAGTAACCCGGGTTCTATCGCCGCCGGCACAAATGAAATTTTAAATTGCAATTTTAATCGCTGATTTACCACGTGCTCAGCGGTGAAGGAATATCTCGTGAGAAAACATGCATGTCTGAGAAATAAGAAAAAAACATTTCGTCGACTTGTGAAGTTCGCCAACACGCATTGGGGCAGCGCGGCGAAACTTTATTTTCCTTGCCCTAAAATCAGAAATGAGAGGAGGCCTGTACTCAGCAGTAGGTCTATAGGCTGTAACTGACTAAAGAAGAAGAAGAAAATTTGTGTAGTATAGTCGCGTTAGCGCTTCGACGTTATTTTAGAAAGACATTCCAGAAGTAAATATGTACCATATATAAACCTTCCATTTAGGAGCCTTGTAGCATTAATATTGTAGACACAATAGCTTAAGCCCCCTGATCCACAGCTTCATTAAAAAAAAAACAATTATTGCATCATAACCAGAAAATATGTATTACGCAAGTTTTCATTTGTTTCAGTTAATGGACAGAATCGTCTGTTCGTTCAAGACAACATGGAAAAGTGCAAATGATATTTGCATGAAAATCTACGGTGATCGTTATTATTGGCAACTTTTTAAAAGTATCCTGTTTTTCAGCCTCGGCTTAAAACTATACGATGATATTGCTGGGCATGTAGCGACGAATGTCAAATCATAGTCCACTAATAAATAACACGCAATTTCTTTTAATATAATGCAACGCACGTAAAATACTTGAAAAATAAAATAAAAAAGAACATTGAATTTATTATTATTTATTTATATTTTATTGTATAAATATATTCTATTTTCTTAAAAAAAAAAACTTTAACCCCACATTGGGGTTTCCATCTGTACCGTAATTGCAATTTACATTATGTGAATTGGACATGGTACTTTGTCCACAGACCGGAACAAATGCAAGTCTTCATTTTATTTAAAAAAAAATGAAAACTGTTAGGTATTAATAGGTAAATATTATGGTATTTGTCTTGATCTTAATCAGATTTCTAAGGTGACAACTTTTACGTTACGTTGTCCTAGTGGAGATTTGCAAATGTGCAAACTAAAGTTAGATTAAACTTAGGTTAGATTAACGGCAAGTTGTCTGCTACCTGACTGTTAGTTTAAAAAGATTAGCTGTTTAATCATAATCCAAAATACAAATGAAATAAAATGAAGTCATTTCGTATATTTAAGGGAATACTATACATGGAATAAAACAAATTTTAAGTATTTATTCGTTCAATTTAGTCTCTTTTAATTTCTTTCACACGAATTACATATCGCTGATGTGAAGCACCGACGCTTCGGGAAGTCTGCAGTATGTTAACATGACCACAAATCCTTGCAAAAGAACACCGATTCCCCTTGGTATGATCGGGAGCTATTGAAATTAAAAATCATCCTAATTTCTATAGAGAAGATGGCTGGGTGCTACCATCTGCTTGGAATCCCATAATTAATAAAATTAAATCCAAACCCAAGCATACTACTGCAAAGCTTCAAGATACTGTAAGCTCGTTCTGCGTAGATCGAACCAAAAATTAATAATTAAAAGAATAGAACAGAATAGAATAGAATATTTTTTTATTCAATATTGATTACAAGTAATTCTTATTGAAAGTATTTTTTTTATTTTACCATTGGTTCAAAAAAAATCCTCAGTCCTGGGAAGAACCAGCAAGAAACCCAGCGGGACTTTTTTTTTAAATAAATTTTAAAATACAAATGATTACAAACTATTTACAAAATTTATTTTAGAAACAGCAAAAAGTTAAAGGTAGCCTTCGTGAACTATGACATAGGAACGTCAAACACCTCACCTACTCCCGTGACCATGGGTATTGTAAAGTGCCTGAAACGTCGGGAATTTAAAAAGTTAAAATACAACGCGATAAAATCTGTGTTCTATTCCATAAATTTAAATCTATATTTTCTTCTAAATAAGCCGTAAAACTCCTTTCGTGTTGTAGTGAGGACTTGCCTCAATCTCGTTTGATAGTGAATTAACGGTCGCAGCTCCTGAGTTCTAGCCGTTCTAAAAAAGAAGAGCAAAGAGCCACTTTGTGTGCGTATGTGGACTATGAGAAAGTCTTAATTCCATCGAAATTTGGGTGGTGCTGCAGTCCCTTCAGCGGAAACGAGTTGACTGTCGGTATCTCGAAGAGCTGAAGTGTTTGTACAGTAAGGCTACGATGGCTATCCGAGTACAGAACCAGAGTACGAAACCTATTTTTCAAGTTTTCAAGCTTTTGGACTGGAAAGGATACGGTATTAACATCAATGGCGAGTACATCACTCACCTTCGATTTGCCGACGATATAGTCCTTATGGCAGATTCGCTGGAGGAGCTAAGCACCATGCTCAGTGACCTCAATAGTGTCTCCCAACGAATAGGTCTTAGGATGAACATGGACAAAACAAAGATCATGTTTAATGTCCATGTCACACCTATGCCGGTAGTTGTTGGGAGCACTAAGCTCGAAGTTGTTGACGAGTATGTTTACCTGGGACTAATAGTCCGAATAGGTAAGTCCAACTTCGACCCAGAGGTCAGTCGACGGATTCAACTCGGCTGGGCAGCGTTCGGGAAACTACGACACATCTTCTCGTCAGACATACCTCAAAACCTCAAAACGAAAGTGTACAACCAGTGCGTGTTGCCAGTGATGACTTACGGATCTGAGACGTGGTCCTTCACTGCTGGCCGTATGAGGAAGCTCAAGGTCGCTCAGCGAGCTATGGAGAGGGCTATGCTCGGGGTTTCTCTGCGTAATAAACTTAGAAATGAGTATATCCGCAGTAGAACCAGAGTAACCGACATAGCCCAACGGATTAGTAAGCTGAAGTGGCAGTGGGCCGGCCATACAGCTCGAAGAACCGATAACCCATGGGGAAGAAAGGTTCTTGAGTGGCAGCCTCGTACCGGTAGGCCAAGTGTAGGACAACCCCCCACGAGATGGAATGACGACCTGTAAGACATGCAGGAAGTCGATGGATGCAGGTGGCTCAGGACCGTGCTTTGTGGCATTCCTTGGGGGAGGCCTATGTTCAGCAGTGGACTTGTGAAAGGATGTAATGATGATGATGATGATGAATATTGCTGTTATCAGAAAGATTCTGCTGCTCATCTCCTGCCTCAGTTTCCTCTGTTGCCTCTTACCACGCCCTGCAGTGCAGGGCAGTGGATATCCTTGCACCGCCACTACACGCGTAAAGATTAAAACGAATAAAAGATTAATTACAGGCTACCGATGCTAAATTATCTATTTAGTTTCCCGACATCTTTCCTGGCGACGATGGGACTTAATGACGGCAGGGATTTCCTATCCCACTGAACCGGTATTTACTCGGTGCGTTAAGGAAAAATAAATACTTGCCTAGTGAACGGATGACGCGAAATCAACAGATTAACACACCACAGTTGACTCGCTACAGAGACAATAGTGGGGATCGTATCGCAGAGTTTAATTCATATTTTAGTACTCAAGATGAATTCATGTAAAACGAACAAATAATACGCATAAGAAGCGTGTGTCTTAAATGCTTATTGATTGTGACTAAAGTGTTGATAACCTTTGAAGTCAGTGTTCGTAACTTATTTATCTATCAGTTGAATAGAAGACGTATGTAGAACAACATTCATGTGAATAAATTTATTATAATTTGTGATTTTATACCATGGATTCAATACTTAAGGCGGTAGCTACCATATTCCTCCTAACATTTATGGCAGTATCAGCTCAAGGTATGTTTTAATACAATGACACTCAATTACTTACCGTTTCAAATAAGAAGTTTATAATACAAAATTCAGTATATGAGTATCCGCATTATTAATTATTCATTTTCAGTAAAATATACTTTAGTAACTATATCATAAAATATAAATTCAATTTTTGTACGCTTATTTCGTCCCAATAACAAGATTTTATATTTCTTTCATACACTCAAACGTGTTATTATAATGAAATAAAATGGCGTTGACTGTTTAGTACATTCGTGCACAGTTTGTTTAATCGCACATTTACTTACGTATGTACTAATTAGAGACTTGTGATGAACGGCATAAAATTTAAACCTAAACAAAACTAAAACAACCTGAATATATTACTTAAACGTCACAACTTAAAATAGTAGTGCGGTTACACCTAGGTTTAGCCCGCTACAACTAGGTACAGCCGATTGGGGTTATTTAAGTAAGTTATTGGCGGGGTGGAATAGGGATACTATTACCAGCCTTTTAGTGTCAATTTTAACTTTAAAATATCATGCTACTTTAATTAGAGCACAATATACGTAAATATTTATTTTAATCAATAGGTTATTTATTCAACAATATAACGAACATTCATTTACAATCACATTATTTTAAGAACAATTTTAAAAACGATGATAAACAAAAAAGGTGCTATGGCTCAAATTTCAGCCAGTTGTACCGAATAATGTTTTTATGTGCACTTGATGCCAGCCTAGCATGGGGGCCTATTTAGTTTTTGATACCTATTGTAAGTGTCTTTTGAAGGCCCAATGATAAATTCGTAACAATGTATATTAATCATCATCAAATTAAGTACTTTTTGTTAGATACGTCAAACCAAATAACAGCCTGACTGCTGACATTACGCAATCCGTACTTTTCGTGTATCTAATTACAGCCCCCTCTATTCTCAATTATCCACTGAAATAAAACGCTTATAAATTTGTATAGAACTGCTTTATGTCATGCATTACAGTCATATTCATGTTCATGTAAACCTTTTTATATCAGTTCTATAACTTACATAAAAGGAGCGTTGTTTTAACTAAACTTATCAAAAATGTGTTAAATATTATATTAAATATAATATGTACAATGTAGTTATTATAAAACACTGAAAATAGTTTTTATTTGATATACCCACCCAATATCCTTAAATATTTACATGTAAAATATGTAATGGATGCATTTTACATCCATTATATCTTGTTTCTCTTAGTTTCTTAGTTTGTCGTGCGCGACTGTACTTACCAAGACCCACAAAACCAAGCCAATGAATTCAACGAGCTTAATGACAGCAGAAGTCAAACCTGTTCTCTATTATTAACCGCAGAGGAGCATTTGTTGAAACCGTTTTGATTACAAATATTTTATCAGGTTTTACTTTTTAACTTAATGTATAGGAACTATAATCATGAGTGATGTCCATGTCACACCTATGTCGGTAGTTGTTGGAAGTACTACGCTCGAAGTTTTTAGCGAGTATGTGTACCTGATTATCCGATTAGGTAAGTCTAACTTCAACCAAGAGGTCAATCGACGGATTCAACTCGGCCCTGATATGAATACATACAGTGGCAGGCTAAGACTTTAATTTCTTAGCGCTCTGACAAATAACTGCCACGTTAGTATAGAAGTCGTGAGAACTACTGCTGATTATGAGGTCCCGGTCTCTAATATAGGTCAGGTGTCAGGCTAAAATAAGTTATTGGGTTTTCTATCGAGAAATTTGCAGTAGTAGCCCGGAGTCAAGAAGTTGGCGGTGTTTTAAAGGCATGGGGGTAAAAAACCAGCACATAAACTCTTTCTCTATTCGTGTCGGATTTCGGTCCCATCTTTATATGAGAGTTTGGGAATAGAGAGTGCAACTGTGTTTTACTCGCATTATAGGTGCCTATTCAATTAGAATAGGAATACAAATGGTTTTTTTTTCATAGGGAACAGACCCTACACATCCTTCGATTCGTCGCTAACGCCGCAATGGGGCAAACCTCAATGTTTCAAAAAACTACAGAAGAGCAAACAAACATTTATTATTCCCCGATTACTAGCTTTTTTTTCCAAAAAAAAACTTATTTGTAGTTTTCCATTAAGTCTAATATATTTAATTTCGTAATCGGGGAATAATAAATGTTTTCATGCTCTCCTGTAATTTTTTGAAAGTGTGATTCGCCCCTTTGCGACGTCAGCGACGATTTGCTTGATCTCAATATGGCCATGCGCTTTTTTAAACACGCAGTTTGTCATTTAATCCTAAGGTGTTTGAAGCGAATTTACAATCATACGCTAGGAGTAGTGTTGATGGAAGATGACTTAGGTTCATAGTAAAGGTTTTCGAGAGTTTCTTAGGCCAAGCTTTAAAGAATTCCAAAAAATGGCTCTGGTCCCTTGAAGCAACGGTTTCATAAGTCGGTGATGATCCTGTTTCAAATCATGATATGTTTATAGTCGTACATCGAGTTTTAGCTACTAACTCGCCAGTCTGTTATCCGCCTAGCTATCTTATTAATTGATAGCAAAGGTTATAATCTAATATCTAAATAAATAGTGTCTAAGATTTTCTTAACTAACTCGCGTTACAGAGGTTTGTTTACATTATAAGATTAGGTTTGCCAGGCGACTACTCTTTCATTAATGTTGGTGCTTTCCATTTCCAAAGCTATGTGGTAAGAATATTCGCATCTCATCATACCACAAATTTAGGGTTGTGTCTGGCAATGAATGTAAAGAAAGATTTCAGATTTAAGAAGTTCATTAAAAATTGTTTGATTTTTCGTAAAACGAAATCCATGCGACATTTAGTAGTCAGAATTGCAAACCAAAGAAACATGCCAATTTTTCTTTTTTTGTTCGCATTTACAAGCCAACCATTCTTATGGTGGGCAAATTATATCTTCTACGGCTGAGCGTATAATGGAAGGTTTCATTTATCGGATAACTCGCAGAGTTATTCGTGGACGAGTACAACGCGTTTACATATTCGTGTGTCATCTGTCAACTGCAGCCGAAACCGAGTTTCGCTCTTGTGAAATTCTTATATTTTTTTACTTTTTTTATATATTTTATAGACAGTGATTATCATTAACCGTTATAAGTGATAACGGTTAATAGTAGTATAATAAGTTCACGGGTCAACTTAATAATGACTAGTGTCGAGACAGCTAGATTAGTTTATTTCAGTTATTTACATAGCATAATGTCTTATGGGATTTTGCTTGCTATTATATTTTGAAATGCGGCTGATTCAGAAAATATTTTTGTTTTACAGAAGAGGGCCATTAGAGCTATTTACAATCTAAAACCGAGAAAGTCTCTTAGAGATAAATTTAAAGAAATAAATGTATTAACTTTGGCCTCTCCGTATATTTACGAAAATTTAATGTATGTTCACAAAAACAAAGATAGTTTTAGTAAAAAAAGTGATATACATTTGGTAAACACTAGGAACAAACACAAGCTAGTGATGCCAGTTTCTCGACTCCACAGAGTCAGTAATTCATTCTTGGGGCAATGTATACGCTATTACAACAAGGTCCCGAAAAGTGTACAGGTTCTCTCTATTACCAAGTTTAAATGTTTTATTAAGCTGAAACTGTATAAAAAGGGTTATTATAGTATAAATGAATACATGGTTGATAATAACCCCTGGGAATGAGGTGATCGCTTCCAAGCAGTTTCTAAAATAAATTTTGGAAATGGTTCGTAATCATTTATATTGTAAAATTTAATTAAAAAAATAAGTCCCGCTGGGTTTCTTGTTAGTTCTTCCCAGGACAGAGGTTTTTTTCGAACCAGTGGTAAAGTAAAAAATGACTTTCAATAAGAATTACACATGTAATATATATTGAATAAAAATTATTCTATTCTATTCTATTCTGATATGTGAACCACTGACACACAAACAGTCCATGATTCGCACTAAAAAGCCGGCATCGAGTGGAGAACAGGGCTCCGTACTCGGGCCGAGTAGAGAGCACAACCAAACAATTCGTTTGCATGTTTGTACTCGTGCCTATTCGTCTCTACTCCGCGAATATATAAACGTTGCATAATATGCTTATAGGATATTATGCAACGTTTACCGACAGGATCTGTTTGATACTCATCATATCATATGCTTTCGACCAAAGTCCAATTTCCTACCCATTTTTTTCCACTTAGCCATGTGGGTTTCCCTTAGTTCACTATGGATGGAAAAGCCACGACTACTAAGCTCCCTCGTCACGACAAGGCTGAACTTTTTTACGTGTAGAGCCATGCTGCAGCTATATTAATAGTATAGTTGTAGCACGAATGGGTCGGCTCGACCGGGAAAGGACCACGCTCTCACAGAATACCAGCGTAAAATAGCAGCTTAATGCTGCTGTGTTTCGTATGGTGAGTGTAGAGAACCGGAGACCCTTTTACTGGAGTCTATACTGTATATACTATCTTAGTCCTCACGGTTTACAACGCATCTGCATTTTAATTTGCAAACGAAGATAGATGTAGATGTCTACGGGCCACAGCAACCACTTACCATCAGGTGGACTGTGTGCTCGTTTGACACCCTAATTCTATAAAAAAAAAAATTGCAGAAACCTGATATATTTTTTTATTTTGTGCAAGCAGCTATGCAGGTCTAGAAAGACCAGTATGACTGCAAACTGTAAGACCTATTGTGATCCCTGCTATGGCTATATTGGCTTAGTTCGGTCTTAAACATCCTGTTCAGATAATCCATATATTCTTAAATCTAATATCTGACCATCCTTTCTGCCTTTTGCGAACGCTGGCTAATATATTAGCATATTAATCTGCTAGTATTCACAAGACGATAAAAACCACCGTAGAAGACTCACCTGTAATTTGTATATCAGTGAAACACAATACTCCTCTGCAGTGCTCCTCTGACCAGTATTGAACAGGCACGATACAAATCGAAAGAAACTAATTTAACAAATGCTGGCATTGCTGGTTGGGCGAGATAACATGAATTCATAAGCAAATTGATGTTATTCGAATAAACGTTTCTCTGATGATATTTGTGGATTGATCGAGTTCCACATGATCCAATCTAAAACGGGTTATGTTTTTATCAAGTCGTCACTTCTTCTACAGAACCGCTCTACATTTCGCTTCCATGTGGTAAGCTTCAACTCAAGAACCTTTCTTCGTTACTGTGTCGCTTCTTCGAGAATAGAATAGAATATTTTTATTCTATATAGATTATTACATAATGAGGAAGAATATATCTGAAATATATATTTTTATCAGATTCTAAATGTAATAATTTGCCTATCAAAAATCAATTATAAAACGGAGAAAAACAGGAACACACAGCCTTAAATTGGCTCTAAAAATAATTTAGGCAATGATCTCGATTATTGATGGAGATTGATATTAAAGTTTCTACATACTACAACAAATTTATGCTGTTTATTTAAGCTTAACAAAAACTTCTACCAGTCAGAATGTATAGAACATGGTCTGTTTAGTGATTTGTCTCACAACAATGAGGTGCTCAAACTCAATACATGCCATTTCTACAGTTCGCTCAACAGAGAGGCTCACAATATCTTTACGTTCTTTGGGTCATTCTACCGTGAGGTGAAATAAAATAAATAAAAATAAAAATCAACGTTTTGTTTATTTATGAAATAAAAATATTTTTTTGATATTTAAGGAGCATGTAAAAATAATCACATAGTTAAATATACTATGAAATTGAAAAAAAAAATAGCTTATTCCATTTTTAACAATAGACAGGAGTGACCACGAAATCGACAGAAATGAACATTTTTGGCCTTAAAGTATTAAACTTAATAACATAACATCAACACAAACTTCTAACAACAAATAATTAATATTATCAGTCTTGTAATTATTATCGACACATATTAACTAGTCAAAGTAGTACAATAAAAAATAAACAAAAATAGACAACATAAGTGACATCATTTCTGTCGATTATTCAAAAGATTTTTTCGTCACTTGAGGACGATAATATACGAAGTTGATTCCAATATCAATACAATCCCTTTCCAATCCAATCCAATACATTATCAATTCAAGATCAAAACTTATCTTGGATGGATATTGTAGATGGAATCATCAGTTGCAGAAAAATTTCAATCAAAACGATTCTCTTCATCGTTTTCATCCCTTCTAGAGTCAGGGTTGTCGCAGATTAATAATGTCATCACTTTCTTCGTCACTCCCGTAGCACACCTCGTAGAAATTTAATATATTATAAGTATTCGGGGTATAAGAGTCCAAGCTGGCGATAACGAACATAAACTAAGATGATCCTTATTTCTTGAAACTAGTGAGTCCTGGAGGGTTGGATTAGGCAAAGGAGATTTTAACAGTAACTCTGCTGAACCAGTAGCAACATCTTCTGTTTTTTTTTTTTGTAAAAAAGATGATTATTTGATGGAAACATATTTCATCAGGCCCGTAATCAATTATATGGCGTATATAAACAAAGCACCCTTGAACGTAAATGTGGTACCTTTATTCGAAATGGCAGCCATATGATCGTAATGTGCCTCAACAACAGGTAATATTTGGATATTTTTTTTATAGAATAGGGTGAAAAACGAGCACACAGTCCACCTGATGGTAAGTGGTTGTTGTGGCCCATAGACATCTACATTTATCCTCATTTGAGAAATGAAAATACAGATGCGTTGTCACCACTGAGGATTAAGATGGAAAGCCTCGTTTCCAGTAATAATGGTCTCTGGTTCTCTACACTCACCATACGAAACATAGCAGTGTTAAGCTGCTATTTTACACTGATATTCTGTGAGAGCATGGTCCTTCCCAGGTCGAGCAGACCCATTCATGCTACAACTATATTACTAATATAGCTTAGATATGAGAAGAGGCCTGTAACTTTACTGTAGGGCAAAACTTACCAGCTACTACATTCATTCATTATATGGTATGACCAAATGATGCTCCAGGTATGCAATAATTCATGAACTATTTATTGTCTTTTTAAATTTTTATTTAACATTAAGTCCAAATTTTTACCTATATCATCACAGTAGATATCTACATAATAACTTTTTTTTAACATTTGATTCACTTTTTAACTTTATTTTCTTTATCCATGCAGTGTCATAAAAATTAGGTGAAGATAAAAGAGTCATTACTGCTTATATTATTATTAACACACACTGTCCCTGACGAAATTGGTATGTAGCGCTGATACTCACTTTGTTGTTTTACTTAGGAGTCAAAACGTTCCTCATTATATATTTAAATGACTTTACCAGAGTTTCGGAGATAACGTCAACCAGTCTTATACCTTTCTGCAGTTAGATACTAGAAGGTTCCGTACTCTGATTCTAAACTCGGATAGTCATTCTAGCCTTACTGTACGAGCAGTTCACGCAACAGATATGACAAAACAGATTAATTTAAAAGAAACGGGTTCGGGACGTTTAGGATTCATAAATAAGGGAATAAATAAATAAAAGTTATTAAATTATGCATTCTTTTTTCTTGCAGAAACGTGTCGTGGTCGTTCAACCTGTGTTAAATTAGAACAATGTCAAAGCTTACAAGACTTATATCGCGAGTTGGATTTGAGAGATTACGTATCGAAGCTATTCAAAGAACTGGGATGTGGCTTCGAAGGCAATCACCCCAAGGTAGAAACAATAGGTATCTACTTTATGTATCAATGCTTTATATTTAACTGTACTAAATATTTAACACGAAATATTATGAACAAACAGCCACGGTGATCACACAGTGAAGGCAACAAACGAGCACGCACTCCAAAATTAATTTGGTAATTGGATGCTTTACCCCGTAGGCATCATTTATGACGTGGTAGAGCCATGCTGCAGCTATATTAGTAGTATAGTTGTAGGACGAATAGGTCGGCTCGACCGGGGAAGGACCACGCTCTCACAGAATACCAGCGTAAAGTAGCAGCTTAACGCTGCTGTGTTTCGTATGATGAGTGTAGAGAACCGGAGACCCTTTTTACTGGAAAAGAGGCATTCAATCTTAGTCCTCACGGGTGACAACGCATCTGCATTTTAATTCGCAAACGTGGATAGATGTAGATGTCTATTTTTTTTATATGATAGGGTGACAAACGACCACACAGTCCACCTGATGGTAAGTGGTTACTATGACCCATAGACATCTACATCTATCATCAATAAAGACTCAAGATGCAGATGCGTTGTCACCCGTGAGGACTAAGATGGAATGCCTCTTTGCCAGTAAAAAGGGTCTCCGGTTCTCTACACTCACCATACGAAACACAGAAACGTTAAGCTGCTATTTTACGCTGGTTTTCTGTGAGAGCGTGGTCCTCCCCCGGTCGAGCCGACCCATTCGTGCTAAACTATACTACTAATATAGCTGCAGCATGGCTCTACCATCTATGGATCACAGCAACCACTTACCATCAGGTGGACTGTGTGCTCGTTTGTCACACTATCCTATAAAAAAAAATCAACAACCCTCATCATAATATCATCAATTAGGATTCAAATTGCGGATATTCCGGACTATAATATGGAATGCCTTGTTACTAGTAAATAAGGGTGCCCAGTTCTCTGCATTCACCATAAGAATAACAGCAGCATTACCTATGCTGCTATTTTATGTTTTTTTTAATAGAATGAGGGTGACAAACGAGCACACGGTCCACGTGATGATGGTAAGCGGATGCCGCGGCCCATAGACCTCTTCATTTGCCCTCGATTAAAAATCAAAATGCAGATGCGTTGTCACCCCTGAGGATTAAGATGGAATGTCTCGTTTCCAGTAAAAAAGGTCTCCGGTTCTCTACACTGGCCATACGAAACACAGCAGCCTTATTCTGTGAGAGCGTGGTCCTCCCGCGGTTGAGCCGACTCATTCATGTTACAGCTTTGAAACAGCTGTAGCGTGTCTGTATGACGACGTCCACAATCTTCTTTTTTCTTCTTTCTTCTTGAATGACGTTTCTTGACCCATTGCTGAATATAGGTTGATATTTTAGTAAGCACAGAGCCGACACTCGCTTACAGTTAATACATCATCATTCTTCTACCTGTCACAAGGCCACTGCCGAACAGAAGCCTCCCCCATAGATTACCACAAAGTACAATTCTAAGCCACGTTCATCGTTCCTGTAACCCATTATGCGTGGCAAAGTAAGATAATACACTACCCAAAATCATCACGTAGATGCGTCGGCAACATTTTCCTAATCCCAATAACAAGTTTTTAATGTAAGCAGGAGATCTCGTAAGAGGGAAAAGAAATGTCAATTGTGAAAATTATATATAAATATTTCTTGACGGAAAAACTCAATAACAGATTTTTATACTTAGGTATACTTTCCTATAAGCCCTGCCTTTTAACTCCCTCTTTCATAATCCTCTAACTAGTATTATATAGTTAATAGTTAATAAAAAAAGAAAAACAAGAAATAAAAATAATAATAAAAATAATTGGTATTTATTTTCTCCCACATATTATGATCAGTACATCACAATAAACTAAGTAATCTGTAAACAGTATACAATTACTACGTTTTAGTTATATATTCATAATATTTGACTATTATTATTTTATTCATAATATAATTATTAAGTTCTTATATTGTATTCATAATATAAGAACTTAATAATTATAACTTTTAACAAAAAGTGAAAACCGACTTCAAATTACTATAAAAAAGGAGTTATTTATTTGCTACCCTTAGGGGTGGAATTTTTTTTTTCAAATTTATATGGGACCACTGGTGTATGAACCTATTTCATAAAAAAAGAATCATTAAAATCGGTACTCAATCTGCGCAGATATCATATGAAATTCCTTAAACAATAGTCCAATATGGAACATTTTCCCCTATTTTCCACCCTTGGGGATGGAATTTTTTCTTCAAAATTTAAAGGGAGCTCGAGGTAGTTCCTATTTAAAAATAAGAATCATTAAAATCGTTAAAATCAATTGCAAAGATATCGCGTAAAATACGTATAAATATAAAAAAACATACACTCGAATTGAGAACCTCCTCTTTTTTGAAGTCGGTTAAAATTCGTGCGATTAGTAGCTCGAATTCCTGAGAAAGATTAATACAATTCACATTCATAGACTATTATATAAGAAATTAAGATTAGATAAAAGTTCTAATACTAAAATGTCAATTTTTCAAAAAAATTATTGTATAAAAAATTCTCATAAATATGATGTAATGGGGGCGAGGCTGCTCGCGTCCGTAGGAAATCTCCACTCATCCACTCAGTCTCCAGATCAAGCGCCCATGGGCACAGTAACTCTGATAGTATCGTTTGGTTGCTAATGCAACGCCTCGCTCAACTGCCATTCTCCATCCTTATTCACTCTCAACACTAATATGTACATAAAAAAGAAAAGTAGTGTTAAACAGCGGTTGCACGCCCTCTCACTAAAAGTGCACCTCACTAATATTCGAGGATTGCACTCTAATCTCAGCGCAGTCCATCACCATCTTGAGACACAAAAGCCGCACCTACTTTTCTTGACAGAGACGCAAATTGGATGTCTATTGAGTGCGGCGTACCTTGACTATCCTGGATTCTCCCTAGAGCACAAATTCCATCCACGTGCCGGAGTATGTGTGTACGTCCGCAATGACATCTGCTTCCAGCGTCTCTGTCACCTTGAAAACCCCACTTTTTCGACAATTTGGGTGATGGTAGATACAGGTATTGATAAAATTCTTTATGACTGTGTCTATCGATCGCACAGCGGTGACCAGGAGACAACACGATTATTTGATCACCTTAGTGTGGCTGCTGACGTGGCCCTGAATCGGTATCCTACTGCACAGTTGGTCTTCCTGGGGGACTTTAACGCTTGTTACCAAGACTGGCTGTTCCCATACCAAAAGACCGACCACGCTGGAAGAGCAGCGTGGAATTTTGCTTTGACGCTAGGTCTTTCTCAGATGGTAAAGGTGGCGACTAGGGTACCCGATGTAGACGGTCACACAGCAAATTGCTTGGACCTTCTGCTGACTACCGAACCAGACAGATACGAAGTACAGGTTACTTCTCCTTTGGGTACATCTGACCACTGTCTGGTGAAATCTGTATCGTCATATTCTCCACCTGATTACGAGTCCCAAGGTGTTCGACAAATAGGGCGGTATAAGTCAGCTGATTGGGATGACATGCGACACTTTTTTGCATCTTATCTTTGCCGGGAGGTCTGTTTCTCTTCTGCGGATCCGTCGAGCTGCGCGGTTGCGATAACGGATGTATTGCGTCAGGCTATGGAGTACTTTATCCCCTTCTCTGACGCTCCCGCCGGTATCAAAGCTCGCCCATGGTTTAACGCTGAATGCGCCCAAGCTGAAAAGCGCAAGCATTTAGCTTACCTATCCTGGGTTGACGCTCAAAACCGCAAAGCTCCGGATATTAGCTCCAAGAAGAGAACTTTCAACCAGACCGCCAAGTCCTACAAAAAAGCATTACGGAAAGCTAGTCTCGATCGCATTAAACATATTGGCGCAAAACTCTCTGCCAGACCATCCGGCACTAAAGCTTTTTGGTCTCTCGCCAAAGCGGTCGAGACAAACTTCTGTCGGCCTACACTGCCTCCGTTGGTAAAACCGGATGGTACACTGGCTCATACGGCTAAGGAGAAAGCGGACTTGTTCGCGTCTCTCTTTGTCTACAATTCACGTCTGGACAGTGGCAACAACATTCCACCAAAATTACCTCACTGCGGGACCTCTATGTCGGAGATTCGTATAACGAATAAGGAGGTTCTTAAAACCTTGCGGTGTCTAGACATGAATAAAGCTAGTGGACCAGATGGTATACCAGCTATAGTCCTAAAGGCTTGTGCACCTGAGTTGTCTCCTGTGTTGACACGCTTGTTCCGCCTCTCATTTATTACTGGAATAGTGCCAAAATCCTGGAAGCTGGCCAACGTGCAGCCTGTTTCAAAAAAAGGCAACCGCGCCGACCCTGCCAATTATCGTCCAATATCAATTACCTCCATACTCTGCAAGATTATGGAGCGTGTTGAATATTGAATGCCCGCTTAATGGCATACCTAGAACAGAATGACCTCCTTAGTGACCGGCAATATGGGTTTCGCCGAAATCGGTCAGCTGGGGACCTTCTAGCGTATGCCACACACGTATGGGGCGAGGCACTCGAGAACAGTGGGGAAGCACTTGCTGTTTTCCTTGATGTCTCGAAGGCCTTTGACAGAGTTTGGCACACTAGCCTTTTGGGTAAGCTTCCAGCGTACGGCTTATCCCCTGGTCTGATTGAATGGGTAAAGGACTTTCTGAATGAACGGTCTCTCCGGGTCGTCGTCGATGGCTGCTCATCCGATCCTATAGCGACTAACGCCGGTGTTCCTCAGGGATCCATTCTCTCGGCAACTTTCTTCCTGCTGCATATTAATGATCTGCTTATGCCCGGCATCTATGGGTATGCAGACGATAGCACAGTTGTTGAGAGATACCAACCAAGTCCTCGGGCCAGTCGGGATCAAATCCAGTCCGAAATAAAAGCTATGGTAGAGCGTGTAAATCACATTACAGGCAGAGTCCGATTGGGGCGATGCCAATCTTGTGAAGTTCAACGCCTCCAAAACACAAGCGTGTCTCTTCACTGCAAACAGGAGCCAGCTTACCTTGGCTCCTTCTTTCCGAAATGTATCACTGAAATATACCAGCCGCCTTCAGTTGTTAGGGTTTGAATTATCCTCAAATTTGAACTTCGGGCGGTTCATTGAGTCCAAGGCCAAAGCAGCTGGAAGGAAGCTGGGAGTCCTTGCAAAGGTGCGGCGATACTTCACGCCGGGGCAGCTGCTTACTTTATATAAAGCGCAAGTCCGGTCGTGCATGGAGTATTGCTGCCATATATGGGCCGGTGCTGCAAAATGCCACCTAGCAGCTCTAGACTCAATGGAAAGGCGTGCTAAGAGGCTTATTGGTGACTCGAATTTAGTTAAAACCAATCTTACCAGCCTCGAACACAGACGTAAAGTAGTCAGCTTTTCTACAGGTTGCATTTCGGAGAGTGTGCGCAGAAATTACATAATTTAATTCCACCCTCTCCCTTCCACCATCGGACAACCAGTCTCCACCCTTTCGTTGTTGACTTACCACGCATTCGAACCAAACGGTTCGCCACGTCGTTCATCATGCGTACAGCAAAGGAGTGGAATAAGTTGCCAGCATTTGTCTTTCCATCCGATTACAGTGTGGGTGTCTTCAAGGCAAGAGTGAATAGGCTTTTGGTAAGTCAGTGGGCTTCACCATCTTAGGCTACACTTACCATCAGGTGGGATCGTAGATAAGCGCTGGCTTAGTAAAATATAAAAAAATGTAGGTACCTACATACTTAATAAGTAGTATTTGTGTATTACCTACAAACTACGAAGTTAAAAAAGTTATTGTGTAAAGAATAATATGTTACAAATGTATAAAAATTATAGGTACAGTAAGTCTCTAGACAAATTGTAAGTTAAAACGCAATTTTGCGTTATTTCTGTTATTCAGGTTTGCTGCCCGCCAAATACACCAGTTCAGCAGCAGACTGTCAACCCTCCATCAAAATTATTGCCAGATACCAGTGAGTGTGGCATTCAAAACAACGATAGAATCGTGGGGGGCTCCTCTACAGAACTTGACGAGCATCCATGGCTTGCTCTACTTCGATATGATAAACGTAAGTTGAAAGTTTAAGTTACAGCCTATATACATCCCACTTGGCACAGGCCTCCCCTCATTTCTGAGAGGGTTTTAGGGCAAGGAAATGTCCGCCGCCCCAATGCGTGTTGGGTGATGGCGAACTTCACATGTCTTCGATATATTTATCTTCTTATTTCTCTTACACGTGAGTGTAGAGAAAGGGAGACCCTTTTTACTGGCAGAGAGGCATTCCATCTTAGTCCTCACGGGTGACAACGTATCTGCATCTTGGGTCTTTATTGAGGATAGATGTAGATCTATCCTCAATATCAGTGTCTATGGGTCACAGTAACCATTTACCTTCAGGTGGACTGAGTGCTCGTTTGTCACCCTATCCTATAAAAAAAATACAACGTTAAACGTTTATGGTTTAATTAACGTCATTGCAAGGTGCCTCTACCTCTTAAAAGGATATCTGAGCTGCAAGTAATTTGAAGCATAGGTTTTTGACGGTCTATTGTCGTCTTGATTTGCTTGAACGACTGAGCTAGACAACTTAGAAATACAACTGCCACTCGCACTGATTATTACCTATTGAAAGACATTATCATTCCGTATTCAAGTTTCCTTGTCCAAAACTGACCCGATTTTTTTACAATATAAGAAGGATGGTGGCTATGTTTGTATGTTTTTTTATATTTTTTTAATTTTTTTTATATTCGTTAAACTTGTTTGCTGGATGTCTAACAGCGGCGGTATTAACAGAGCAGTTCCTAGTTTTTAAAATAATATATTTTTGGAAAAAAAATCATAGGTACGTGACAGTAGTAGATATAGATTGTTTCGAAAAACAGTAAATGCTCTAATGTTTTATCTAAAGAGAAAACAGAGATAGGTATTATACGTCTGTATTTCTCGTAAAAATGGTTTTTATTTGGCAAATGTCCGCATTTTAAATATCCGGTGCTGGCCTGGAAGTAGCGTGTAGCGACCAACTTGCTGCGTGCCTACAGTCCCGCAGTTTGATACATAACACTTAAACTTATAAACAACTATTATATAAGAATTCGTTTAGATTATATTATAAGATTCGTTGGCATTTATTATAAGCTTATAGAAAAGCAATACAAGTCAAATGGAGCGTTAGGCTTAAAACGTTATTTCAGGTTCGGAGACTTATAATTATTCCATGTGCAAATGTGCAATTTACTGCAAATTTTTTTTATAGGATAAGGGTAACAAACGAGCACAGTCCACGTGATGGTAAGTGGTTGGTGTAGCCCATAGACATCTACATCTATCCTCAATTAAGAATGAAAATGCAGATGCGTTGTCACCACTGAGGATTAAGATGGAAAGCCTCGTTTCCAGTAATAAGGGTCTCCGGTTTTCTACACTCACCTTACGAAACATAGCAGCGTTAAGCTGCAATTCTACGCTGGTATTCTGTGAGAGCGTGGTCCTTCCCCGGTCGAGCCGAACCATTCGTGCTACCGCCATAATATACCTGCAGCGTAACTCTGCCACGTTTGGAATTTCATTGCCTTTTCACTTACATGCTTTTGAAGTTTTAATAACTAATACAAATATTACAGCAAAAGGTTGGGGATTCTACTGTGCTGGAGTTTTAATATCTCCAAGATACATCCTAACAGCTGCTCACTGCGTTAAAGGAGCCGATTTACCAGAAACATGGAAATTGTAAGTTACATTTTCTACCTCAAAAAAAAAAAGATTTCGCTTTCTACATCTATAAAGCGTTATTCTAAGTTGTATATCGCTAGCAACGCAAAGTCGGGAATTTGCATTTGGAAAAATTCAAAATTAGGGACTTTTTAGGTGCTAATTAAGTGCCAAGTTTAAAAATTCTCACCTAAATTCACCTCTAAAATTTTCAACAGTTCGTTGCGGTGAAAACTTTAGAGCACCTAATTTTTAAACTTGGCACCTAATTAGCACCTAACAAGCCCCTCATTTTGGATTTTTCCAAATGCAAATTCCCGACTTTGCGTTGCTAGCGATACACAACTGTTATTCGATGTAAGAGAACTCAACAAGAATGCGAAGCACCTGCTTAATACATATTGTGTGATAAGAGTTGTTGTTCTTACAGTGTATTAAAAGTTCACGGCTGAAAATAGGCCTTCCCCATAGATTGCCTCGTAGGGAGTGATATACGCCAGTTTTCTTTTTTCTCTTTTTTTCTTTTTAAAAACGTTACCTCCACACTAGAAACTTCTTCTGTATAGTGGAGGCAGTTTACAAACATAAATTGCACAAGGACAAACATCCAGACCCGGAACAATTATTTGTAGGCCATACAAAACCTTGTTCCGTGCGAGATTCGAACCCGCGGCCCCCAGCGCAGCAACCCATTGTTAAGCCACTGCGCCACGAAGCCGTCAATATAGTTGGCGCGCTTGCTTTTTTATTTTTTAGTTGTTATTAGGCCGCTGCCCATCTACTGGTTTTTTCCCTGTCGTCTGTTACGACGCCCACCGGACGAGTGAGAGATATTCTTACATCGCATACGGTTAAGTGAGAGGAATAAAAGATATTAAAACCGTAAATACCCAAATATAATGTACCTTTAAGATACTATATGACCTCGATAGTGGCTCCCAACCCATAGGTCACAAAACAAAGATCATGTGTAACGTCCATGTCACACCTATGCCGGTAGTTGTTGGGAACGAATTAAATTCAGCTGCGTAGTGTTCTGGAAATTAAGACACATCTTCTCGTCAAGCAAAACTTGGGAACAAATGCGTGTTGCCATTAATGACTTATGGATTTGAGACACGGTCCTTCACTGCTGGCCGTATGAGGATGCCCAAGGTTGCTCAGCGAGCTAAGGAGAGGGCTAGTAACGGACATAGACAAATTATTTTACTGGTAAAAACTTTTTTTTATAGGATAAGGGTGACAAACGAGCACACAGTCAACCTGATGGCAAGTGGCTGCTGCGGCCCATAGACATCTACATCTATCCTCTGTTACAAATTAAAATGCAGATGCGTTGCCACCCGCGAGGACTAAGATGGAATGCCTCATTTCCAGTAAAAAGGGCCTCCGGCCACCTGCACTCACCAAGCGAAACGCAGAGGTAAACCTGTAGAGGTTCACGCTGGTTTTCTGTGAGGTCGTGGTACTACCCCGGTTCGAGCCGGCCCATCCGTGCGACAGCAAAAGCTGCCGCGTGGCTCTACCACTTTTAAAATTTAACTAAATCTTTTATGCGAATCTGATAAACGTCGAATCTTCTTTGTAAATCCTATTGAATTTCCTATTTTATATTTTCGCCACAGTACCATGAAAAATATTTAAATCAAAAACTGCTATGTGGTAAGCTCATATCCAGCAGTGAAGTGCTTACGGGCTGATGAGATGAGGTAGCTTCTTTTATATTAATTTTAAATAAAAACTGTATAATATTTTACACCTCAATGTAAAAAAGTATATTATGTATATGAGAAAAAAAATGTTTCTTCCTATATCACAGCTCCGTGGCGCAGTGGTTTAGCAATGAGTTGTTGCGCTTGGGGCCGCGGGTTCGAATTCCACACGGAACAAGTATTTGTATGGCCTACAAATAATTGTTCCTGGTCTGGATGTTTATAATCGTGCAATCTGTGTTTGTAAACTGCCTCCACGATACAGGAGAAAATCCTTTTTTTTTTTTTTTTTTGCGGATGGAAAATCATCTAATGACGCCTTTCGCTGTGGGTGGAGCGGAAGGGAGTGTCAGACTTTTACTGACTAAAAACCATCCGTGTTCCTTCAGTGCCCTTACGTTCCGGAGCCGCGGTATCTCTTTCGAACAGCCCGCAGCCCCGGCAGGCGTCGGCCCTTGCGGGCCCCTTCACGCTGCTGACAGCTCTTTGAGGCGCGCGTGGAACAAAACGCGCCGTCGACACGGCCTGTCGTCGTTAGACGGACGGACGGCGAGCTACCCATTGCTCGCCGTCCACAGGCCCGCGCCTACGGTGGTCGGGGGCCACGACGTAGCCCCCGACGCCCGGGGCGTCTCCCGCGGCGGCCGGGAAGGAAAGCTGTTGCTCTTTCCCTCTCCCGCTCCGCCACCTCCTTCGCTAGCATCACTGCTTCGCAGAAGGTGGTGACGGCATCCCATTCCGTCTCGCTCCGGACCATGGCTTCGACCAGAGCCGGACGCGAGAGGTCGCCGCCGCCTATCGCCGCTACGAGGACACGGCGGTGCTCCGCCCAAGCAGAGCACACCTCCACGGTGTGCTCCACCGTGTCCTCCGGTCGATCCTCGCAGTGGGAGCACCCGGGCGTTTCCTCCCGCCCGATTCGGTGCAGGAACCTCCCGAACACACCGTGTCCGGTGAGGACCTGCGTCAGGCGGAAGGTGAGGACGCCGTGGCGTCTCTCAAGCCACTCCTCAAAGAGGGGTCTTATCGCCGCTATAGTGGCGTGCCCAGCACGGGGTTGCGACAGTCGCTCTCTCCATGTCGCCATGAGATCATGCCGGAAGTCTGTCCGCTGCGCGACAACTTGCCGCGGCAGCGGGGTTTCCCCCCGGCATAGTGCTGCCGCGCGCCATTCGTGCAGGCGCGCGAGGACTATCGCCTCCAGATCCCATGGCGGCAATCCGGCAAGGAGGCTCGCCGCCTCGCGGGAGATCGTGCGGTAGCCGCGAACCATCTTTACGGCAACCACCCTTTGGGGCGCGTTTAGGTGGTGGACGGCAAGCCGCGCCAAACCACGCACAGGAGAAAATCCTAGTGTGGGGTTATCGTTTTTAAACATAAAATAAAAAAAAAATATTTCTTTTTTTACTTTTTCTTAATATTTCGTTATAATTGTCTATTTCCAGAAGTCAAGTACGTCTTGGCGAGTGGAATATCACGAGTAGGCGAGACTGTGTTCAAGACGATTGCAGCCCCACCCCACTGGACGTCAAAATTGAAGCCATAATACCTCACGAGCAGTATTCAAAGTTTGACTCACATCAACAGAATGACATAGCGCTATTAAGACTAGCACGCGACGTTACATATAGCGGTAATTTTGTTTTTTAGTTAGTGATGTTGCATTTATTCGAATTCGCCATCGCAGCTAATCAGTAGAGAATGCTACGCGCAGTGTTCAGCGCATCTACCTTCAAAGTTTCGAGTTTTAATCATAGTAATTTGGCCACATTGATGATTAATTTTATTGTTCTACTAGCTGTTCCCCGCGACTTCGCCCGTGTGTAATTTAGGGTTTTAATTATATTGCTCAGAACCCTAATTCTTTTTCTCAAATATAAGTAGCCTAGAACATCAGTTATCTGCCAATGAAAGTCCTGTCGAAATCGGTCCAGCCGTTTCGGAGATTAGCCGGAACAAACAGACAGACAGACTGACAGACAGACAGACAAAAAAATTTAAAAAATTTATTTTTGTTATAAGTACCATAGGTATATACATTCATGCATTTAGTAAAAAGCTGTTATTTTGAGGTTACAAACAGACACTTCAATTTTATTTATTTGTATAGTTTCTATGAAACATAACTGTCTCAATTTGTCCTGTAAGTTCATACTTATTTATAATATTCACGTTCAAAAACACAAAGTTAGAAAAACAGGTGATCGACCAAGGATCCGAAGTGCGTGGATGGTATCACGAATTTTGTCGATGTATGTGATGACGAAATTTGGCGACTACAATTAAATTCGACAATTCCTCAATCCACGGAGGTGAAACACCGCCTACTTCCGACTGACTCCGGGCTGCAACTGGGAATTTTTTGACCTAGGACCTCATGATCAGGGGTCGGTTTACGATCAACAGACCAACGAAGCAGACAGAAATTAACTATATGTATAGATTAAAATTGTAAATACACTTCCTATACAACGTGTCCCAAAATTCAATTTCCATTCAATTTTGTAATGTACGTACACAAAAATAAAAGTAGTTTTACAAAAATAAGTGATATTCATTCTGTAAATACTAGGAACAGACACGAGCTAGTAGTACCAGTTACTCAACTCCATCGAGTCAGTAATTCATTCTTGGGGCGATGTATACGCTTTTACAACAAAATTCCAGAAAATATACAAAATTTCACCGGCTCAAAGTTCAAAAAGTTTATTAAACTAAGTTTGTATAAAAAGGGTTATTATAATATTAAGGAATTTATGGATGATAATAACCCCTAGAAATGAGGTGATCGCTACCAAGCTATTTCTAATTTGTTGTGTTGTTAATTTGTGTAACATACATGATTGTAAGGTGTTATTTAAAAAAAATCCCGCTGGGTTTCTTGCTGGTTCTTCCCAGGACAGAGGTTTTTTCCGAACCAGTGGTAATCAAACAAAAGAGTGATATTCAATAAGTATTATTTATAATCTATATTGAATAAAAAAGTTTCTGTTCTGTTCTGTTAAAAAAAAAACATTGATATTTACATATTTGTAGACATACTACCTAAAAATATTATAAAGCGCGCCAAATTATAAAGTATTTAAAAAAAGTTAGGATTGTAACTTAAAAAAATTGTCAGATTTTTTTTGGTTTTTATTTTTCCTGGTAGTCATCAATTTGTCCACTTCCAGTTGCTACCAGGGCTTAACGTTGAATTTTGAGATATGTCGTATACCTATCATATAGACTTCAAATTATAAAAACCCGTAACTCCAACTTATGTTATTGTTTTTCAGATTTCATCAAACCAATTTGTCTCCCGTTAACACAAGATCAACGGACCAACTTATTTGTTGGATATGATATGGAAGTGGCTGGATGGGGTAAAACCGAAACAAGTGAGTTTTTTTTAAAATGTAGGATTACTTCAAAATTGATCACATTTCATTCAATTGCTAAGGAAGCAAATTGACGCAAGGTGAATTATGTAAGCTCCAACGGGAATCAAAATTATCCCAGATACGTAATCTCAGACTAGTTTTAACCAGTCCACTCAGAAGAGCACTGCCTACAGTAGGTACACCTTTTTTTTATTTACATGGGGAAATGCCTACGCATACCCACCTCGCGGGGACAAGGACGGGTTATGTCGGACTCGCACCGACTAAAATCCCATGGTGTTCCACCTTCGCCGCATATTGGCAGGGCCACGGGAACGCTTTCGCACACATCCGCGGCCCCACCAACTCCGGCCGCCCCATGGCAGCCCCTTCTCGGAGGAGGACCTTTCCTCCCCATTCCCCTTCTCAGGCAAGGCGCACCAGGAACACAAGGCACGCTCCCCTCCACGGCCCTCCCGAGTCCTATACGCGGAGGCCATGGGGCCAGGAAAATCGAGCGCTTAGTAGCTCCCGACGCCGCGGCGGATCTGGTATCTCGCTCCACCGCCAACCAAGTTTCAGCCGCGGAGCCGACACTCCTCTCCCCCCTCGGCCCCACCACCACGGCATCAACAGTGCGGCCCCGTCATAGATCGCGGAGGATAGGGCGAGTGGCGCATCGCCATACCAACACTCCTCTTCCTCCGCTACTCCACCTCGGCTGCAGCGGCAGGGGAGGACACCCCTCTCACCGCAGCCCACCAAAACACATCCGAAGTGGGCTCGCCAAGCCCAAGAGTGGCCACCTCGGGCCGGCCCTACACCACGGGCCAGCCAAGGGGTTCCTCCTTCTTTACCGCAGGTGACCAAGCCACGGCTACTAAGCTCCCCGCCACGACAAGGCGAGAACCCGTTCGGATGGGGGGGGGGACCATAAGACCTAGACTTAAAATTTGGTAGGAATGTTCCTTTCGCCGAGTAGAGATCAGCTAAGAACGTATTAAAAAAATTCTATCTGCAAAGGCGTTAATTAAAAAAAACACATTTTCAAAGTATAGCTCTTATAGGTATAAAACTTGGCCAGAATATTCCTTTCGGCATATTAAAAATTACTAAGAACGGATTTTATGAAATTCCACCCACAGCGGGCAGTGCAGTTTTGCAATGCTACGGAACAACAGTGGTAGAGCCACGCGGCAGCTTTTGCTGTCGCACGGATGGGCCGGCTCGAACCGGGGTGGTACCACGACCTCACAGAAAACCAGCGTGAAGTAGAGGTTTACCTCTGCGTTTCGCTTGGTGAGTGCAGGTGGCCGGAGGCCCTTTTTACTGGAAATGAGGCATTCCATCTTAGTCCTCACGGGTGACAACGCATCTACATTTTGATTTGTAATAGAGGATAGATGTAGATGTCTATGGGCCGCAGCAACCACTTACCACCAGGTGGACTGTGTGCTAGTTTGTCACCCTTATCCTATAAAAAAAAACTATGTTTGCTAGCTAGATTAGATATATGGGGGCTAATTTTTGTGATTATCCAGACACACACAAATTTCTCCCGAATTGGGTTTTGCAGTATATCAGTAATAATAGTAATTTTTCTTATTATTTCAGGATCAATGTCTGAAATAAAATTAAAAGTACGTGTGCCTGTAGTCGATAAAAACACATGCTCAAATGTATACAATAAGGCTAATCGGATTATAACTGAGAAGCAGATGTGCGCTGGGGGCCTTAAGGGCGAAGACTCTTGTCGCGGTGATTCCGGCGGACCTCTGATGGGTCAAATGCCTACCGCTCAGAACTGGCTGGTAGTCGGTGTGGTGTCCTACGGTCCAACGCCTTGTGGTACAGCCAATTGGCCCGGAGTGTACACGCGTGTAGGCGCTTTTGTCGACTGGATCGTATCGCATATGTATTAGCACTTTCACCCTACAGGAAATATATACGTTATAGTTGAGTAGGAGGCGATTGTAATTAGCTTATGTATGCATAATAAAAGATGTAAGTAGGTAGTTTTTTTTTGTATGCGGATAATATCCCAAGCCAATTTTTATTAAGCAGTTCTACTCAAAATACAAACGAATTAGAAATTCAAAAACATGTTTAATACAAAATTTTACTCTTAAAATGTGCCATTGTACTATTAAACTGTTAAATAACTGAGGTTCTTCTGTTTAATTCTAAATTTCTAAAGAATATTGCTAATAGTAATAATATGCTATATCATGTGTGTACCGCAAAAGATGAATGTGTAGAGAAAATTACCAAATCTATTGGTAAAAAGAACTTAATTTCGTAAATAAACCTTTTCTCTTTTGACAATTAAAAAAAAACAGTAATAAGACATTCCGTGTACTCCTTTAACACCTTAGTTCAGCTATGAAGAAAAACACCAAATTTAGGAATTATAAATAAATAAATATAATAAAATAGCCTTTATTTTTACTACAATGCAAACTTGACATATGATTAATCTAGGTTATAATAGTATAGTATAATTAATATGTATTTTTGTTGTATGTGTATGTATATATATGACGTAATTAATATTAGTAGTAGTCGCTTCTACGGCGTAGGCCTCTCCTAAACCTTTCCATATATCTCATTCCCGAGCCACTCGCATCCATAGGGGTCCACATCTCTGATTAAAAATGTCTCTCCACCTTTTATTTGGTCTCCCTTTTTGTCTCTTCCTGTCTCTTGGTATCCATTCTGTTAGACGTTTGGTCCATCTGTTATTATTCATCCTACAGATGTGTCCTGCCCAGTACTTGTTCTTTTACTTACATCTATTATTTGTTTTTTTTCCTGATGTTGACGTTGTTAACCTTATCTGGTAGTTTTAGACCAAGCATGCTTCTTTCCATTTTGCGTTAACAGATAGCAATTCATTCTTCGTCTTCTTTTCTCAATGACCACGTCTGGCAACCATATGTCAGGCATGGCAATATCGCTATTTCATAGAGCTTTTTCTTTATATTTATATTCATATCCTTATTTTTCATTATTTCTCTCAATCCCCAATATTTCTTCCAGGCTAGACTTATTCTTCTTTCTATTTCTTTTTCTGTATTGTTTACAAATGATACTAGCTGTCCTAAGTATACATATTCTTTTACATATTCAATTTTTTCATTTGCTATTATAATGTCCCGAGGTACTCCGTTGGTTAAAATCTTGGTTTTCATTGACAGTCCCACGTTTTTACTTTCCATTGCTAGTTCGAACACCATACTCTCCAATTCGGTAGCGCTTTCTGCGAAGACCACTATGTCGTCCGCGAAACGCAAGTGGTTCAGCAGTTCTCCATCTACCCGTATTCCTTTCTTTTCCCAATTTAGACGTCTGAAAATAGATTCGAGCACCGCTGAAAACAACTTCGGGGAGAGAGGGTCTCCCTGCCTTACTCCTTTTTGTATGGGGAATTCTGTACGTTCACGTTCTAGGCGCACTTTTGCTAGACATTTTGTATATATACTCTTGATTAAGTTAATATATTTCTGATTGACGCCTTGTTGTGTAAGTGATGTCCATATAGCTTTGAAGTGTAAATAATCGAATGCTTTTGTGTAGTCTATAAAACTTTAAATATAAAAATTTAGGAATTACCATTAGCTATATTATCGCAGCAGCAGACTACCTTGCTCCATCAAAACCCTCTAAGAAATGAGGTGGAAAACCTGTGGTTCAGCAGTTATTTATTAACTGTAAGGTGCACGGTTTGGCTTATATGGAGGCACCAGTACCACCACTAATTGGTATATAATAAATTAATCATTAATATACCAAAAGCTATCATCTTAATTGAAACCAGGATGGTAACCACGATGTACAAACGACCTCTACGGATTTAGTCTCCAAAGTGAAAGGAATATACAACAAACTTCAATGAGAATTGAGGACTAATAATACTACGCTCACCGGATGTCGCTAGTTGTACTGAATTAAACTTATTTTTTACATAGATGATATTTGACCATCTGTGTAACAAATAAGTTCGTGTCATGGTCATTTAAATTGCGTTTTTAAAAAAAAAGTTCTTCGATTCGCTTGCTAATGTATACATGTACGCAAAACAATACCACGGTGGTCTTTATTATATTTAGCGGTTTTTTTTTTAATTCTTCGACTACATTATATCCGTAATTTGGTTTATCAATTTGTAATTGATTTTATATAACTAATATTTCAGAAAGAAACAATCTTTACACTTTATAACAATCATGTCTAACAATCAATCATTGGCGCCACTCTGGTGGCAGAAAAAGTTCTTACTGATTTATAGATTTGACAAACATGTAAAATTAAGTGTTATGGTAGTTAGACAAGGAGTCATAAGGGTAGTAGTTACTAGATACCAATAGTTTTTGGAGTTATAAGGTGTCGAAAGTAGCTAGAAAAAGTAGCTAGAAAAACACAGACCGTGCGTCGGCCTTTTTTTTTCAGAAATTTGCTGTCCCACTAACATGTATCTTAGATGAAAACAAAAATATTGATTATAAAGATCTTTATTTTCCAAATTAACAAATTCAGATCTATGTATTTCTTAACACACTCTTCTAGGCAACCTAGTAGATTTCATATCTACATTATAATATTACATATTAAATATTTGTGGCAAAATATAAATTTGTACGAAAAATACAAAACATATCTTAATTAGAGATATAAATATCAGAAACATTATAGCAGAATTGGCACATATTTATTGTTTGTACTTTTCTTCTTCTTTGGAATAAATGAAATGTTATGCCACGATTCATGATACTGACTAAAATATTAGTACAATGAGAATTCTTTATAATATTCTAGAAACACGAAGTTTTTACTCTTTCTCATTTAAATTTACGATTTTATGGCTTTTTCTATATTCTAAGCTAGCAAAAAAGTCAATATATTATATGATACAATTGTGTAAAAAAATGTATAGTAAGACATAACTTACCTATATAATACTTGATTTACATTATTTTGATGTGTTCTTGTTTTATAATAATCCAGTACACAGATTTATTTTGTTATCTTCTATTATGCAGGTAAATACTTGTACATTTTGAATAAGGTGCTATCTTCGCAAATTAAAATAAAGTAAATTCAGAATAAAGTTTTTGGTGGATCTACTAAATAAAGTGATGAGACAATAACCGATACACATACATTGGTTTGTATTGGCTATATATACTTCTTAAATATTATTATTGCTATATTTTACTTAAAATTATATATTATGTAATACTACTCTATAATTTTAAACTATCTCTAGAGGAATGTAATAATTAATGGAATGTTATTGTTTCTAAGGAACTTAGTTAAGACCAGGAAAATTTACCTATACTCTGTACTATATTTAAATAATGTTAAAATCAATGGGATATGGTACAAAAAATATTAACCTACACTATTGATTGTAAAATATAAAAAAGATTTCTTTATTCTAATAAAATATGTATGAAAACCAACAACGCACGTAAACATATTTAAACACAGGTACATATGCCCTGATTCAAAATGAAATTACATGTAATAGGAATAAATATAAATATTTTTAAATGACAATAGCAATGATGACTATTGGAAGAATATATCTGTTTAAACTTTATATCCATCTGCATTGGGAAATAAACAGTCATATTACAGATACATTATGTTTTAAACAACCTTAAGATGCAGCTGTTATTTCAATCGAGACATTGTCTTGATTGGTAGGGGGTAGTTCTCGATTGACATCGTTTTGTTCCACAGTCTCCTGATCAGTGTTGCTTTGAGTATCTTGCCTCTCTATCGGATCTTCTGTGGCGTATGTATCTAACCCATTATCATCACCGTTCAATTGAGTTCCTTTAACAAGAGCCTCCTGTAGTTTGCTACTAAAATCTGGATCTAAATCAGATATCTTTTTAACAAGTCTTTCTTTTTCTTCTTCGGCCCATGTTGGATACCATTCATTAAACAATTTTATCTAAAAAGGTTAAAATAAGATTTTAATTAACTTTTAATTCAATTTTAAACAAAACTTGTATATATCTATAATATCCCCAGCTAATCATCTAATTTTAATTCTACTGTCACCGTTACAGACTACTGAAGTCCACTGCTAAACATAGGCCTCCCCCATAGACTGCCTCATAAGGGGGATATTTGTCATAGTTGCCATGCTTTGCAAGCAGGTTAACAACTACAGTTTTTTTTATTTTTAGTCATTATTAGGAAGACGCTGCTGCCCATCTCCTGATTTGTTTCCCTCTGTCACCTCTTACGACAACCACAGGATGATATGGGGTAGTTGATGCTTACAATGCCACTACATGGTAAAATTTTAATTGTAATAAAATCAAAATAAAAAATGGTTGTTAATAATTAATTGTTATTGCAAAAAGAAAATGTGTGTCTAAGAATTGGCTCTTACTAGTATCATAAACATCTATTAACAATATTTTTGATTTAAGGTGAAAGTGCCAGGGTGGTATAATCATCAATACAACCCTCTAAGTTAGTATAATCCTATTGTATGGCTATTTCCAGAAAAAACTTATTTAAAGGGATTATATGAACTTCGAGGGTTGTTTTGGTGATTTTAATGATAATAATTCTGAAACCATATACTTGTTACGGTCTCAAATCATATTTTGTTAAACATACAACCTGACACTGACCTGCAAATTGCACAAAACGTAAAAAAATTTAAATTTCGCGGGCTACCCTGGCGCTTTCACCTTAATATTTTAATTTTAGTAAACCAGTAGTCAACAAACTTGAACAAATTTTATAAAATACTGTTTTTTTTTTCACATTATACTACACTAAGTTGACCACATGGGAGTTTTCATCTTGTGTTTGAAATTAAAACTTTATTGCTAAATAAATAAACTGCCATAATCAGATCACATTTCAGGCCAAAAATCAATTATTCACTAATTCTTTTAAGAACTTAGTAGCAGCCAGAAAGTTAGTGTAATTTCACTCTTGTGCCTCAGAATACAGTTGAAATCAGAGAATGCATCTGTAATAGCACATTACAACAAAGGATTATAATGAACACACTTGTGCATTATGAAACTTTCCTTCACAGATAGCTAGACTTCATTGAGACTTGCCGATGTGACATAAATTTGGTCTGGAGGACCATTATATCACTTTCAATTTTATTTAGTTGTTATAACTAAATTTGTCAATTATAAATAAAATAAACATATTTCATTTCCAGTGTTATACAATGATTTGTATTAAAAAGGATTAAAAGAACATATTCAAAAATATGTAGGTATATATATATATATATATATATATATATATATATATATATATATATATATATATATATATATATATATATATAATCACCAGGCTGATGGAAAATAACAAGAATTATTTAAGGCCATTGTCTGTCACAGCAGAATGAATCATACAGACTTAGGAATTTTAATTATATCTTGTGTAAGGTCATTAAGACATGGAATTATTTAGATTACTATTGTGGGATGTTTGTATACAAACATTGCCAGGCAACTTAAATGTCTGAGAAAAAAAATATGGAGAACATGTGAACATGTCGTGTTTTTACGTGGTAGAGCCATGCTGCAACTATATTAGTAGTACAGTTGTAGCACGAATGGGTCGGCTCGACCAGGGAAGGACCACATTCTCACAGAATACCAGTGTAAAATAGCAGCTTAACGCTGCTGTGTTTCATATGGTGAGTGTAGAGAACCAGAGACCCTTATTACTGAAAACGAGACATTCCATCTTAGTCCTCACGGGTGACAACGCATCTGCATTTTGATTCTTTATTGAGGATAGATGTAGATGTCTATGCGCCTCAGCAACCACTTACCATCAGGTGGACTGTGTGCTCGTTTGTCACCCTTAGCCTATAAAAAAAAATGTCTCAGGCACTGGAGCGTGGTCGACAAATTCCTCTTTCACCCTCTCAAAAATGAGAAGACGCCTGTGCCCAGCAGTGAGATATATAAAAAAGCTGTAAAAATATTTTTTTATAGTTATAAGATATTTTTATTTTTTGATTACATCATTACTCCTCTTTTGTTTCTTATTTTGTCTAGACAACAAATTACTAAAGTATAATTTTGTTATAATAAAGCAACTTCTCAATAGTATATTATATATTTAGAGCAAAGTATATGTATAAATAGAATACTACTCCACTGTTTGGTGTGACTCTTTTTCCTGCCTAGGAGTCTGTCTGGAAAGTTAACAACCCTATTACCTACTTCTCCCACCAGCAGCAGTACTTACACTGCAGTGTGAGGTCTGACTGGTATTCCATTTTAGTCCTCAGAGGTGACAATGTATATACAGCCTTCTTTGTTTAAAGTTGACTGGAGTAGCTGCTTACCATCAGGGGGGCTGAAAATTCATTTGTTACTGATAATAAAAGATAGATGAAGCATGTTAAGCACAAAAATAAGGTAACTTACACGGCACTGAAACAAACTGACAGGTTTGTCTTGGCATGATAAATTAGAAAATGTTGCTGCAAGCTGATCTGGTTTATCTCCATGAGCTGCTGCAAGTACTGGGAGAAAATCTTCACGTTGAAGTTCACTGAACTCTTGGAACCACTGCAGTATGTACTGTAGCTGAGCTTCTGGGGTCAATCCTGAGGCGGACATATTGCGGACAATAGGATGCTGCTCACCTGTAAATATAATATTTAAGAAATAACAAATTTTTTCCAAGGTGAAGTGATAAGCAATACAAATAGTACCTATACACTTTAAAAATATTTTAATCACAAATTAAAGCTAATAAATGTAATGAATCACTGTCAAAAGAATTCAAATTATAAAACTAACTTTCAGATGACGCTGGTAAGCAAACTGCAGATCTAATAAGTAAACTCATGGCAAAAGGTTAATGATATAAAGTTAGGGTAAATGATATGATAGTACACAAGCACGAAACAAAACGCTACGTAGGTTCACTGATTAACTAAAATATTTCCGTGAGTTTCTTGGTATATTGCTGTGCTAACTTTCTATTATGTGGCGATTAAACAAGGTTAAATAATCGACATAATTTCACCTGTATGTGTTAAATCATGCACGGTGCCACACTTTCTATTCAATTAAATTTGCATTTTGATAACGATTTAAGTCGTAATCGTAGTCACAATAATATTTTACCACGAACAAACAAGTTTCACTTACTTCAATTTTATATTAGTCTTGCTATTCTTAAAAGTTTGATTCACTTTTAGAATTGTAGACGTAGTGTTTTGAAAAATATGAGGTATTGTTACGCTAGCTTTTCTGATTATTTTGCTTTGTAAGTTTTATTACTTCTTTCTCTTTGGGATTTTATGCAAAACAACCAGCAACAACAACTAGCAAATAGCAATTTGCAACTATTTTAGTATTTTATTTTGCAGTTTGTTTGCAATTGCAATCGCAACCACAGAGTACTTTTTATATATCGCAACGTTATTACGATCATAGGGCCCCTATACACTACTTGCGAAGTCGGGCGAGGAGAATAATAGTGTAGATTATGTAGATAGGTACTTCAATTCGCTTCATGCAACCTCGCTTCGCCTCAGGTGACTTCCGATCGCTATCAGTTTTTTGCGCCCGAGTCAATGGACTTCGCGAAGTGCCCCGAAGCTACACAAAGCGTCTCACTGCACTACTCGGCGTATGCCAGTTACCTATATATAATTTTTTTATGGATAAATATTAAATATGTAGCTTTCACGTTCCTCGGACTGCGATCGACTTCGACGGTTACTTCACGAGTAGTGTAGAGGAGGCATTACAGAGTCATGAGATTTGGTTTCCTTTTATCTTGCATTTTCGCTAAAACGTCTCCTCTACACTAGTCACGAAGTAACTTGACGAAGTGCTCGTCGAAGTCAATCGCAGTCCGAAGAACGTGACTACACACTCGTGCTACTTCGCGAAGAGCGCAGTCGTCTTGAGTCTCCCGCACCCTTAACATGAATAATTTATTTAAGAAAAATAATTAGGTATCCGCGCAAAAAATTAAAACCCTAAATTACACGCGAGTAAAGTCGCGGGGAACAGCTAGTTATAAATAATTAAAATACGAACAAACAATTTATATGTTCGAACAAGAATGAAAAAACGACGAAATATTAATTACTTAAAAGTGTAAAAAACTCAAAAATCCAAGTGGGGCTAGGTGCACCTTATAGTATAGTATCTATAGAATTATACTATATCTATGAGCTAAATACCTATGTCTATGCTAAATACAAAGCCCTTCAACGTAAATAAGGATGCCGACTCTTCCTAAAAACAGATTGATTTGTGAATCCATCCAAATTGAAGTCTAAAGAATAGATTTAGAAAATATTTAAGGTCTAAAATATCAACCCTTTTTTTCTTTTCAAAATAAAAATATGAATTTTTGTGTAACTCAACATATGTATGTAATATAATATAATATATTACATATTTATTATCTTCATTTAAGGTTTATGTGTTAAATAAGTTAAATCTTTGACATGTGTTCGTAATTAATAATAATATGGTTGGACGCCTAATATGAAAATATCATAACCGTTACCGAAACAGAAAAAATTCAAATCTCAATTTTCGATTGTCTGAGATTGATTCCAGGGATCGATCAATTGTTTAATTTTCTTGACCCATAAAATCGATTCCTCGATTAATTGATTTCAGTTCGCCATCACACTATCCCTATTCATAAATTGTTTAAAGACGGTTACTGACATGCCTGCCGCAGGGGCAATCTAGGCGAAATAATATTTTTTTTCGAAAAAATTTAAAAGTTAAATTAAACACGATAAAATCCGTAAAAATTAGTTTCATTTAATATGTAGTCTTCGCGTAAATATAACAAATCATTAAAAAACGATAAGTTTAGTGAGAGATAGTTTTTTTCAACTAAGTTTGAACAAACAAAAAGTCTAAATATCATTATTGCCACAAATGTTCAGTATCATTTACATTGGATCAAAATGAGAATAAAATAAAACTATAAGTTTAAATAGTCCAACGACAACATTTTGGTCTCAAAACTAAAATAAATCATTTTTTAAACTTTAAGTTTAAACATACAAACTATAAATAATTATTGCCACTAATGTTCAGTATCATATCATATATTTGTTCAATATCATATATTTACATAGGAGTAGAATAAAAATAAAATAAAAATATAATTATAAATAATCAAACGACAACCTTTTGGTCTCAAAACTAAAATACAAGAAAAACCTTTTTTTTTTTAAACTTGTGTAAACAAAAAAAAGTAAAAAAAATATTGTCATGAATTTTCAGTTAAAGACTTTAAAAACAATCATTTTACCAAAATTCTTCTTCGTCTCTTTCCCAAAATACGGTTTCGTTTTTTCCTGACAATATTTCCCGCTTTCAAAAATAATCTTTTGGCTGGCCCGGAACTGGCCATCACAGAGAGGTGTTTAAGAGCCAATTCGGTTAGCTTAGGGTTCCTTCAGAGCTTCTCCATATATTGAGGGTATCTGCCTTGAGATTTGATAGTGGTACCGCTATTTATAGGTCCAATTCAGTATTTTTACCTATTGACGTGTTAGCCGCTATTATTTTTTCATTATAAATACTTCCGTCAGTCACTTTTAGGCGTTTTACAAGACATTTTTATTGTTTATATTATATAATTATTTACACTTACCAAAGAAGGAAAGAAAACCACAGAATACTTTTACTCCTAGCGGAGAAAAATAAACTGTTGAAAACATACGAAAGGCGAAACTGTTTTACATACATAGAGATACATACAGGTGGCGCCGTCTTTTGATCGATTTGTTCATGTTAGTGAACATACTTCGCGTTTTTTCATCTGTCGCACAGTGGACGCTGTTCTTTTGATCGACCTATTCATTTTATTAAACTTACTTCACGTTTTTACATCCATTGCACAAATGACGCTGATTAAAAAAATCGATTACAACGCCTAACGTACATAATCGATTTATTAAAAGTAGATGTTTATTATAAAAAATATCGACTTTTCAAAATCGATTATAAGAAAAAATGAAAATCGATTATTTTTTCATATCCCTACCGTTCAGTATGATAGTAGTGTACGTCTCACTGGACACACGCGTTAAGAATGGCGCCAGTTTTATCGAAATATCAATAAATCGATATATATAGCCTTGGGTCTTTTTTATATAGAATAAGGGTGACAAATGAGCACAGTCCACCTGATGGTAAGTGGACACTGTGGCCCATAGACACCCACATTTATCAATAAAACAGCTAATTAATTAATAATTAAAATCATAATACAGCTCATAAGCTGCAGCATAGCTCTACCACGCTATTTTTAGGCTATCAACGATAATTAAATATGACTAACTTCACTCGTCATAATTTAATATAAACAATTTATTCTGTGATATAACTTAACTAACTAGTGCTTAGTAACTATAATTTAACTAGTGTAACAAATAGCCAGGATAGTTTTCTAATGATGAATTTTAATAAATTTATTTACTAAAATTTGTATTTTTGTTTAATTATTTAGTTAATGACATTTTATTTATATTCCAGCAATTTTAATACTATTGGAATATTTTCTTTCCCATACTGGCCCTTATGATATGTTAGGTAACAAATCCCAGTAATGTTGCTTGTAAGTTACAACGTTCAAATAACGTTGTTTCTGCGGTGCTACCGCAAAAAAAGACAAAATGGAGATACTGGGTGAAGAAGCCACTCTTTATACACCTCTATCACCAGTTTTTTTTTATAGGATAAGGGTGACAAACGAGCACACAGTCCACCTGATGGTAAGTGGTTGCTGCGGTCCATAGACATCTACATCTATCTATTACAAATCAAAATTTAGATGCGTTGTCACCCGTGAGGAATAAGATGGAATGCCTCATTTCCAGTAAAAAGGGCCTCCGGCCACCTGCATTCACCAAGCGAAACGCAGAGGTAAACCTCTACTTCACGCTGGTTTTCTGTGAGGTCGTGGTACCACCCCGGTTCGAGCCGGCCCATCCGTGCGACAGCAAAAGCTGCCGCGTAGCTCTACCACTGTTAAACCAGTGTCGAAATTTCACATTCTTTATTGTATCCATTGTGACTTGTACGCACAAGTGTGCTCCGCGCGAAAGTCGCAACGAACTGATTGAAATTGCCCCAATTGGGCTACGCACGCGACAGTGGCAGGGCCGATCTAGGGAGCAAGGAAGGTCTTGCGCTCTTGCCGCTCTGCCGCAGGGCCGACTTAAAAAATTGCCCCTGCTTATCAACACACATCACAATTAAGGAGGCAATTAAGGGTCATCCCCACTCCTACACCCTAGATTGCCCCTGCGGCAGGCAAGTCAGTAGTCGCCTTTATCGTAATGTACTGGCGTATAGACGACCTCACAGCCCGAAAAGGCGTGGCTAATTTTGATTTGTGATTGTGTACGCCAGCTAGTGATGTATATTTTACTTACAAGGACTATCGAAAAATGTATAGATTTAGTATACAAGTTGTCCCATGGTAGGACAGTTAAAAAAAAATTAAGTCCTAGACCCAAGCTGCGTGGTTTAAAAGATAAAGCGTAAATTATAAATTTCCCAGAAAATCATCCTTTGCGTCAATATTTTTGATGCTGCAGCTGCAAATGAGGATCGATTTTAATTTTTTTTCTGTTTTGTATATCCTAATGATCTGCCTACTATACCTTCTATTTTATTTTTCAGTAAAAATTACGGTTTGGTAGAAATAAATATATATTTTTTTACAGGGTGAAGTGTCCAACTTGCTCGATAAAACTAATGTTACTGTTTAGACCCAAAAATGGTCATTTGAGACGGCATCCAATCGCCTTCGACTTGGTGTATCACCCGATGGTGTGAGGTGAAGTAAACGCCGCCGAGGGGGGGGGGGGGGGGCGGCCGCGTGCCGCTTGCAGTCGCTCGACGCGTGGGCCGAAAAACAGTAGTTTGAATGCAGCGGTGCCGTCGCAACGTAACGCATTTGTGGTGACCGTGGCAGCGATTTCGTGCAACCAGTTTCGGTTTTATGGTCTAGATTTTTAATATTTGTGCGCGTTACTTCGCTTCTTAAATTGTGTTTCGTGAAGACCGCCTCGGATTAGGTTGTCTAAGTATTGCAGTGAGTCTACTCGGGCCGCGTGATCACTGCCTTAGAAGGTCGCGTTCGATTCTCGAAATAATTTGTTGCTGAGTGAACGGAAGTGAACTTTGACCCACCACTCATCAGTCGTGCCGCGTGTTACGTTTTTGATTATAATTAACGGGATTTAGTTGAGTTTTGAAGTTAGTTAAATGTACAATAGAGTTGATAAACTGACATAGTGAATCGCTGAATTTTGAGTTTAAGCGATTAATTAACGTCGTTACAATTAATTAGCGTCAAGTGGTATAGTGGTTGCATGCATAAGTGCATTTTGACAATATTAATTCGCGTTAACGAGTTGCTTTGTGCCTTTGGATTTAACTCGGAGATATTTTCCTGTGTCGGTTAAAACAGCTAAACTTTGTGACCCGCGAGAACCAGCGTTCGTATTAGATAATAGATTTGTGCTAATGGACGCTAGACTTTGAGTGACACCGAGTGACACCGCTGGAGTGATACCACTTAGGGTGGCGGTGCTGGTCAGGGTTGCTGCTGATTAAAAAGGGCTAATTCAGGTTACACATATATACACTTCTCACACACTACTTATATTCACTACACTTAACGCCTGAACGAGCCTTGTGGTCCTTCTTCGCCTCTGAACAGGAACGTACTATTTATTTACCTAGCTTTATCACTGTCGTGTAGGTCAACTCTCCATAAGGCCATTTGGGCCCCGTCCTTAGTTATCCGTCGAGTCTACAGCTGTATGGGCCCCTGTATAGTCGAGCTTAGTCGGGACAGCTAAGGGCGTGTACAGTTACATTTTTACACAATTTTTCTGTATTTTTCTAATAGGAATTTAATATCTTTCTAACAGGAAAAGGCATATCTTTGGATGCAGCCTCTTGTAACTTCGTAATTTTTTCTTTTTTGAATTTTTAGGGTTTCATAGCCAAATGTATGCCATTTGGCTATGAAACTCTAATATACAAACTTTAATGAGATAATTTAAGTTCTAATAATTTCAGATTTCCAAAAAAAATATTGAGTTTAAACATAAATGGTTCAAATGATAAATGGAGAAGACTGGGTTGTCAAAAACTATTAAACTACGTAGCAATCACCTTGAACAAAATTTTTTTTTTCAAAGGAGTGCACAAAGATTAAAGCTGCGTTCTGGTTCAATACCCACATTATTTATGCCCGTGTGTAGTTCCTTATTATATATTTTACTATACGTATGTTTATTTCGTATACGCATGTTTAAAATGTGTACAACTTGTTGTCGTCATCCTTATGATGTATATTTTTTATAAAACGAAAGTAACAAAGGAACTTACAGTATCACTTGGTGGTAAACGGCTACGGCAGTACATGGTCACCTACAATCAGCTTCAAACAAAGAATGTGTTTTCACTCCTGAGGACTAAGATAAAATGCCTTACAGCTTATAATTCTACAGGCTCTCTATACACAACAGGCTGGAAGGCGGCTGTGTAACCACTGTTGTTTATTTCTGTTTATACATCTCAAGAAGTTTATGAGATAGATATTCATTCTGAACGATTTTTCCGCAAACATGTGAAATCAAAAATTGTAAACGAAACAAAAACAAAAATTAGTAGAATGCCTTGTGTCCTGCAAAAAATTATTTAACATACTTTACATATATATATATATATATATATATATATATATATATATATATATATATATATATATATATATATATATCATCAACATCTATAATGTTCACTATCTCCTTCACTATTCCACTGCCGGACATAGGCCTCCCCCGAGGAATGCCACAAAGCACGGTCCTGAGCCACCTGCATCCATCGACTTCCTGCATGTCTTACCAGGTCGTCACTTCATCTAGTGGGGGGACGCCCTACACTTCGCCTGCCGGTACGAGGCTGCCACTCGAGAACCATTCTTCCCCATCGGTTGTTGGTTCTTCGAGCTATATAGCCTGCCCATTGCCACTTCAGCTTACTAATCAGTTGGGATATGTCGATCACTCTGGTTCTACTGCGAATATCCTCATTTCTAAGTTTATCACGCAGAGAAACTCCGAGCATAGCCCTCTCAATAGCTCGCTGAGCAACCTTGAGCCTCCTCATCCGGCCAGCAGTGAAGGACCACGTCTCAGTTCCATAGGTCATCATTGGAAACACGTACTAGTTGTACAGTCTCGTTTTCAAGTTTTGAGGTTTAGCTGACGAGAAGATATACCGTAATTTCCCGAACACTGCCCAACCGCGCAGAATCCGTCGATTGACCTCTCGGTCGAAGTTGGACTTACCTAGTCGGACTATTTGTCCCAGGTAAACATACTCGTCAACAACTTTGAGCTTAGTGCTCCCAACAACTACCGGCATAGGTGTGACATGAACATTAAACATGATCTTTGTTTTGTCCATGTTCATCTTAACCGATTCGTTGCGGCACCGATTTTCGACAACTTTTACCTGTGCCATCAGCCATGTGTTAAAATAATTTTCTTTTTTATGCTTTTTTCACTTGTTTAGTACTAATTAAGTTTAGTGGACATCAAACATCTGTTGAAAACGGAAGGATATTTGTTTTTAGTGGGTAACTACGTGTTTTTTATTACAAACCTTTTGTACTATTTTTTGTTTAATAAAAAAATAATTTATATAAGTAGGTACAGCTAAATCACCCTAGAAAACCTTGGTTTTTATTAAATTAAATTTTCACCTAATAGTAACATTTGTAAATATCAAACAATCAAGAACCTTAATTTGGAAAAAAATAAGGTTTATGATTCATTGATATTTACAAATGTTAAATATTATTTAATGTTATACAAATGTAAAAGTAAAGTCGATCTGAAAACGTCTAATTAGTAAGAATAGCAAAACAAGTGTTTTCAAAAGGAAAAAAACGCCGGCGCTATACGGCGGCGGTTTGACAAAGACTATTTATTAGCGAACTTGTTTATGCATGAACGGTTTCGAACAGTTTCAAACAAAAATAAACCTTATACCATATTACAAGAGCACATGGTACTTCGTAGGTCTATTCGGCCATATGATAGTAATAAAACGGTAGTTCAACCATTTTAAGCAAAATTAAACAATAGACAAACGTATTGTTTTTTTTTAACAGGAGACTTGTTTTCCAGAAATTTATTTACAACTTGAGTTTGTGAGCGATCACAATGAGTGCTATTATTTGTTATTTATTACATTATTTTTCCACAACATGAATGAAAAACCACAAAGTAAAAAGAGTACCAAGTTAAAAAAGTTTGTCAACCCCTAAAAATTTCAAATTTTGAATATATCCAGAAACGAAGCTGTAGGCATGAACTACTTGCAAAATAATGAATATTTTGTTCTGGGTAAATCTTCCAATAACGCAATTTGAGCGAGTTATAACTATATAATATAAGATTTTAAAAAAGACACGACTCGCGTGTCATACGCCACACACAAAAATAATCGACACTGAACCAGTTAAGACCTATCCGTTGGGAGACACTATTGAGGTTATTGAGCATAGTGCTTAGGTCCTCCAGCGATTCTGCCATAAGGACTATATCGTCGGCAAATCGAAGGTGAGTGATGTACAGTACCAAGTTAAAAAAGTTTGTCAACCCCTAAAATTTTCAAATTTTGAATATATCCAGAAACGAAGCTGTAGGCATGAACTACTTGCAAAATAATGAATATTTTGTTCTGGGTAAATCTTCCAAAAACGCAATTTGAGCGAGTTATAACTATATAATATAAGATTTTAAAAAAGACACGACTCGCGTGTCATACGCCACACACAAAAATAATCGACACTGAACCGGTTAAGACCTATCCGTTGGGAGACACTATTGAGGTTATTGAGCATAGTGCTTAGGTCCTCCAGCGATTCTGCCATAAGGACTATATCGTCGGCAAATCGAAGGTGAGTGATGTACTCGCCATTGATGTTAATACCGTATCCTTTCCAGTCCAGTAGCTTGAAAACGTCTTCCAACGTAGCGGTGAAGAGTTTCGGGGATATAACATCACCCTGTCTTACACCTTTCTGCATTTGGATAGGTTTCGTACTCTGATTCTGTACTCGGATAGCCATCGTAACCCTACTACCTATACAAACACTTCAGCACTTCGATATACCGACAGTCAACTTGGCACCGCTGAAGGGACTGTAGCACCACTCAAATTTCGACGGAATCAAAGGCTTTCTCATAGTCCATATACGCAAGGCAAAGTGGCAAATTGTACTCTTCTGTCTTCTGTACAATTTGCCGAAGGGTGTGTATGTGGTCCATGGTACTAAAACGTTTTCGGAAACCGGCTAGTTCGGGAGGCTGGAAGTCGTCGAGCCTGCGTGCGAGACGATTCGTAATAACTCTCGAAAACAGCACGTAGACGCGGCTTAGAAGGGAAATCAGTCTTTAGTTCTTTAAGAGAGTGTTATCGCCTCTTCTTGAAGAACAAGACGGTGGTCTTCTTGTGGCACTTCTGCTCCACGCTTCCGGAGTAGTACCATCATGGAGAACGGAATTAAAGAGCTTCTGAAGGACTTCAAGTAACAGTTTTCCACCCGCTTTCAGAAGCTCCGCTGTGATTCCATCCTCATTTGGGGCCTTGCCGTATTTAAGCTGCTGGAGAGCCATTCTAATCTCGCTCAGACTGACGTCCGGGATATCATCGGAATAGTGTCGGATAAGACTTGCTCTCTCAATCTTACTCAAAATCTGAGGTGTCCCGGAAACAATGCTACCACACTCGGTCTTCAGCTTTGACAGTTGGCTCTTTCTGACAGACAGATCTCTGGCAAAGACTTTGGAGCCTTGGTTCCGCTGGATCGCTTCTTCAATACAAGCTGTATTGAAGTTGCGTAAGTCTTGCCGCATGCATTTGGAGATCTGTCTGTTCAGTTGCCTGTATGCTGTCAAATCTGTTGGAGACTGCAGTTTCATATCCCGTCTAACAGCCATGAGATTAAGAGTGTGATCGGAGAGTTTTTGTGTTCTGCTGCGGTGGGTCTCGCAGAACTTAGCTCCGACCGCATGGACAGTTTCCACGAGCTTATCATTCATATCGTCCACTTCATTGCAATCTTCCAGGCACTGAACGTTGTTTTGTAACTCGTGCTGAAAGGTTTCGGGACTTTGTATTAGATCACGAGGGGGACGGAGCGTTGACTTCATTAGACGAGATCTCTCCAACTTAACGTTTATGTTCAGTGTGCCTCTAACCATTCGGTGATCGCTACCAGTTTTCACCCTCGCGATCACAGAGACATCACTGAACAGTTGTCGTCTGGTCATCATAATGAAGTCAATCTCATTTTTTGTGGAACCGTCGGGGCTCGACCAGGTCCACTTCCTATGGGGCCGCTTCTGGAAGAAAGAGTTCATTATAAAGAGTCCCCCGGGCAGCCGAGGGTTCGGGCCCAAATGGCCTTATGGAAAAATGACCTATCATACTACAAAATAGGGAGAAGGCTAGGAAAATAATTGGTACGTACCTGGATCCGAATCTAAGACCGCCCCAAGGCTCGGTCAGACCGTAGGTAGAGTAGATGCATGTAAAGAAGTGTTTAGTGGTGTGTATATGTGGGTGACCTAGCCCAGCTGAGGTGACCTGGCAGCGGCCGGTTTCCATGCTGCCCCACAATGCTGCATCACTCCAGCAGGCGTCCACAATGGACAGTTTCTTTCTTCATTGTCACTATTTCAGTCTATTAAGTTTATACATTTAACTAACTTCAACTCGCCTAATTCAACATTCATCGTAGAATCGAACACGTGATACCCGACACAAGTAACGGACCGTAGTTCAAAGTTCAACATTCAATGTCCCGGATTCATTTATCACCAAATTACAAATAGGGAACTAACGCGATCTCTTCATGAGTCACACAGTTCAGCGTTACAAACACTACTAAGCTCCTTCGTTCGATATTAAACACCACGCCGCAATAAGAATTAAAAATCAACCTAACTGACACGTAAACTAGCTACCGAGTCAACACACAAAAGGCTCTTAACGCGGCGGTATAATTAAACGATGATTTCCAAACAATCAACCGGGAGACGCCCTCGGAAAGGAATGCGCGGTTCGAATTCTAGACCGTATATCTACTCGGCCCGCGCGCGAAATTCCACGTCACACGAACAAGTAAATATGGCAAAATCACTTCAACACGCAATCACTATATAATTTGCACAATTACTTTTAAACGAATTACTTTAATCAGTCCAATACAATACAAGCCTCTTGTCACGAACTTAAAACCTAGACAAAACGCACAAATTCTAAATATCTAGACCATAAACCAAAACCGGTCGCACGAAACTTCTGCAGCGGTAACCGAGATACGCTAATTAACTGTACCGCTGCCCGCGAGCTACTGTCTCTCGCCCGACAGCGCCAAACGCTGGGAAGCTGCCTTCCGCTGCCCCCTCCCCGCGACACGCGTGACACCTGGTACCATCGGGCAATTTGCTAAGTCGAACGTGATTGGATGCCGTCTCAAAATGACCATTTTTGGCCTAAACAGTCAATTTAACAATCATCGTCATCATTATTATTACAGCCTTTCACATGTCTACGGTTAACCATAGGCCTCACCAAACAACATAAGTCGACATATAAGATGAGAAAGTAGCAGATTGAACTCTCGGTCGTGATCACCCACGAAGAGTCGCAGGGCCGGATTAACCATGTCGGGGCCCTTAGGCAATGGAATTCTCAGGGCCCCTTTGCAGCCAGCATAAAGGGATGTAACGTATTAGTTATCAGTTCTACTACTCGATACTAGATGGTTTTGTTCTGTAAGTATGAAGTATTTCATCAACTGACGTCGCTAAAACGTAATAATACCTATTGTCACTGAGGTTACAAATTTTCCAATAAAATTTTCTCCGTATGAAACATTTTCCATTATATTTGTGCGGGAACGGGGCCCCTACCCGATGCGGGGCCTCTAGGCAGTTACCTACTCTGCCTAAAGGTTTATCCGGCCCTGAGCATACATGTGATCTAAGGTACTTAAGCCTTTCCCATGGGGGACGAATTTTTGCTATAGTTGCCACGCTCTGCATGCGGGTTGACAACCGCAGATTGTACTTATATTTTTTGTTAGGAAAATGCTGCTGCCCATCTCCTGGGTTGTTTTCCTATGTTGCCTTTTTACGGCATCTACGGGAAGATATGGGGTAGTTTGACACCGTAACTACACAGAAAACTGTTTTTTCGGACCCATTATAACAAAATTCAAATTTACAACTTTGGACGTTCAAATATAACTTTGGAAGTCCACCCACCTCCGGGGTCCCTGGAGTCTGGTTATACTGTTTTAAAAGGACGTCCGCGTGTGCAACAAAAAATCTTGAACTTGCAAATAGTCATCAAATAGAAAGTTTTATACGTGGTAGAGCCATGTTGCAGCTATATTGGTAGTATAGTTGTAGCACGAATGGGTCGGCTTGACCGGGGAAAGACCACGCTCTCACAGAATACCAGCGTAAAATAGCAGCTTAACACTGCTGTGTTTCGTATAGTGAGTGTAGAGAACCGGAGACCTTTTTTACTGGAAAAGAGGCATTCCATCTTAGTCCTCACGGCTGACAACGCATCTGCATTTTGATTCGCAAACGAGAATAGATGTAGATATCTATGTGCCACAGCAACTACTTACCATCAGGTGGACTGTATGCTGGTTTATCACCCTATCCTATAAAAAAAAGTTGTGATCAAAGGACTCATTTTATTCCTATTCCGTTTTCAGAATGCAAACAGGCAGAATATTAGAATATTGGTTAATATTGCCTGGGCGATTTCGCTCACCGCGACATTCACAGAATAAATAGAAAGTCGTACATTAAGTAATTGTTTTATTCATTATTTAATACAAAATGCGGTCTTATTTTAATATACTTACATAGTAAAACTTTGTACTTATCTTAAACAATACATATTTACATTATTTAGGTATGCTGGGGCTTTTTACAATATTTGTAGGTATCACAGACACACAAACATAGCGTTTAGTTTATATTAAAAGTAATCTCCCCGCTTCTGTTAAATAATACTTTAATGTTCAAAGTCACTTACACACAACATTATTCCAACGCTGAAAGCTTGTTTCAAACTTTACTTCTAGATTTTCCACCAACAGCACTGATATAATAAAGCAGTCATACTAGCATTATAAAATCCATAATTACCTAGATATTCATTAATCGATCGCGAAAAATCGTAATAAGTTCCGTAGGAATTCAAACCACAAGTACCAAAAACAATACTCACAACAGTCATATTATTAGTACTATTATTTATTCTGTGATGTTATATAAAAGAAAACCTTGTTCATTCATTCGTATCATATTAATGGCACTGCTCAATCTCATTAAAAAATGTCGAAAATCTGTACGCCACGCCACTGTGATAACTGGTAACTGTACAAGAGTATGATTTGCTATGCAACTGTACTTATAATTATTAATATTCTTGTAATTAGGTGAAGGTTAAAATTAAAAATTGATGATACATTTATTTTAATCTTTATATATAAAAAATACGTGTCACATTGTTTGACCGCGATGAACTCCTAAACTACTAAACTGATTGCAATGAAATTTTGCACACTGTGTGCAGTTTGGTCCAACTTGAGAGATAGGATAGTTTTTATACCTATAAGTGACCCTCAATATTTTTAATTACGAATTTAATAATTTTTATAGGACAAAAGGTCGTCGGAGAGCGCAGAACAACGTCTGCCTGGCCGGCTACTTATATATATTTATTAGTATGTATAGCGATGCCGAATAATCTAATCAGTACGTATCCATAACTGATCTCTATCTAAAAAATGTCTAAAAAGATTTTTCGGCAACGTAAACTAAATTTTACACAACCCTTTACACAACATTCCAAATAAATTCTTAAAATTACATACTTGTTTCAAATGAATGTCACATTTCTATCTATAATTATAATTATAGGTTTAAACTTGAACATAATTTACCCCGAACACTCATACGTACCTACGTGCACAAAATGTGGAAAAGGATATGCTTGGAAAGTATTTGCATATTATTAGGAATTATAAACAAAAATGTCATACAAATTATACACACAGGGTTATTTTTCAAAGAATAGCCAAATTTTAAACTCAAGCTCAAATATATAAATAATGATAAACCGTTATTGCAGTTTTACAAATACGAGTAAATAAGGCTTCTACTTTTATTTGAAATTATGCCAAATTGAATGTGATTTATGGGCAACAACATTTTTACATTCTTTTTACATTATACTTATGTGCACAGCTCTCAGTGAGTGACCGACATTAATTATAAGTTTACAAAAATATATTAAAATACTATTCATCACAATTTCTGTATCACAAACGTGTTGTTCATATATTCTCCGATATGTTAACACTTACGTCTCTTTGTAACATCTGGTCGCACGAGCACTTTAACAGTCGCAATGTTTTAAATTTAAAACCAAGAACCTAGCTCTTTGAAAACTTTTCATTTGTCGTGAGAGTGACCGTGGTGTCCGTTCGACTCTTCGTGGGAGTGGCTGTGCGAATGCCCCGCTGTAACAATTAAAGAGTTACACGTTAAAAAAAAAAACATATAAATTCGTCATTATTTTTTTATTTTCTTTTATCAATTTATGCTAGCCTCGCACTAGGAACTTCCATTATAGGGAGACGTTTTTGACATTGATAAATTTCTATTACTTAGATACGGAATGAGTATTTGTATAGCCTGCCGAAATCGAACCCGTGATCCGCAACGCTTACAAAGGCTTGGTCATTTCGTCCAAGTCGTCAGAATAAAATAATTATGTAAAAGAATAAAATAAGTATGGCTCTATAATACTTATGGTAAGAATAGGTAAATGCTTATTTTAGGTCATGTATAGCCAAGATGTTCGTTAGCACTCTTTTAGGCAACTTTTTCCTCATCTTCTTTAGCTCGTAAGAGTCCATAGCTGGAATCTCCGATAGATGGGCGAATGAAAGTGTTAATTGCAATTTTAAGAGGATATCTGGGCTGCAAGAAATTTGAAGAATAGCTCCTTAACTATCTGTTGCTGTCGAGTTATGCTAGATAGCTGCAACTTGGGCTGAAGTTCCATAAAAAAAATTGACGGAAGGAAGACTTTCGTATTCCTCTGTTCTTCTCCAAAACAGAGCCGATCTTTTTAAAGCCCAATATAAAAAGGATTGTGGCTATCTCTGTATATAATATGTTGGGTGTCTATTTAATAACGGTGGTATATCTGGGCAGTTTAGTATGTTTAGAAGGTTATTTCCTAATTTTTAAAATAATAATAATTAAACAATTCAAACAAATGGTTCGAACCTGAGGGCTAAAATCAGTTATTTGGTTTTTCAGTTATTGGAAATTCGTCACACCATGAGAGTGAGGGAATAGAGTGGAGTGCATACCGTGCTTACGCATACACTCGTGGACTTATAATCCTATCTAGTCGATGGCTACCCAGTCTCCGTTGAGACTAGCTGTCGTGACTTAAGTGCGGTTGAAGGACATTACTATATTATTCAGCAGATAACTAAGAAAAAAACTACTTACTCAACATTTGTAATCCAAACATAACACAAAATCCGGTAACAGCTGCGAAGTACTGGACGATACCAGTTCTGTCGTTCTTCCAAATCTCAAAGAAGATGACATACAGTAGAGTTCCCGATGCTAGGCCTTGAAGAACCACTGAGTAAACTCCTGCAGCTGTGGCTCCTTGGCCTCCGACTAATAAAAGTCCACTGCCGATACCCAAAGGAGATACAATAGCGAATGTCGTAATGTAGATTACAGCAAGCCAGATCTTTGTGCGTGTAGCAATTAATTCTACACCAATACAAAATGCAATGACGAGTTTGTGGGCGGAAACTGCTCCTAACATGTACCTGTAATAATTGAAAAAGAAAATTATTTAATATTACTTTAGTTACAGCGCCATCTAGTATTTGATAGCTAATATAATATGATTCTGCTATTCTACAACAGATGGCAAACAAATTTAAAGGTGGCTTACCATACATGAGAAGTGCTCGATTCTAATCCGACAGCCAGACCCTCGAACAATTCATGAACGGAAAGGGCAAGCACAATTAGTAGACCACGTAATGCAGAGGTGACGTCATCCTCTTTAGTCACTGGCATGTGACTGTGATGGTGGGAGTGATTGTGATGGTTGTTAATTTCTGGATCCTGAAATCATTATTTAAATATTATAATCTTCAATTATTAGGTACTAATAAGCACTCGTCTTTATAACGACGTAAAACGGTTAATTAAAAAAGAACATTGATTTTATTTAAAGCTGGCAGGTAAATTATAATTATATTCAAAAACCAATGAGGAAGAAAGGTTCTCGAGTGGCAGCCTTGTACCGGCAAGAGAAATGTAGGGCGGCCCCCAATGCATGGAGTAACGATCTGGTATTCGTCGAAATGCAGACATCAGAGATACAGAGTGGAGTTGTGATTTTCTGCAATGATGATGATGATGAAGCATTTTCGTCAAAGTTAGTAACAGTAACAGTCCACCTGACGATAGTTATCGTATGTAGCTAGAGTCGGATTAGGTAAGCCAACAAAAATCCCATAAGCAATATAAATTGTAGAGCCTCTTCACAACTTCATAAATTCTATAGATTGCCCTATTTTGCCATACTTGTAGTGGCCACGACGCTTGGAAGGCGGGTTGCCGACCGCAGTTTTTTTTAAATTATTTTCGGTTATTATCAAGAAAAGTATTTTGCCTATCTCCTGTTTCCTCCTGCGAATCCCACATACAACGATATTTTTACGCTGCCATTACACAGCGAAAAATCGCACCAATATACATTTCTTTATTTAACATTTAATACTTCACTGAGAAAGTTTTATGGTGTAATATTTACCTTAGACTTTTTTATTGAAGCGGGGTCAATAAGGTCAGCGATTGAGTTAGAGACGCTCTTATCACCGTCGCTCTCGCTACCTTTGGTCCGACTCCGCCTTACGCTGAGATTCCTCACCAGAAGAGCCGCCTGCCCGTTCCTCTTCTCGCGGTAATGTATATATATGTGCACCAGTTCCTCTACCAGATACATGATGAAGAAACCGCAGCACATGAGAAGTGGCGGGAGGGAGAAGTCAAACTCTTTCATCTTACCGACTCCTGAAACGTAAAGCATTTTGATTATGCACTTGCTATGCTAATCAATTGATAGAGAATACATGAATGCGAGCAGTTTCTTTTTAAATACGTGATTTGTATCATTAGTAAAGTTACAGCCTATATTCGTCCCACTGCTGGGCACAGGCTTCCCCTCATTTCTGAGAGGGTTTTAGCGCAAGAAAGTGCCCTCCGCGCTGCCCCAATGCGTGTTGGCGAACTTCACATATCTTCGAAATATTTTTTTTATTCCTCAGACATATAGATTTCCTCACGATGTTTTCCTTCACAGCCGAGCACGTGGTGAATCAGCACTTAAAATTGCAATTAACAATTTCATTGGTGCCGGCGGGGATCGAACCACGTTTGCTTGCGTACTGTGTTATTTACACAGTGCGCTAACCATCTGAGCTACCACGGCTCATTGAGCTAGCACGGTATCATTAGTGACTTATCTCAAATAATAAATCGAAATAGATACATGTGAAATTTTGCAAACAGGGCATAAGACATAAGCCTCTTTTAGTGAGGGAGGCCTATTTCAAGAGTGGACTTTATTAGGCTGGCTGTTACGGTAAGTTCACAGAGGTTCAAAATAGTTGTACCGTCGCCTTAATTTATTTTACTGCGTTTTTGCTTTGTGTGCGGATTGAAATTTTTATACAATGTTAGTTATGATATTTATTTTTAATAGGTATTGTACTAAAATCTAAGCATTGACAGACAGATGTCTTATAACTTATAATCCAGTAGCGTACCCTAATGGTAATAGTTTTGCTTATCAATGGATTGTTAACAGGTCTCATAAGTACTGGAGAAATGACGATTTACTTTCGATTATTTGAAAATAATGTGTTTTAAATTATTAGTTGTGTAAGTTGTGTTAAAACTGGCAATAAAAACGAATCTTTGGTAGCTCGTAACTTTACACTTAAACAGAATAGTAAAATATAAAGCCATTAAGACTTTATTTTATTTTACTATTCTGTTTCCGCAGAGAGAAAATTAATAATGAGACAAAAAAGTTAAACATGATATATGTTTAACTTTGGATGTACAGTGTCAAACAGCGGAATAATACCCCCCCCCCCACCCTCGATGGAAAAAATGTCGACTAGTGTCATCTTAAGCCATACCCGTCATCTGATATGTCAAAATAACCTTGTAGGTCGTTACAACATAAGACTTTTAAAAACCAACTTCAACATAAATTATTAGGAATAACTTTGGTCAGAACTTGATCAAATTTATATGGGACTACATGAGAAGTACTAGCTATCAAATAAAAGAAAGAATCATTGAAATCGGTTCACCCATAAAAGGGTAATGAGGTAACTCACATAAAAAAGAAGATACAGTCGAATTGAATATCTCCTACTTTTTGAAGTCGGTAGAGAAAAACTAAAATGGGAAATATTTTGCGAAAATAATTGTAACTTGCTGACGCATCACAGCATGCAGCTGCGATCCTTTTTAAGTTAAAGGAACAACAAAGCAAAGCTTCACTTGTTTAATAAAAAAAGAAAGGCGTAAAATCCGGACGACCTCGAATCGTGGTCCGCACACATCAACCATTCAACAGAATCACTTTCTATAGGTATTATCAAAACCTAGATTTTTCAATTAAATATTTGATTTATATTTTAAGCTAGCTTTATACTTTCATATGTATCTAGTAAAACGCTGTAATTTTGACATTACAAACAGACACTTCAATTTTATTTATTTGTATAGAATAGCTGATATCCGCGACTTCGTCCGCGTTGCTTGATATATCAAGAAAACACTCATAATTTTTAACTTGTTTTATAAAAATGTTACATCCACACTAGGATTTTCTCCTGTATCGCAGGGACAGTTTACATACATAGATTTCACAAGGACAAACGTCAAGACCCAGAACAATTATTTGTAGGCCATACATATACTTGTTCCGTGCGGGAGTGGAACCCGTGGCCCTTAGCGCTGCAGCTCATTGCTAAGTGACTGCGCCACGGAGCCGTCAAGGACATCACTGAACACGTAGTGCTTATAAATCGTAGTGAAATCGTAGTTTCTTAAAACTTTAATAACTATATTAAATGAAGATATTGCAATATAAGGGCCAAGTGTCTAAGAAATAAAGAAAGAAGAAAACCTAATTGAAATCGATCCAGTAGTTTTATCGTGATGCGCGCACAACTGCAAACCTCTATCTTTTTATTTATATAAAAGATAGAGGTTTGCTAGAGGTTTGTTTGATTTAAGGCTATTCAAAAAAAATATTTCTTTATATTGTCTAGAAAAAAAGAATATATAAATTAAAAACAGATATTGTTGGTCTATGTTATTTAATTAATCATCACAAACATTCAAATGTTGGGCCCAACTTTAATAAAGAAGGTATACTGTTATAACTTTACTACCATCCACTTACCATGAGGTGGACTGTGTGCTCGTTTGTCACCCTTATTCTATATTAAAATATACTCTTGTTCTGCCGCGGAAATAGTTGATACGGATTTTATCAAGTAGAGAAACCTCGAGCATAGTAGCCTTCCCCACAGCTCGCTGAACTATTGTTAGTTCTTGTACTGTTATTTATTCTGTGCTGTTAGCTTCTTTATACGACCGGCAGTGAACAGCCACGTCATGTGTATTATTACATTAAATAATGAATTCTGTCATTTCGGACACAAGTAGTTTAATGAAACATTACAGTGTTTTTGCAAACTGGTTAAATACTACTTTAAATTACCGCAGCAAATTTTGACAACATAATATAGTATTTAGGTACATGTTGCATGATTTATAATTGTCCTCCCGCTTGTACAAATAGCATTACGGCAGTAAGGTATGTGTAAATTTATCTTAATATTTAAACAAGCGGTCTATAACGAATCCCGCAAATAGCTCTTACGATTTGAATAAAATTTTATATTCAGAATATGTTTTACTTTTCAAGTTTTTCAGCTACCTAAGTTGTCATCCCCGAGTAAAATGATATCTATTATGTATCTAACGCCGAGCGAAGCTAGGCCACGTAGGGGGAGTTCAGTGACTTTGAAGTCAAGATTGGAATGTCGGTAAAATATTGCTCAAACGCCTTTGCAACATCTTGATTAGGTTTTGTTAAAGTATTGATAAAATTCAATGGAAAGTATGTGCCTAGTTTCAATCTTGCCAGTTTAGCTGTTGATTATACTCCCCGCCATTTTAATTTTATTTTAACTATTTTTATTTAATTCTAGACCTGGCTGTAGACTCTTTAAAAGAGTGTGGGCTACACTGTAGACTTTTAAATACTCTTGTTTTTTTTTTTAATACTGTCTAAATGTATCTCTATGATTATATAATCTTTAATTCATAGCTTTAATTGTAAAGGTCATAATATAGTTCTGATTCTACATCATTGACCCGTAAAAGTCTACTACTGTAAAAGCCTCTTTTGTTATAGGGTGAACTATTTCGTCACGTTTGGTAGGCCAATTGACCAGATGTCTCGCATCTTTCTCAATATTTTTTTTGTCACTGGTTTGCGTATTTTACGTGTAGCATAATTGGTTATACCTCCATCTATCGAAGGCTATTACATTTTTCTAGAATTTTCCATTGTCGCCTCTCACAACATCCAAGAAATGGGGTTATGGGGTCGATGGGTTCTTTTACGCTACAACCACACGGTCAATATTTTAAAATTAACAATTTTGTACAACCGACTTCAATATAAATTATTAAGAATAACTCAAAAACTATTGGTCAGACCTTGATCAAATTTATATACTTTAATACACATTAAAAAAAAACATACAGTCGAATTGAGTACCGGCTCCTTTTTGATTTCGGTAGAAAAAACTAAAGGATGCACTTTGTAGAGAGTAAGTATCTGTCCCGGAGTGTCCTTGCAGCTGCTTTGGTCTTGAGCTTAATGAACGGCCCAAAGTTAAGGTTCGAAGGAATCTTAACCCCTCATAACTGAAGGTTGTCAGTCAGTGTACTCGAAAACATATCCAGGTAAGTAGGAGCTAAGGTAAGCGGGATTTTTTTTGCAGTGGAGAGACACGCTTGTGTTTTATAGAGGTTTCTTTCGAGTGGAAATAAGCACTATGCTTATGAATGTTTGTGTACACTCTTAAGTAGGTATCACAAAGATTGTCATCGCCCCATTGGGAGTTGACACACTGTCTGCTGTGTACACACGCTTCACTTGTCTTTTTGGGTTGGATTTGTTCCCGACTGGTCCGAGGATTCGGTTGGTATATTTCTACAACTGTGCTGTGGTTTACTTACCCATAGATGCCGGGTATAACCAGAAAGAGAGTATATTATGATAAACATTCAGTTATAAAGTTTGTTAACGATCGAATGTAAATATTAAAATTAACAATATTTTTGAAAGAAACTATTAAAATCATTTTACTGTAAAATTGTAAATGAAATTGAATATAGTTAAAATGCATAAATTATTATTATATTTCTAGCAGTAAAAATAAATTTCATGTAATATTATTTACAAAGTGACATCATGAATCGTAAAATCTCATAAATGGCTTTTCTGTCATGTTGACGACAGTAATAAAACTATAGCTTTACGTATTGTATCTGTAAGTATATAAAGTACCTGCATATCTAAGGTGTAGAGAATATTTTTAAACTTTTGACTACATAAAACCGCTGCAAGACGCGAGCGCTGAGTGTCCTTGGCTCTGATATTGATATTACGTTCATTCTAACCGGTCATAACTTCACATAGCTCCATTCATTGCCATCGTTTAGCAACATCCGTTTAAAGTTTTTACCATGATAATAAATGTTCCTGGTAATGACTATTCGACGCGTCGTACTTATACTCGTATTGTTGTTTTGTTAAAGCCTATATTGTCAATAAAAACAAATACTTGTTTTTTTTACGTATTTTGTTTAATGGCGCCTCTTCACGTTGGCCAACACAGTGGCGAATGTGTTGGCAGAGTTATTGGCCACGAAATTGTGATCGCGTCCACACGTTGGAAGGTCGTTCAGTTTGCTTCGGTTCTGGCCAATGTGCGGACGAATTTATTAAAATGATTATTGATGCGCTAACGGCTGCTGCGGTTTATTTATTCACAGCATACCACTATTTTTTTATTTAATTTTCACTATTTTTTATATTTAATATTTTTAATATAAATTTTTAATATTTCTTTATTATATACTAACGTTATACAGATAAGTGAACTATATAAACATTAACACACCTAGGCATAGGTATAATTAACTAAGGCCTGGAAAATATTCGAAGCCTGTCTATGAAACTGTTGTAAATTTTTTATTAAACAAAACCTTTTTAAAAAGCGTTATTCTTATTATATAGTTATAGAATAAAACTTAATAATAATAATAATAAGGAAGGGTTGCTAACTCTGAGGGCATAGATTTATCTATGCCCATCAACATAAGGACCCTTTCCGAGGCTGAAACATACCGATACCTGGGTATGTCACAGAACATCGGTGTAGATGAGGCGGGTATGAAACAGTCAGTTTGCGATGTGTTTTATGCACGCTTGACCAAAGTGCTTAACAGCCTTTTGTCCGGTGTGAATAAGACGCACGCATATAACGGTTGGGTCATGCCTGTTCTCATGTATACCTTTGGCATACTTAGGTGGACTCAGACCGAACTAAACGCTCTGGACAGAAAAGTCCGCACTATAATGACGTCCCACAGGATGCATCATCCGAGATCGTCAGTAATGAGGCTGTACTTGCCGCGGAAGCATGGCGGGCGCGGCTTTTTAAGCGCGCTTACCATGCATAATCGCGAAGTGTGCAGCCTCCGTAATTACTTTCTGACGAGAGCGGATGATCCATACTATAGGGACGTTATTTCTTGTGATAAAGGACTGACCCCTCTATCCTTAGCCAACGAGCAATGGCAAGACCCAGCAGTACAGTGCATTTCCGACCGGGAGACCGTATGGAAGGAGAAGGAGCTCCACGGGAGGTTCTACAAGGCTCTACATGAGCCTTTCGTAGACACAGTCGCCTCCCTTCACTGGCTACGTTTCGGTGACCTCTTTGGGGAAACCGAGGGTTTTGTCTGTGCGATACAGGATCAGGTTATTAAGACCAACAATTATCGGAGATACATCCTAAAGGATGGCGCCGTCGACATCTGTCGAGCTTGTCGCCATCCCGGTGAGTCACTTAGGCATGTCATCTCCGGTTGTTCGGCGCTTTCTAACTCTGAGTATTTGCACAGACACAATCTAGTAGCCAGGATTCTACACCAGGAGCTCGCTCTGAAATACGGCCTCGTGGATCGGAAACTGCCGTATTATAAGTACTTGCCGGAAGCCGTGCTCGAAAATGACCGCGCCAGGCTCTACTGGGACCGGGCCATCATCACAGACAGGACTATTCTTGCGAATAAGCCTGATATTGTGCTGATGGACCGGGCACAGTCAAGGATCTTTTTGGTCGACATTACCATTCCTTATGACGAGAACCTCGTGAAAGCCGAAACAGATAAGGTGACAAAATATCTGGACCTGGCTCACGAGGTTACCGGCATGTGGGGTGGTCTGCCGACCGAAATTATACCTGTGGTCGTTTCTGCGAATGGGTTAATCCCAGTCAGCCTCCCGGGTCATCTGAGGCGGCTGGGACTCCGTGACGGACCGCTCCAGGCTCAAATGCAGAAGGCGGTGCTCCTCGATACCACCCGCATCGTCCGCCGGTTTCTTTCCCTTTCCCCCTAACCCTCGGCCGTCTGGTCTCCCCTGCCGAGGGCTTCCATCTGGTTGGGTTTTTATATATTTATGTATTTTTTATGTATTTATTTTATTTTATTCATATTTATGCATGTTTACCATTTTCATTTACAATTATATATTTATACTGCCCAACCAGATGAGAAAACTTTATAGATACCCCAATAATAATAATAATAATAAATAATTTATTTCGTCAAACATTAAAGTTACATTATAATATGATCAGTGATCGAGGTCACCTAGTAAGCAAAATAATGCCTGTAACAGGTGACTTTGCTCTTCCATAGCTAAAAATTACAGTATTATTAACGAAATGATGAAGTAACTAATAGGGAATAATAAAGACAGTAAAAACATGATTTTAGTATCCTACTTTTTAACTTGATTTTAATATATATTATATATTATAGATTTTAAGATATTTAATAAATCAATTAATACGTCAATAAATAAATTAATACACAATTAATCACTACAACGTGAATGTGTATAAGATAAGGGTGATCAAAAAGAAATGGAAAAAAGAAATTTTATTTCTTGACGGCTCCGTGGCGTAGTGGCTTAGCAATGAGTTGCTGCCCTGGGGGCCGCGGGTACGAATCCCGCACGGAACAAGTATTTGTATAGCCTGCACATCATTTCTCCGGGTCTGAATGTTTGTCCTTATGCAATTTATGTTTCTAAACTGCCTCCACGATACAGGAGAAAATCCTAGTGTATAATAATATATTTTTAAAAAATACTTGTGTTTTACAAACAATTTTCGGCTTGGTAGGGCTCTATAAAGCGAAAAGTTTTTTCATTGGTCATTGTTACTGCCGTTATGTAGACACTATTGCGTGCATATAAAATTTAAATCAGATGCGTGCATTCACTCTGGGAGCTCGTAGCAAACTGAACGTGCGGCCAACGTGTGGACGCGGCGGCCAATACTCTGCCACAACCCTTTGATCTTTTGTAAAAAACCGACACCAGACGGATCTCGCGCCAACTTGTGGGCCATCGTTCCAATATGTACCAACACCCGCTCTACACGATGGCCATCGTTGCTGGCCAACACATTGGCCAGTGTGTTGGCCAACGTGAAGAGCCGCCGTAAGTATCACTTTTACGAGTGAATTATTGTCTTATTTTTTTAAACTAAAATTAGATATTGTGTACGTACTTAATTTTTATATTCATCATTACAGCCTGTCACAAGTTTACTGTTCAACGTAGGTCCACCACAAACATTGCTACAAAGAACGAATTCCTGAGCCACCTGTGTCCGTTGGCTTCCTTTTGTCATATAGGTTAATACTTTTTTAACAGTGGTAGAGCCACGCGGCAGCTTTTGCTGTAGCACGGATGGGCCGGCTCAAACCGGGGTGGTACCATGTCCTCACAGAATACAGGCGTGAAGTAGAGGTTTACCTCTGCTTTTCGCTTGGCGAGTGCAGGTGGCCGGAGGCCCAATTCCCCCCCCCCCCCCCTTCCATCAACATGGTAGCGGAATTAAACGATAGACAACCCCAGGAGGGTACTAGCACCACTGGAGAATCCCTCGCTGAGCATCCACGACCAAGCTACTCCACTCCTGAGCGTGGGTACTCAGGCTGCCAAGGGTATACTGGGTGCCCGCGTATACTGCGGAGCAATAAGACCAAGGCGACCCATGTCACGCTATCCGTGAATTTTTGCAACATCATGGGACTTCATTCCAACCTTAACGCTGGCCACTGCCTTGCTCTTTTTCACCGAGACTCAGGTGTCCTCTCCGGCTGATACTTCATATCTCTCCTACCCGGAGTACAAATTAAAACACTCCTTTGTGCCCCGGGCTGGAGTTTGCGTATACGTTAGGGAGGACATCTGTTTTAGACGCCTCAGTAGTCTTGAAGGTACGGACCTGTCCATCCTATGGCTGCGCGTAGACAGTAACGACGATCTCCGCGTCTACGGGTGCCTCTATAGGTCCCATAGCGATAATGCCGAAACAAACCGACGACTCATCGACCACGTCCAAATGGCTACAGATTCCTAGTTACAGCAGATCCCATCCGCAGAGATCGTGATCCTTGGCGATTTTAAGGCCCACCGCGCCGAATGGCTCGGTTCACGTTCAACCGATCATGCGGAGATCTGTTTATGACTTTGCTTTGGCATATGTTCCTACACAGCTGGTTACTTCGCCTGGGTAACCAGTAACCAGCTGGGTAACCAACAGGGAAGGTGCATACACCTTCCCTGTTGGACCTTCTGTTGACCTCTCGTCCGGAGTGTGGTGCCACTCACACTAACGTCGCGGTTGCATTCTGCAAGCTGCCGCCGTGTTTGGCACTATAGGTCGGCCGATTGGGATAGCGGTCTTTTTTTGCATCCTACCCTTGGAGCGGGTTTGCTTCTCGCCGGAAGATCCCAGCGTTGTTGCTGATTCTGTTATTGATATGGTACTTCAGGGTATGGAACTTTTTGTTCCATCCTCTGTGGTGCCCATCTGAGGCAGATCTCAACCATGGTTAGGTGGCTCCTGTAAAATAGCATCACGCTATAAGCAGGAGTGCTACCGGGCCTGGTGTTTACCAGCGCTCTTAAAAAGAAGTATAATTCCGCCTCCAGGTCCTTCAAAAGAGTCATTGCCAAGGCAAGGTCTGAGCACATCGACAGAATTGGCGAGAAGCTAGTTTATCTTCCTTCGGGAACCCGAAGTTAGGTCTGGTCTCCTGCCAAGGCTGTCCATGGGAACTTCTGTCAGCCGTCTCTTCCATCTCTGCACAGAGAGGACGACTCACTGGCCCATGCTGTAAAGGAGAAAGTCGGTCTGTTAGGCTCTCTCTTTGCATCCAACTCGACTCTAGATGAGGGGGGAACACACCGCCTACCTAAATGAGGGGGGAACACATCGCCTACCATCCCGTGGTGTGAGTGCTCCATGCCGGATGTGCGGTTTACACAGCGCTCGGTTCACAAAGCACTCTTCTTCCTGGACGTCAGCAAGTCGATTAGGCCTGATGGAGTCCCTTCCATTGTGCTTAAGACGTGTGCTCCGGAGTTGGCACCGATTTTAACGCGTCTTTTCCGGTACGCCTACTCCCAAGCCGTAGTCCCAAATTTATGGAAGACAGCTTTGGTCCACAAGATCCCTAAAAAAGGCGACCGCTAAGACCCGTCCAACTACAGGCCTATCGCCATCACCTCCTTGTTCTCCAAAATAATGGAGTCTATTATAAACTGCCAGCTCATGAGGTACCTTGTGGATCACCAGATGATTAGTGACTGCCAATACGGTTTTCTTCGGGGTCGATCAGCTGGTAATCTTCTGGTCTACCTGACTCATAACATTCTGGTCTACCTGATGGGCGGAGGCAGTAGAGCCCAAGGGGGAGGCATAGGCCGCTAGTTTGGACATAGTGAAGGCCTTCGATCGGGTCTGGCACAAACCGCCTCTTTCGAAGCTCCCTTCCTATGGGCTTCCCGAGAAATTGTGCAATAGGATTACCAGTTTCCTTGCTGATCGGAGCATCAAGGTCGTAGTAGACGGTGCATGCTCTGTCGTATTTCCTCAGTTTCAAGGCACTCCCCTTGCTGCCTCAGCTAGCATCGAAATCCTCGACGTCGACATATCAAATAGTGGTCACCTGGTCACCTGGAAGGAAAGGCCAAATTGGCCTCTAAAAAGCTTGGCGTGCTCAGCAAAGTGAGACAGTATTTCATATTGGCACATCGCTTGCAACTTTACAGAGCAGAAGTTCGGCTTCACATGGCTTCATACTGTTCTCATATCTGGGCCGTGGCACCCCAGTTCCTTCCACTTGACCGCATCCAGCGCAGAGCGGTTCGAATCGTCGACAACCAAGTTCTTTCTGATGGGCTTGATACACTGGCGCTGCGTAGAGATGTTGTATCCCTTTGCATTTTCTATCGAATCTACCACGGCTGCTCTGAGGAATTGTTCGGATTAATTCCAGCCGCCAAATTTCACGAACGCACATCGCATCAAAATTCACGAAATCATCCTCACCATCTGGATGCTTGGCGGTCCACGACTGTGCGTTTTACTAGGAGTTTTCTTCCTCGTACAGCTTCTCTGTGGAATTGTTTACCACCGGCGATATTTCCGGACCGATACGTTATTGTTCATGGAGGGCAGTAGTCACTTACCATTAGGTGAGCCGCATGCTCGTTTGTCCCCTCTATATAAATAAAAATACTCCACCTCGTGGTCGCCTCCCCACACTACCATATCTGATATGAGGCTGTAACAGCCCGCTTAATTATCTTAGTTTCTTTAATTAAAAAGTTTTAATGAAACTGCTAGAAAATTAGAATTAAAATAACAGAGCAATTTTACAATAGTTTGTAAGTGTGGTTCTAGCATTTATGTTTCACTACTATTGACAACATGCCTCTTTTCATTTCTAAAATGACTTTGCCGTAGAGACAGAGAGAGAGAGAGAGAGAGAGAAAGAGAGAAAGAGAGAGAAAAGAGGAGCCCGCCCTTCGTTTTGCCATTATACCTGACGGCTGATTTCAGACAAGACAATTTCCTCATAAATGTTTCCTTCACCGATGAGCACTTGATAAATAAACACTTAAAATTTGCAATAAAAAACTAATTGGTGTAGTTAAAAACTTAGTTTCCTAATGTAGGTAAAGGGTAAAAAGTAGTAAAAAGGTTTTAATTTAGGGCTTATATGTATTAAAATTTTATAGCTTTATACAGTTTTAAATACCATGGTTTTTAAAAATGCTAATTCAAGCGTAATATACAGTGCAGACAAGCACAATTTTTTTTAAATAATGGGAATTATTCACCGATTATATCAGTTTGAATTATTTAACCTTGACATTTCCGTCATTATAAAGCATCAGATAATATTGGAGTACCTACTTGTCCCCGTTTCCGCCATTCTACGTTCCTACTTGATATTGATATTTTGGTTGTTGTTTTGCAACAAGAAAATGTAAATAAATATATATAAAAACATTTTATATATTTTATATTTTACTTTGAATTAAATATTTAATTTTTTTAAATTCAAAGTAATATTTATGGTAAGCTAATGTCCTACGTTTGAGTTGCTCAATTTTAAAATATCAATCAAAGTATCAAGTATCAATCAAAGTGACTGTGATACAAGAAGACTTAAAAACAACTTAAAATTGAGTAGCGTTTGAATATTTGGCCCTTAGTCCTTTTTTTTTCTTGGTCAGACCTACTCGATGTTATTATTCCTGGTGGTTCCGTGTTTATAAATTGTAAAATAACTTTAATTTTGCAATGTATAAACACGGAAGTCTGGGAAAACTAAAAAACAAGTTTTTAATCTTTGGATTTTATTAAAAGAGCGAGGATTTTTTTTAAACATTGTTACTAATGTACGTTATGGGTAAATATTTATCATAGAATGATCAAATAAAATAAAATAGTTAAAATAGTGTTGACAGTTATGTAAAACCATTGAGTTATATGTACTACGTACTAGAGAAGCCATTCCGGACATTGACTATGTTCAACTGAACTGTAGTGCAATCTATACAAACTAAATATTGCGTAAATTGAAGATTTGTGAATTCCATAAGATAATTATTATTACATTTTATTTAGAAATATGTTTGTTTAGATTAAATTAAGATATTTTATATTAAATTCTTATATTTACATATTTTATATTAATATCTTATTTTATATTAAAATAAAGTCTTCGCGCATGCGCGACTACTACTCCCGCGCATGCGCGATGACATCTCCCGCGCATGCGCGATGACATAGAGTAGGACACAATTTTTGTTTGGAATGGCTTCTCTAGTACGTAGTACTTATAACTCAATGTGTAAAAAATTATGTTTAATTTCTTATACAAGATCAAATATAGGGAATAAACGGCGCATATCATCATCATAATCATCATCACCATTACAGTCCTTCACAAGTCCACTGTTGAATATACATAAGCCTCCCCTAAGGAATGCCACAAATGCCTCAATGCCCTTTTGTAGCATTGAGCTTAGTGCATTTCTTAAAATCGCTTGCGTGAAAATATTGCTTAATGACAGTTTGCGTCTGACCTTCAAATGCCACATGCACACGTACTGACACGACTGCCAATGAATACAAAGGCAGTTCATGCAGTTTATGCAGTTTAAAAAATTCGAAACAAACTAAATTCAATATCACCCATCATCATGTAGATAAAGGCCTCATGAAAGAAACATATTTCTAATGTATTTGAAAGATATACCAGTTTCGCTTTAAGCTACAGAATTTTTAATGTTAGTACAAGCTTGTTTGTATTAACAATACGTATCATCCCGTCGATATAGTTGTTGTAAGCCTTCCACAAAGATATATTCAAAATTATACATAAATACTTCTCATCTGAGAAATCAAAAAAAAAAATCGCATACATTTGTACTCTGAAAACATGCATTGGGGTAGCGCGGCGGACATTTTCTTTCATTCATTTCAGTTGTGCTGACAAAGATTGCACTCGGATTGCTCACGTACTTTGAAATTTTTGGCGAGTGTTTATCCCAGAGCTACAAAGACTTACGGTTTGATACGGTCTAATGTAACCATTTTTAAAATATATTTAAGTTTTGTTGTTATTTTAACACTCTCTGAAAAAGGTTTAAGCTTTGTTGTTGTTCACTGCTTGGGGCGGCGTCGTGTGGCGGTTAATAGACTTTGAAAGACAAAATATAATATAAATATAGACAAAGATAATATACATAAGTATAAGACTTTACAAAATGATACAAATGAGGATACCTGCGGAGTTTCTTTCACCAATTTTTCTCCGGTCAGAGGAATCTCTTTTCCAAACTCGATTCAATATTAAAGAAAATGACATTTTACTTATAACATTTTAGTTTCTAACGTCAGAGAAATAAATATATTTCATTTCATTTCAATTGTAACAGAAACAGAAACTTTTTTATTCAATATAGATTATAAATAATACTTATTGAAAGTCACTCTTTTGTATGATTACCACTGGTTCGAAAAAAAAAACCTCTGTCCTGGGAAGAACCAGCAAGAAACCCAGCGGGACTTTTTTTTTAAATAACAGCTTACAATCATGTATGTTACACAAATTAACAACACAACAAATTAGAAATAGCTTGGTAGCGATCACCTCATTTCCAGGGGTTATTATCATCTATAAATTCATTAATATTATAATAACCCTTTTTATACAAACTCAAGCAGGTCAAATTTTGTATATTTTCTGGAATTTTGTTGTAAAAGCGTATACATCGCCCAAGAATGAATTACTGACTCGATGGAGTCGAGTAACTGTTACTACTAGCTTGTGTCTGTTCCTAGTATTTTGTATTAGTCGCTTTCGAATTTGTAACAAGTTATGAAAAACAAAATACTCCAAATCAAAAAAATGTTTAGATTAAATATTAGTTTTGATTAAGTGCTGAAATCGAACCTAAGATCCGCGGTGAAGTAACTAAATACTCTGACCACTATTTCACACGGTTGTCGTAAAATTAATGTAACCATCTCTACAATAAACATCTTACATGGATTTAAATTTGTCGTTTAAGATATGATACCTGTTATTTTCAAGGTAGTAGTAGTGTTCAACTTTGTTTAATATAAATGCTTATGTTACTAAATTACCCGATACACAGAATATGGCCGACTAACCAACCGAGATGTATAAATTTTAAAAAAGTTGTTTAATATTCATGTGGATTCCATTGTGGAAGATTTAAATAAGGAGCGTGCGCTGGATTGTCTGTTGTTAAAAGATTTTAAAATTCCGTTTGTGCAGTGCATCTGTTCTGAATTGAAAATTACGTATTTCCCTCCGCTTCGTGCACCGGTGTTACGTCAAGCCTTTCTATTTGGGTTTGTCACCGTCTGGTCTGGGTATTTGGCGATTTGTATGCAGTAGATTTGTGCACAAATAGCTTATTGACTTAATATAAATATACAATGTAAAGTATGTGCGCTTTATTAAGGAGACCTTTCGGAATGGCTCTGCTACTGAAAATGCTTGCATGAGAGTTACAACAGAATAAAAATGTCTCTCACAGTGTTGCGATTTTATTTTGTTTTTTTATTACACATAGAAACTAGAAAAACAAACGGCGAGATTTTTTAAGTTTCATGAAATTAAAAAGTTACATATTATATCAAAAAGTTTGAAGATAGTTTACGGTGAAATTTCCTTTGATTTACGTCGTCTGAAGTATGTCCGTGTTTTAAATTTATTATCGACGTAATTATCATAACACCTAGCATTAACACTGCAGTTAGATCTTGTTTAGTGACTTCAATTTTTGTTATGTAACGTTCATTCTATCTATTAAATGTTTATTGTCAAGATATACAAGATAATATATATTGTTGATAGCAAATTAAATAAGAAATATTATATAAGTAAAACTTTTATGAACGAGATATAGTAAAATATTTTTTTATATTTGTTTACTATTTCTATTACATTTTTATCTTCACAATAATAAAAACACCTCCCTGACACGACTTGCCTAGCTGAAACCTTTGTAAGTTGTACTTCAAATTTCGGTGTCATTATTTCATCTAAATTTCACCCACTATAAAAATAATTCATGAGTGCTAAATTTAAAGATTTGTTTGGTAATACGAGTATATATAAAGAAATAAGGTTTTTATTTTACCACTTTTTTATTAAGTCACTTTCTTGTTTGTCTGTGTCTGTCAATGGAATAGAATAGAATAGAATAGAATGATTTTTATTCTATTATTATTTGATTTTTATTTTATCTATTTTAGATATGGTATTTTATGGATTATTACATAATACTTATTGAAAGTCATTATTTTATTTACCACTGGTTCGGAAAATACCTCTGTCCTGGGAAGAACCAGCAAGAAACCCAGCGGGACTTTTTTTTTAAACATGTTTATACAATTTTCAATGAATTTTCATAGAACCAGCATGGTGGCGATCACCTTATTCCCAGGAGTTATTTTCATTCATGTATTCCTTGATATTATAATAACCCTTTTTGTACAGTTTTTCTTTAATAAAACTTTTAAACTTGTTTATTGACAAACTTTGAACATGTTCTGGGATTTTGTTGTAAAAGCGTATACATTGCCCCATAAATGAATTACTAATTCTGTGGAGTCTAGTAAGTGGCATTACAAGCTTATGTTTGTTCCTAGTGTTTAAGGTATGAACATCCTTATTCTTATTAAAGCTATTTATGTTTTTATGTACATACATTACATTTTCATAAATATATTGCGATGCCAAAGTTAATATGTTTATTTCTTTAAATTTTACCCTGAGCTAGAGATTTGAAATTTTGAACGTGGCGCAGAATCGGATGACAAAAAAAACGTGGTATACTCAATTAAATATTATTTTTTTTAGTACAAAATTTAAAAAAAAATCACTTGTTTAGTGATAAATAACTTAATTGAAATCAGAAAAAGTTGCGGAAACAATCCAATTAATCTTCATCATCATCATCATCATCATCATCGTTACAGCCTCTCACAAGACCACTGCTGAGTCGCCCACTCCATTTAGTGGAGGGCCGCCCAAGACTTCGCTAACCGGCACGAGGCTGTCACTGCAATACCTTTCTTATCCATCGGTTGTCGGTTCTTCAAGCCATGTGGTCTGCGGAATTGCTACTTCAGCTTACCGATATGAGTTAAGTTTTTTTAAAAACAACTTATTAGAAACGGACATGTTTGAACGTGTTTTATTTTATTTTGTTTTTCTCTGTTTTTTTTTTAATTTCTTGTAACGTTAACTCCGCACTAGGATTTTCTCCCTATCCCTCTATCGTGCTATCGTGGGGGCAGTTTACTTACATAAATTTCACAAGGACAAACATCCAAACGCGGAACTATTATTTGTAGTTCATACAAATAAACTTGTTCCGTGCGGCATTCGAACCCGCCCCCATTAGCGCAGCAACTCATTGCTAAGCCACTGCGCCGCGGATCCGTCAAATGTGTCTTACTTACTTGAATTGATTTGTGAAACACTTTGATTTCCAATTGATTAATCAATTAGTGTTTGATTTTATTGCTTTTTAACTGTATCGAATGACCCTATAACGAGGGAATTTACAAAATATATGATGTCAGTATACTCGTGAATAGTGTTATACTCGTATATAATAAGTTATTACAAGTTTTCATCGCGAGTTTTTGTGTTACTTTAATAGCTAATTTTTAAACCAACTTTCAATTTTAGATTAGGGAATTTATAATTTTGAATTCAAAGATATTTTTATTTTGTAAAAATGAAGTGACAAACGGACTTATGGTTTATTTGATGGTAAGTGGCTACTGCAATACTTGGACATCTGCAGCCAAGTTCAAATAAAGAAATCTACGGATGCGTTATCCCCTTATAGGACTAAGATGGAATGGCTCGCAGCCTGTACTTATACTAGCTCTCTATATCATTCAGATCGCAACACAATAGTGCAGGTTGGTGACAGAAATAGATAACAAGTCGCTACTTAACTTGACGAAATCCTAGACAGTAGACAGGAAAAGTGTCCTACAACCTAGATATTCAATGTGTTTATTTACATACATCACGCATACAATTATTGTTATATACAGGGTTATTTTTCAAAGATTAGTCAAATTTTAAACTTAAATTCAATATAAATAATGATATACCGTTATTGCAGTTTTTGAAAATACGAGCAAATAAGGCTCCTACTTTTATCTGAAATTATCCCAAATTGAATTTGATTTATGGGCAACAACGTTGCCTACCGATCGACCCTAACGAATGTATGCGTGCGCAGAAAAATCAGTTAAAATAATGCATTACCAGGCATTTTGAATTTAAAAGATAAAAATAACAGTATAATTAATTTTCTTCACCATTTGCCTATATTACTTATTCTGAACCTTCTCTGCAAATTTGGACGGTTATTGCGAAATACCCTGTAAAGGCGAAATTTAAATTGAGGGGTTCGGTGGTTAACGTATTTAAGGATGTATCACCTATTGAATGGGGAAATTTGAATTTGCCGTACAAACGAAACTAACATCCTAACGTAATAATTAGTGTTACATCGTACCACAGTTTAAAGATAGTCTAATCGTACTATAATAATAACCTAGATGAAATCGTTAAATCATTTTTACAATACAAGTTAACACAAAATATATTGTAGGGCATGAATACTGGACCGATAATTTACTACAGTATAAATACGTGGATTATTTCTAACATTACATTTAGCGTAGCAGTAATATTATATTTATTGATCGAAGAATCCGTGTCAATATTAACAAAACGGAATTGTACTCATGGAATAATTTATTTGTGTATAAGCTTTTAAGTCATAAATATTTCTGTAAATTATTTCGCCAAAATTTGCAATTTAGTAAAATTCTTATTTTTATTCCTTTGTAGGGACGATTTTTTTTGGTGGCATGGTCAGTGGACCACTGCGTTACAGCGTATAAGAATAGAGAGGTTACAAGATGAAGGTGTGAAAGAGAAGTATAAATGCAGACTGAGGGAAAATATAAGTGTGTTAAATGAATTATATATGAATGATTTAGACTTGAAGAATGTATGGAATAATGTTAAAAAAGTTTTGGTAGATGTAGCCACCGAAGTATGTGGTGTAAGTAAGAGAAAGAATCAAAGGAAAAGTAATACGTTGTGGTGGGATGATGAGGTACGGATGGAAGTTGAAGCAAAGAAGAGAGCATGGCTAGATTTACTAGCAACCAAAGCTGGTAATTATGGCGGTATTAATGATGAGATTGAAAGAAAAAAGGCAGACTTTAGACGTATAAATAAGAGAGTAAAAGAAGTTCTTGAAAGGAAAAAGCAAAAAAAAAATAGATAAGAATGATAGAAGGATATCTGATAACTTCCAGGCAAATATTAAAATGTTCTGGAAGCTCGTAAGAACTGCCAGGGGAAATTAAAAACAGCCTAGAATGAATGCTATACGAGACGAGAATGGCTGCATGCTGAATGATGAACTTTCGAATTTAAAGAGTTGAAAGGAATACTTTGAAAGCGTGTTTAAGAGTAAAGAGTTGTCTAAATTAAGTGAAATAGAAATTCCGAGAGAAATGGAGAGAGGTAAAGAGATAAGTGTAGATGAAATAATGAAAGCAATGAAAAGCATGAAAGCAGGTAAGGCAGCCGGATATGATAGAGTGTCACTCGAAATGCTAAGGGCTGGAGAGGGTGTGGTTGCAGGCCTGCTGTACACCTTGTTTAATTTATGTTGGGAACTGAAGTGGGTACCGGAAGACTGATGCAAAGCCGTTATAGTCTCAATATATAAGCCTAAATTTTTAGCCAAAAACCAGAAAATTTTTTGTGAGTTCATGGACTTGGAAAAGGCTTATAACAGAGTGAACAGGAACGTGTTATGGCAAATACTGACCTCATTTGGGTTGAGCGCTGGTTTGATATAGGCATAAAAGTCTCTTTATAGGGACTCTAGTGCTTGTGTCAGGATCAACGGGGTCTACTCGGACTGGTTTGGCATTCAAAAAGGTATCAGACAGGGCTGTGTAGCTTCTCCGTGGCTGTTTAACCTATTTATGGACAGTTGTTTGCAAACTTTGAAAGTTGAAGAATGTGGGTTGAGAATGGGTGAGTTAACCGTCAAATGCCTTTTGTACGCCGATGATCAAGTCATATATGCATCATCGGCGGCCGAGTTGCAAATGATGGTTACTTTAATGAACTGGTAATTAAAAGAAAGGGGTATGAAAGTGAACGCAAGTAAGACGAAAGTGATGGTTTTTGAAAGAGAAGAAAGTAAAACGTTATGTGAAATAAGAATAGAATGGGAGTTAATTGAGCAAGTGGATGAGTTTGTATATTTGGGATGTTTATTTAGCAGGGATGGCAGATATGATAAGGATATAGAACGACGAGTGAACGCAGGAAATAGAGTGAATGTGGCTCTACACGCTATTATGAAGAGTCAGAATATCTCAAAGAAGGCAGGTATGGCAATTCATAATGCTGTGTTAGTCCCTACTTTAATGTATGGTAGTGAAAGTTGGGTCTGGCAGAAGAAATATGAGAGTAGATTAAATGCTGTAGAAATGCGGTCATTAAGGAGTATGCTAGGGCTGAATCTGAATGACAGGGTGAGAAATAGTGTGATAAGAGAAACGTGTGGTTTGCAAGATGACGTTGTGACCAGGATTAAAAAAGGAATGCTTCGGTGGTTTGGTCATGTAGAAAGAATGACTGAGGAAAGAGTGACAAAGCAAATTTATGTTTCAGAAGTGAACGGTATAGTCGGGAAAGGACGCCCTAGACGAAGATTTATCGACCAAATCGGCGATACATTGAAAATGGGCCAGATTAGGAGTACCCTTAACCGACGAGCGTGTATGCGTAGATATATGGATGTAAAGAAGGCGAGAGGATCAGTCAGGATCGTAGTCTCTGCCTACCCCTCTGGTTGACAGGCGTGAGTGTTTGTGTTGTGTTTGTAAAATGACAATTGCAATACCAAATATCTCACAGTTCTGACCCTGTTTCCCATTATCGGTGTGGCTATTTTACACCTAGCGTAAACGAGTGGGTTATAGCGCTATCTATCGGAAGCGAAATATCTTTCTGAATTTTTTTTATACGTGGTAGAGCCATGCTGCAGCTATATTTGTAGTATAGTTGTAGCACGAAGGGGTCGGCTTGACCGGGAAAGGACCACGCCCTCACAGAATACCAGCGTAAAGTGAGTGTAGAGAACCGGAGACCCTTTTTACTGGAAAAGAAGCATTCCGTCTTAGTCCTCACGGGTGACAACGTATCTGCATTTTGATCCGCAAACGAGGATAGATGTAGATGTCTATGGGCCACAGCAACCACTTACCATCAGGTGGACTGTGTGCTCGCTTCTCACCCTATCCTATAAAAAAAATCCCAAAATTGTCTTTTACAATACACATGGGGCGAAATGGGCTGATGGATTTTCTCAAACCGCCACCACACCGCTTTGGGTTACGACTCTAATTGTTTTATTTTTTCATTACTGCTGACCCATTGATTTAGAGAAAACAATTCCAGCAAAGGAGGCTGGTGGTAATTCAAAGACCTTGACTACTAAATATAAGTATGGCTAGCATTGAATCATTTTAAAGTAGTAAAGCACCTGCTCAAATTCATGTATTACAAATTTCACATCGTACCTGCAATTCCCCGATATAAGACAAATCCTCCCTCAAAACCCTCTCAGAAATGAGAGGAGCGTCCAGCAGAAAGGCTTATATAGAATGGCACTTGGTGAAATATTAGTCTGGAAGCTTGGTTTGTTTACGCAAGGATATTATAAATTATAATGTATAAATTTTAGACAATTCCCCCTTCCTTCACCGCACAAGTTGCAAGATAGATATTTTCCTTGTAGATTCCTAACTAGATAATAAAGCATTTTGCTTCGTTATTTGTAGTACCTACAGCAATGAATTAAAGTAACTTGCATTCATTTATTTACGTCTAAAAAGAGTAAACTAAATAGTCTTTGAGGTAAGCGAAGCGGAGCGTTCCTATTTAAAGACGATATTCATGGCTGAGTAATTCTGCACTTGGAGTATCCGGTTACAATAAGTCACTTATAATTTTTTTTTATTATCAATTTGTATGTTTAACCAAAGCGAAGTTAATCCTACAGTATTCCACATCTCTCACACCTAACTGTTGGTTATTTTTTTCACATAAAGAAAAGAGTCGCCAATCAGTGGAGTAAAAATAAGCATATAAAATAACGGCCTAATCGAAAACGCCTAGTGGTTGACAGAGATGGCAGTACATTTGTTGATGATCAAACGTTTTCAAGGCAATCGTGTCACGTTAAAAAAATCAATAATATGCTAAGCGCAATTAGAATCTTATAATTAAACTGACATACGAGTAGATACTGAAGAATATGAATTAATATCAGAGGAAAGAGTTCGACAACGTCGAACTTCTTTCATTGCTATGTTAGTAACTCCCTGTAATCACATGTGGGACAAAATAAATAACCTCTCAATGGTATTCTACCAGCGTGAAATAGCAGCTTGATGCTGCTTTGTTTTGTATGGTGAATGTAAAGAACCGGACATCCTTTTTACTGTAAACAATTCCATTCTAGGCCTCAGGGGTGACAACGCATTCTGCATTTAAGTTTATGAGTCAGGCTGTGCCCTTTCGTCACACTTATTCTATAAAAAAAAGGTCATTCAGGATCGTCGTGTGAAAAGGCCATGTTCTGCAGTGGACTTACAAAGGGCTGTAATAATAATGATGATGCTATAGCCTTGCTGTTTCTAAGAACAGCTGCTATTTAATGTAAAGTATGTGAGAGCGTGGTCTTTCCCCGGTCGAGCCGATCCTTTCTTGCTACAACCATAATATAACTGATGCATGGCATATGGCATGCATATAATTGCATCTGCTGCATCCATTGGCTTTCTGCTGATTACTATTGATGTTCTAGCAGGTCGTCTCTCCATCTAGAGGGGAGGCCACAATACCTCCGATTACCGGTACAGGGCTGCCACTCGAGAACAATTTTACCCCGTCCATTGTCGATTTTTCGTACTTTATGGCTTACATATTGCCAGTTCAACTTACTGATCTCTTTGGGCTCTGATTCTCCGGTGGATTTCATCGTTAGGTTACGTTAGTTATAAAACGCAAAAAAAAAACTCCGAGCACAGCTCCCTAAGAGAAGAATCTTCATACGGCCAACAGTGAAGAACCACGTATCAGTTCCATATGTCATCACTGGCACTATTTGTTTATAGGATTAGTAAATTTATTTTATTATAAGATAAGGGAGACAGGTGAGCACACAGTCCACCTGCTGGTAAGTGGTTGCTATGGCGCATAGACATCTACATCTATCCTCATTTGCGAATCAAAATGCAAATGCGTTGTCAGCCGTGAGGACTAAGATGGAATGCCCCTTCTCCAGTAAAAAGGGTCTTCGGTTTACTACACTCACCATACGAAGCACAGCAGCACTAAGCTGCTATTTTACGTTGGTATTCTGTGAGAGCGTGGTCCTTCCCTGGTCGAGCCGATCCATTCGTGGTACAACTATAAAATTTATATAGCTGCAGCAATGCTCTACCACGTTTAATATTTAAGTAATAAAATTTTGTAATAACATTTAAATTTTAATTATTTCCGTACATATAAAAATCGACATGAGCTAATCAGTCCGTCGCAACTTCCTTTAATATATTTCTTACAGTTTTCCTTTCTTTTACAAACCATTTGTTTTCATATCACATATTATATATATATACATTTCCATAATAAGATTAATTATTTTTTTTATCCTTTGTGTTGTTTCTTACGAAATAAATTAACTATAGCAATACTTTAATGTTGCTGCAACTCGATAAGATGCCGATGCGATTTTGTAATTACAAAATTATCAGAAAACGTTAGATTACCGCCGTGGAATTATCAGTGTATTTGCTGTGTAATATTATCAGTATAATTGCCTACATTTTTAAATAAAATACTGCCCGTTTTCGTGACGAGATAAAGACAATAATGGAGTTTAAAAACACGCAATGATCATCAGCTGTGATGATCTTCGTAAGATACTAGGTCATAGTCATGAAACTATTTTATTGTCATCGGTTCTTAATAGGTACATCTGTAAAATGTAATATAATTTAGACGCCTTGAAGTGGGTGAAAATTGAATAACAAAGTTCCGTTACATTCATACAGAACAAGCTATTAAAAAGTGTGTAAAAAGTATTTCAAACATTGTTACAGGCGTGGAAAACATTTGGTTCCAAAATTATAAAATATAAGAGAATGAATCGAAAATGTAAGTTTGATAGTATTTTATATATAGATAGTATATATTCGTATTTCCATCTCCCCATAGATGTACGGATTTATAGTTAAAAGCGACAAGGGCGTGTTAAGGGAAAACTTATAGCGAAAACGAATTAACGATTTTTAGATCTTATGAAAGCCTATATTCGTCCCACCGCTGGGTGTTATTATATGGCCATGCGGTGGCGTTAGGATTTCCATCACCAAATATATTCACGGGGCCACCCTAAAAACGACTAAGGGAGAGTAATTTCGTGGAAACTTATGGTGAAAAACTACCATACGATTAATAGATCTTAAATATGTATATAGGTAACTACTAACTACCGAAGAGCCTTTAGCGGACTAGTTAAATAGGTGATAAAGTAACATTATACGTCATCAGCTGAGCTGGCCTCCTTTCATTTCTAAAGGGTTTTTAGAGCAGAAAAAGTCTGTCGCTCTGTCCCAATGCGTGATGACGAACTTCATATTATATTCTCGGAATGTGTATGATTCCTAAAACATGCAGTCTACCTCATGAGGTTTTCCGTCACCGTCCAGTAACAGCACATGTAAATCAGCATTTAAATTTATTGCTGCTGGTAGGAAATCGAAATAGGTTAGCCAGCATACAGTAACATTTTTACAAATGTTGTAGAACCGACTTCAATATAACAACTTATACTGAATACATCTGCGTAACCTCTTTAGAGGTTACAAGCGTGATGTTATGTTGTGTGATTGTGTAAGCAATGCATAAATATGCGATAGAACCAATCGCAGTTGATTTGCTGGCATTTATTGAAGAGTTCCGTTATCTCTCTACAAAACTCAGCATCAGATCTTTACGAAATTTAAATGGGACCATTTCGGATTAAACCTCTTTCGAAAAATAAAAGAATTTTGCAAATCCGTCTATATATCACGGAGTTATGCCCGAACATACATAAAAAGATATAAACATGCGAATTGAGAACCTCCTCCTTTTTGAAGTCGGAGTTAAAAATCGTACGATCGCACGGTACGTACGCACTTTCTATTAGTAAGCATTTAATGTATTTTAATATTGTTTATGTATAGGAAGGTGTTATTGAGAATACAACATGTTATTCGTACTATTTACTATTACTATTAATTACCACAAATCACAATCACAATCATGTGGGCTACGATATCACACCTTCCACCGATATAAAATAAAAAAATAACAATATTTTTTTTTAAGTAAAAAGTAATTCCAAATAAAATCTTACGGACATTAACTTTAGCAATTTTTCATTGAAAAAAAAAACTATTAAAGTTGGCAAAAAAAATTACTTCGCGTACATCCCCGCTCCATATTTTTATCGAGCGGATGTACGTAATTTTTTGCCAACTATAATATAATGGACTTCCGCAAAGTAACGCCTGATTCTATTAATTATCAAAAAAAAACTATCTTAAACTTTTTAAATAGCCTAGATCCGTGCTGGCATTGATCTCTATATGTACCATAGTTTAATATTTCTATGATCTGTACGTAACTTTTCTGCCGGCTTCCAAAAAGGAGACGGTACTCAATTCGACTGTATGTTTTTTTTATGTGTGTTACCTCATAACTTTTTACTGGGAGAACCGATTTCGATGATTCTTTTTTTTATTTGAAAGCCGATACTTCTCGTGTCGTCCCATATGAATTTGATCAAGGTCAGACCAATAGTTATTGAGTTATTCTTAATAACTTATTTTCTCTTAATAACTTCTTTTCTTAATAACTTGAAGTCGGCTGTACAAAATTTTAAATTATTATCACAATCGGTTCAGCTGTTTGTCTTAATAGCATTCAAATAACCGTCTGAGCTAAATAGAACCCAGTTATTTCAATACTACAGGCAGACACTAAAATTTTATTTATATGACTAACCTAATTATGTCAAACTTGTATGCTGTATGCATTTCTGTACCAATTCTTATATAAATACGCCATTATCACGTGCTGGAAAAATTGGCCAACCGCCGTACCAAATGTGTATAATCCTTTAGATTTTAATTTTACTCTACTTAAAGAGTAGATTATTAGTTATAATTTTTAAATTGGTTGTATGCCCAAACACAGGTGAACTCTCTATTCCCTCACTCTCATAGTCCGATGAGACGGTACAACGACACGAGCGAAGAGAGTTCAGGCGCAGGACCAACGGCTTTACGTGCTTTCCGAGGCGCGGGGGTGAAAACGCCACCAACTTCCTGACTCCGGGCTACTACTGAGAATTTCTTGACAGAAAAACCCAATAACCGATTTTGAACCAACCACGGAACCGAACCCGGGACATCATGATCACGGCCAACGAGGCAGTCATAAAGCAAATGTTGTAATGTATTTAAAGCACGACACACACGGTCAGTTAAACTGATCAGATGAACTGACTTACATCCAAAAACTGACCGTTTGTTTAAAATCTTAAGTTGAAATTTTTAACTGACGGCAATCCACGGATTTTTCTGGGCACACGGTCAGTTCAACTGATCAGTTGAACTGACTTACATCAAAAACTGACCGTGAGTATGAAATCTGAAGTAGAAATTAGAAGCTAGTGAGTAGGGAAATCTTTGGCTTATATCCGTTTTAACTGATCAGTTCAACTGATCAGTTTAACTAACCGTGTGTGTCGAGCTTAAGTATCTAATTTAATTTTAGTGTCAAAATAGTAATACTCGTACTTTTTTTAATATTTAAAGTGACAAGTTTTGGGCCTTGACCTTTCCCAGGAGCCTATTATACTAGCTGTTCCCCGCAACTTCTCCCATGCGGAATTTATTAGGATTGAATTTCATGTGTTTTATTTTTTTTTTTTTGCGCAGAATCCTAGTTATTTTCCTAAAATAAAAGTAGCCTCTACCAGTGAAAGCCCCGTTACAAACAGACAATTCAATTTTATTTACTTTTGTAGATGTGATACTAAAATAGCCCCTTGCCTTACAATTTAACTCTTTATTGTTAATATGCGTAAAATTATTTGAATGTTCACTCAACTTATCATTCATGAATTATACAGACAGTGCATCGCCCACTTGACGGCCATGTACGCATGCGGCATGTAGCCTAACTCATACATATTCATAGTATTTTGATTAATTAGACAAAGAACCTAGATAATGTGATGCCTAAATCTATCCTAACATACGTTTCTATTGAGGAGTATCTATGCCGAATGGTGTTTTGTTGTTCTCTAAGTCATTACAGGAAAGAGTTTGTAGTCTCGTCGCGTGATAATGAGTTATATAAAGAACAAGTTATTTAAAATGCCCTAAAAGTTTTACTATTTTAGACAAATACGCAAATGTATGCACATCATCATCTTCTTCTTCATCTTACTATGTTACTAAAATTCATCTTTTATTAAAAAGAAAACCGACCTCCAAAGAATAAAATAATTCCCACAAAACAGCTTCAGGAGTCGGTGCTAAGTCATAGTGTATTGCAAAAATTAAAGCCCAGACTTTAGAAGCTGTTATGTGGAAATTATTAACTTTTATTAAGTTTAATTTTCTAAACTTCATCATCATCATCATCATTACAGCCTTTCATAAGTCCACTGCTGAACATAGGCCTCCCCCAAGGAATGCCACAAAGCACGGTCCTGAGCCACCTGCATCCATCGACTTCCTGCATGTCTTACCAGGTCGTCACTCCATCTCGTGGGAGGTCGCCCTACACTTCGCCTACCGGTACGAGGCTGCCGCTCAAGAACCTTTCTTCCCCATCGGTTGTCGGTTCTTCGAGCTATATGGCCGGCCTACTGCCACTTCAGCTTACTAATCCGTTGGGCTATGTCGGTTACTCTGGTTCTACTGCGGATATACTCATTTCTAAGTTTATCACGCAGAGAAACCCCGAGCATAGCTCTCTCCATAGCTCGCTGAGCGACCTTGAGCTTCCTCATACGGCCAGCAGTGAAGGACCACGTCTCAGATCCGTGAGTCTTCACTGGCAACACGCACTGGTTGTACAATTTCGTTTTCAGGTATTTAGGTATGTCTGACGAGAAGATGTGTCGTAGTTTCCCGAACGCTGCCCAGCCGAGTTGAATCCGTCGATTGACCTCTCGGTCGAAGTTGGACTTACCTAGTGGGACTATTTATCCCAGGGCAACATACTCGTCAACAACTTCGAGCTTAGTGCTCCCAACAACTTCCGGCATAGGTGTGACATGGACATTAAACATGATCTTTGTTTTGTCCATGTTCATCCTAAGTCCTATTCGTTGGGAGCACTATTGAGATCATTGAACATAGTGCTTAGGTCCTCCAGCGATTCTGCCATAAGGACTATATCGTCGGAAAATCGAAGGTGAGTGATGTACTCGCCATTGATGTTAATACCGTATCCTTTACAGTCCAGAAGCTTGAAAACGTCTTCCAATGCAGCGGTGAAGAGTTTCGGGGATATAACATCACCCTGTCTTACACCTCTCTGCAATTGGATAGGTTTCGTACTCTGGTGCTGTACTCGGATAGCCATCGTAGCTCTACTGTACAAACACTTCAGCACTTCGATATACCGACAGTCAACTTGGCACCGCTGAAGGGACTGCAGCACCGCCCAAATTTCGACGGAATCAAAGGCTTTCTCATAGTCCACATACGCCAGACATAGTGGCAAATTGTACTCTTCGGACTTCTGTACAATTTGTCGAAGGGTATGTATGTGGTCTATGGTGCTAAAGCCCATTCGGAAACCGGCTTGTTCGGGAGGCTGGAAGTCGTCAAGGCTGCGCGCGAGACGATTCGTAATGACTCTCGAAAACAGCACGCGGCTCAGAAGGAAAATCGGTCTGTAGTTCTTCAAGAGAGCGTTGTCACCTTTCTTGAAGAACAAGACCACCGCAATTCTGCTCCACCCCTCCGGTGTAGTGCCACCATGGAAGACGGAATTAAAGAGCTTCTGAAGGACTTCAAGTACCGGTCTTCCACCCGCTTTCAGAAGCTCCACTGTAATTCCATCCTCGCCTAGGGCCTTGCCGTTTTTAAGGTGCTGGAGAGCCATTCTAATCTCGCTCAGACTGACGTCTTCGGAATAGTGTCGGATAAGACTCGCTCTTGGATCGTTACTCACACTTGCGTGTGGCTCCAACGATGACGTGTAGAACCTCTCAATCTCACTCAAAATCTCAGGTGCCACGGAAACGATGCTGCCACACTTGGTTTTCAGCTTTGACAGTTGGCTCTTTCTGGCAGACAGATCTCCGGCAAAGACTTTGGAGCCTTGGTTCCGCTCGATCGCTTCTTCAATACAAGCTGTATTGAGGTTGCGTAAGTCCCGCCATATACATTTGGAGATCTGTCTGTTCAGTTGCCTGTATGCTGTCAAATCTGTTGAAGAATGTAGCTTCATCTCCCGTCTAACAGCCATGAGATTAAGAGTGTGATCGGAGAGTTTTTGTGTTCTTCTGCGGCAGGTCTTACAGAACTTAGCTCCGACCGCATACCTTATCATTCATATCGTCCACTTCATTGCTGTCTTCTAGGCACTGAAAACGGTTTTGTAACTCAAGCTTCGGGACTTTGGAACAGAGCACGAGGGGGAAGGAGCGTTGACTTCATTAGACGAGACCTCTCCAACTTAACGTTTAGGTTCAGTGTGCCTCTAACCATTCGGTGATCGCTACCAGTTTTCACCCTCGCGATCACGGAGACATCACTGAACAGTTGTCGTCTGGTCGTCATAATTAACTCAGTCTCATTTTTTGTCGAACCGTCGGGGCTAGACCAGGGCTACTTACTGTGGGGCCGCTTCTGGAAGAAAGAGTTCATCATAAAGAGTCCCTCTTTCTCCATGAAGTCAGCCAGCTGCTAGCCCCTTGGGTTCCGTTGTCCTATTCCAAACTTCCCTACTTTCAGCTCACCATTCTCTCTTGAGCCTAATTTTGCATGGAAGTCTCCCATTAACACCGTATATTGGGTTTTGGAGGAATGCATGGCTCTAGAGATATCCTCATACATTTCCTCCACCTCCTCATCGGGGTGTGCCGAGGTTTATGCGTAGACCTGTATGACCTTCAGCGAATACCGTTTGGTGATTCTGAGTATAAGGTACGCAACCCTCGTCGACACACTCTCAATCTTTACAATGTTGTTAACGAGAGACTTGTGGACGATAAATCCGACACCTCCTTGGAACAGATGGTCGCCCTCCAGGTGATAGAGCAAGTTGCCGGATTCGAGGATTACCTTGTCCTCCCCCTCTCTTCGGACTTCGGATAATCCTATAATATGCCAGCATAACTTGTCTATCTCTTCTTCCAGCTCCACGATCTTCTCTTCAGTCCTCAGGGTGCGTGCGTTGTATGTTGCCAGGTCGAGGCGCCTTAGGTGGCAACCGAACCTCCACCGGAGATTCTTAGCACCCCCTGCCCCGCCGTTACCATGGTCGCCACCGTAGCCAGGAATAGCGGGGCCGCCGGGGACTGGGGGCCGTTTCTTTGTTACTCTCACCATAGGGGGGGTATTTGCCATAGTTGCCACGCTTGGCGAGCGGGTTGGCAACCGCAGTTTTTTATTGTAAGTTTGTTGTTATCAGGAAGATGCTGCTGCCCATCTCCTGCCTGTTTCCCTTTGTCACCTTTTACGACACCCACGGGAAGATATGGGGTAGTGAATATTCTTAACCGCCACTACACGGAGATTACGATTCATGGACGATAAATTATTCATTGGTCAGCTCAGGCAAAAAAAAATTATAAAGCAAAGTATGCATTGTATCAAAAAGGCTTTACATAACTCATGGCGGCCAAAATGGCTCAAAAACGTATTTTTTTTTATTTCATTAGATTTATCTCGGTTATTTTTACGTTCTGTCCCGATATTTGGCCCATTGGACCTGGCACAACTGATACACATATAGCAAAAGGCGCTAGCACTCGTACCTTGAAAAGCTGCCGGTGCAGTCTACGCCGTACTGGAAATTACAGATGCTGGCAGCCATTTTATTTGTTTAAATTTCAATATGAATGTTGCAATCAACATGAAATAGAAGGTGATTTTTATTTTTTAATTAATACATAGTATAATCTATACATTGAAGTGTCTATTTGTAATATCAAAATAACAGCCTTTGACTAAATACATATGAAAGTTTATACGGTGTTTATAATAAAAAGACAAAAAAAATTCAAATGTTTGTCTTACTGTCTGTTTGTTCCGGCTTAAGGCTGGCATAGCTGGATAGCTGATGTTATAAAGTAAACTACATAAAAATATATATTAAAAATATTAGAAAATTATTAAAGAAACTCGGACTAAGTCACACCACATCCATATACAAAAATTAATAGTGTTTTTTTTTGCATAAATGAAATAAAAAATCAATCAAAATCGGGGCCTTTAATTCAGTCTTCTTCTTGGATCTTGGTTAGATCAATCATTCAAATAAATCATTCAATACATTGAATCCGATTTGTAAGATTTTTTAAATTTAAAAAAATGAATTTTATAATCTTTACATTTTTAATAACTGGTTTTTGCCCATGGCTTCGTTCGGAGATGTGGAAAGCTGATAGACTACTCACAATTTGGATAAAAGGATGTACGAGGTACATATGTCCTGTTCGTGACATCCCGGCGAATTTTCAATTTAATTACTTTCTCATATGGCAGTAGTAGCATAAGGGTATTAGTAAAAGTCTATATCCTATATTGTAATAGGTACCTTAGTAGACAATATTAGACTTTGGTGTTACAAAAAATATTGAATGTAAAAATTAAGAATTCAATTTATGAATTCAACTCAATTCAAACAGACTTTGTATCACGAAGGCTCCGTTTTAGTGCCAATTTCTATCTGCCTAGACATAATTCCAACTGTGTCGTCATGTTGGCAGCCTTGATATAAATTTCACCGGAGAGAACACAGTTTCTCCGGTACTTTTATAACAGTAGGTACATTTAGACATAAATATTTTAGTAATGAAACCAAAACTAAAGAATCCGTATTTCTTTACTCATGTGACCAAACTACGTAATTTTTATGACTACATATTACGCAATTTTTTAATGATCAAATATTTCTTTTACCATTTACTTACTATTTTTACAATTTCTGGGCTTTTACCGTAATTTGTGGACTATTTCGTAGAAAAAATAAATATATATTTCGCATAAAATATTAATTAAATTAATTTATATATATTTTATAAAATTAATTTTCGTTTAAAATATTCTGGTATATTTAACCAAAGTCTTTCAGAAAAACAAAATACTTTAAGTTGTTTTATGTTTATTACACTTTATATTTTTTCTATAATTTCCTAATTATGTAATTTCGACGGTTTTGTAATTTCGTATAAAATTGATTGATATCTTCTTTAATTTTCACAACAGGGACAAGTTTGCTGTCGGAAAATTGATTTAGAGTTTATAAGGCCGTAAAAAGTCTTATTATAAGAATTGACTAAATGACACTAATATTGTGAGATATACCCATCATCAGTCTGTGAAACTGAGTTTGGGTGTTGGTAAACGTATTTACCGAGAAAAATCCGATATATTCTCACTTACATCCCTTGTTATAGGCATAGAAATAGAATAATTAACTGAACAGCTTTATTAAATACAGATTAATTTCTCTATTCTATTCTATTCGATTCTATTATTGAAATCAATTTTTTTGCTTTTCCCACCATAAATGAAATTAATTTTTCGGATTTTATTGCGTTTAATTCTTTTTAATTCCCGACGTTTTTTCCACTTGTTTGATAACTCGGTTCTCGGCCCATCAAGAAACCAAACACAGTTATTAATGGACTAATTTTATATTTCATTAGCCTATCAAAAATCTTCTACTGAACATATTTATTATGGAAATAAAGATTATATTCCTCCCCCATATCTGGCGTCATCAGGGTCCTTTGAGGTACAGTTGCCAAGCTTGGCACAACCGCATTTTTTCTTATTTTACTGTTTCATTTTCCTCTGTAATCTTTTACGAAGCCCACAGGATGACATGGGGTAGTGAATTATCTTACGCTATCACTACACAGTGCTTACGAATAAGCATGAAAGTAGCCATACAACAATTCAAGTAGTATGTACGGAAATCATACACAAGCTTTCTACGAAACAACTTGTTAGGCAGTTCTTAAATCCCTTGACTTATTACGTAACTAGCGACTCGCCAGTGTAATATATTTATTTTTACATAAAATCTGCATGTGTTGTTGTATTGCTAAGTGAAGGCAGAAACCGCATCGAAGTTCATTAAGTACTTTAAATGATATAGAGCCGATTTTAAAGTCCTTAGACATAATTTATTCATATGATAACGACAGACATAAAAATTACAGTTGTATGAATTAAGTAGTACCTACAATTGTTTCACTTTTATATTCAGTCACATTATGACGGCTCCGTGGCGCAGTGGCTTAGCAATGAGTTGCTGCGCTGGGGGGCGCGGGTTCGAATCCCGCAGGGGTACAAGTATTTGTATGGCCTACAAATGATTGTTCCGGGTCTGGATGTTTGTCCTTGTGAAATTTGTGTTTGTAAATTGCCTCCACGATACAGGAGAAAATCCTAGTGTGGGGGGGGGGGGGGTAACGTTTAAAAAAAAAAAAGAAAAAAATTATTATTTATTTGATGAATTACTTTCAACTGACTATTTAAAATTCCCTTAGGTGAATACACAGGATCAAATGTCAATAAGCTACTTAATCACGCCTTTATTAGCTTCGCGTGTATCTATCTATCTATCTATGTAAAGAAATTTTTGATGTAATTTTCACCAACTTGTAGACGATTATCTTGAAATTTGCACTCGTAACAAGGACCGATGACAAGACAATAATTTAATAACTTTATCCTATCTTGATCAGGATCACCAGGATAGAATAAAATAGCTATGAGGATCATCAGAGCGCATGATCAATGCGAGTTATTTAATTATTTTTAATCTCTTATAGTACTATATTCATTGGTGATAAATATTTTTCCAGTAACCGAGTACACCAATAAAGGTATAAACTTATATAATATAAAGTTAAACTCAGGTGTGGTTTTACCTCTAATGACTAAGATGGAATGCCTCGTTTCCACTAAAACTGGTCTCCGGTTCTCCTATACTCACCATACGAAATACAAGCAACGTTAATGGCTATTTCTCGCTGGTATTCTGTGAGAGCGCGGTTCTTTCACGGTCCAGCCAACCCATTCGTACTACAACCATATAGCTGCAGCATGGCTCTACCAAATAAATTACATTCGCACTTATTTTATAATGGTCTCTTACGATAAAGTTTTACTTTAAACTTATATATGAAGTTAAATAAGTATATAAAGTTACAAGCTATATACGATCCATAGTCGTGCACAAACCTCTCATTTCTGAGAGTTTTATTGAGGGATTTTGCGGAAATATTTAATTCTTCAAACATTCAGATTTTCTTACGACTTTTTCTTAAATACCGATCACGTGGAAAATCAGCACTTAATACATAAAATTGTGATTTGATTGATTGTGATTGACGGCTCAATAGTTCAAATATAATAAATTTTCTATAGAAACAATACATTGCTGTCTGTGATTATTAACAAGAAATTTAAAGTTAATTTGTCATATTGTTTACACGTAAAAACACGTTAAATATTATCCATCGTAATTTAAAACAATTACCAATTGTTACGGACTCCATTATTTAAACCATAGGTGCTCGTACATTTTATTACTTTTGTTATGAAGATATTGGTATTATTGACATAAAATAGTTTAGATAAATAAATAAAGTTATTGTATGTTACGTCATTTATAAGTATTTATTTTCTAGATAGAGGCTTTTAGATCAATTAAGTATTTTTTATCACAAAAATTCTGAATTTAAATTATCTCCGCGAATATCTTGAACTGAGACAAGACATGATTTTATTACACTAATTTCTACATATAATTAAATGTATTAATATTTTGTAAGAACAGTATGCATACATTACATACGTATTACGTAAGAAAATGTTTAAGTTATAAAGAAAAAGAACCTACCAAGTAAATTAAAACCAGTATAGGAGTAATCTGGTAAAAAGGTTGGTTGGTGGTGTTAATGATAGAATGAATTAAAATAATATTAAATATTTGTAGAACTTCTTTTTATGCATATATTGCATAAGAATATTTATATAAATAAATGTGCAGTCACCCGCATTTAACGATTTACGGTCTATATTTTTTTAAAATTGAAAATGCAACTTTCTTCGTTGTATATTTTTATCGATGTTGCCATCACGAAAGTTAAGTCCCGTTAAATGTCCTAATATTTGTATAGGTACGTGTGACATAAATGTTTACGCCGCACGTGACTTGATTGAAAAAAGTCCCATTCTGAATCAAATCTTGTCTTGACGTTATGACATCATGTAGCACAATTACTATTCGTACTATGATATTGTAAAAGAAACATAATAAATCTGTGATTTCGGCTACAACTATCTATTACTTCTTGATATTTAAACATCTAAATTTGCAAAAAGTAAAAAAAATCTATGACATGGGAAGATCTTTTACGTGTTAGAGCCACGCTGCAGCTATATTATGGTTGTAGCACGAATGGGTCGACTCGACCGGGGAGGACCACGCGCTCACAGAGTAATAGCGTAAAATAGCAGCTCAATACTGCTGTGTTTCGTATGGTGAGTGTAGAAAACCGGAGACCCTTTTTATTGGAAACGAGGCATTCAATCTTAGTCCTCAGGCGTAGCAACGCATCGGTATTTGTATTCTTAATCGAGGATACATATAAATGTCTATGGAACACTTACTATCATGTGGACTGTGCGCTCGTTTGTCACCCTTATAAAAAATTATTAATAAATCTCGAACATGCATATTGAGAAAGCACGGCGAATCTATCCTAAAAACCGTTTCATGAAAAAGGAATGAAATATTAAATATAGGTTTAAGGCGGACGTACCCAAGAGCACTACAATAAAATAGAATAAATGACAGAGAGGGAAAGTTACCATGAGGGATGATTTTGATCCTTTTACCTATTTCTGCCAGCAAGATTTTTATGTATACTTTAAAAGCCAGTATTATTATCTACAGATTGTTAGGCATTCCATCTTTGTCCTTAGAGTGTAGCCTTTTTGTTTTACAGTAGCCACTTATCATCAGGTGGATTGTAATTTCGTTTGTCACTTCAGGTTTATAAAAAAAAAACTCAAGTCAACGAGTGCACTGCTTCTGCTTGACAGCAGAAATAGTGGAGCAGCGTGGTGCTCTTTAAAATCAAAATACAGTATATTTATTAGCTATTACAATGTTGGTTTCTGAAAATGTTTTGTGTGTTTATGATAGTGAAAAGAACGTAACTACGAAGTCTGGTTTCAAACAAAGAGAACCGGCATGTTACATTATTAATAATAAAAAAAAAAACAAAAATCCAGTTTTGCAGTCGAAGTTTGCGACAAAAAATGATGCCGCATTGCTCTACAGAAAAAGTTGTTCGTTTTAAAGCGTCAGGTTCAGTTCAGACTGGTTTACCAAATAAATGCTATAGCATGTGCATAACCAATAAGTTTAAATATTATATTTTGTTCGTAATTTATAGTAAGTAGTGTAGGAACCATGACACTAAAAAGTAATAATAATAAATTTATAACAGTTCTCTATTGTCCGTCTGTTAGGGTCTGCAAGTTGTTTAGTTTTACAATATATATATATATGGTGGACAAGATCTGTCAAAAAAATTAGGACCTAAAAGAAGTATTAGGTGTTTACCAGACCTCTACCGATGAAATTTTGTTGAATTGGCCTTTTCGAACTGTTTTACTATTATATTCATTAATGGTTTGGATAGAAAATCTAAATTAAATTGATGATGAACGAAAGCGTTCATCACCTTTCCGGTATCCAAGTCAAGCAGTGCCCGAAATGAGAAGATTAACTAGAAGAAGCTTATGGTGACAGTTACTTGATAGTCTATTATGGTTTATTCACTATAACTTCTTGGCATCTGGTAGCCACAGTTACTGCTGATAATAATTGTAATTTTTTTTTTTATAGAATAAGGGTGACAATCGAGCACACAGTCCACCTGATGGTAAGTGGTTGCTGTGGCCCATAGACATCTACATCTATTTCGTTTGCGAATTAAAATGCAGATTCGTTGTTACTGCTGACGGCTAAGATGGAATGCCTCGTTTCCAGTAAAAACAGTCTCCGGGTCTCGACACTCACCATAATATATACACAACAGCATTGAGGTACTAATTTACGCCGGTATTGTGTGAGAGTGTGGTTCTTCCTCTGTCGAGCCGACCTACTCATCTACTACCATAATATAGCTGTCACTGTAGTTGGATACTTTGTTTTCAATAATAATTTACTTGTAATTGTCATAAATTTCTCATTGAATAATTATTTCTAGAATTAGTCTATTATTAAGTAACAGTTCTTTGATTTCGTAAACTTGAAAACTAAAGAAATAAAAAATATTAAATATCTGATTAAGTAAAAAAAATGATTTTAAAAATAAAGAAGAGATTTTTTATGGGAAAAGTGAAGCACCTTTTGTACTTACTCACACGTTTTTAATATTTATTTATGTTACGATTATATTCTGAATGGTTTTTACAACTATAGACATTTTCAAAGGTAAAAAAAATATTGTATAAGCAGTCAAAGTTAACGATTTATTTTTACATGTGAGATCATATGGATACTTAACGCTGCACTAGCTGCCGCATTGCATACTTTATATAGCGGAGCATTTTTACGTCATAGTAGTTATAACAAAGAGATCTGGGTATAACTTCTTTTTATAGAATAAAGTTGACAAACGTGCGCCTCAGTCCACCTGATAGTAAATGGATGCTGTGGTCCATAGATACCTGCTGAATGTAGGTTGTAGGTTGAAACCTCGAACAAGAATCTAAATTTACATATGTGACAACATAGAATCTTGGGTGGCAGTCTCTTTACAGGTAAGCGGAGTGTAGGGCAGCTTCCCACTAGGTGGAGAGATGACCTGCTAGGAAATACAGGAAGTCAATGGCTACAGCATATGCAATTACATGCGGTGGAGCCATTCTGTAGCTATATTATGGTTGTAGCACGAATAGATTATCTCAGGGAACACAGTCTCACAGAATAACAGCTGTGTTTGACAACAACAGACGATAGCATAATAATCATCATTATTACAGCCCTTTAAAAGTCCACTGCTGAACATGGGTTTCCCCCAAGGGATGCTACAAAATACTGCTAAGTTATCCTGCGTTCACCTTTGTTATAGAATAGGGGTGGCAAACGAGCACAGTCCATCTGACAGTAAGTGAATACTGTGGTCCATAGTCATCTACATCTATCCTCCATTAAGAATCAAAAAGCAGAATGCGTTGTCACTCCTGAGGACTAATACAGAATGTCTCGTTACTGTCCTCTACATTCACCATACGAAACAGCTGCTGCAACATATGCTGCTACGCTGGATTTTTGTGAGAGCGTAGTCTTTCCCTGGTCAAGACGACCAATCCATGTTGAAACTATAATATAACTACAGCTTTGTAACTCGTAACTTTGTGTTAGTTTTACAAGATAATTTGCTGCATACTATTTAAATTAAATTTAATGACAAAGTATTTAAATTATAATTAATACAAAAAAAAAACAATACACTCGAACCGTATCTCCTCCTTTTTTAACTCGGTTAAAAATTATACATGCAAATGAGATTTCAACGACTTTTTTGTACGCTGAGCACCTTAACCGGCACTTTGCTTTGATGTCAGGGAAACGAACTCTAATGGTCCCCACTCACGGTCAGTTAAACTGAACAGTTTAACTGACGTACATCCAAAAACTGACCGTGAATGTGAAATCTTAAGTTGAAATTTTTAACTGAAGGCAACACACGGATTTTATTCGGGCGTGCTGTCAGTTAAACTGCTCCGTTGAACTGACGTACATCCAAAAACTGATCGTGAATGTGAAATCTTAAGTTACAATTTTTAACTGACGGCAACCCATGTATTTTACCGGGCGCACCGTAATCCGCTGGCTTCAGTTCGTTTCCATTATTGGTAAGTACATACTTTTCTTAGTAGCTTTTATATATATTTTATAATTTTTTATAACATGTTTGAAGATTTTATTTTATATTTATATTTTAAGATTTTATTTTTATTATTTTATATCTTTTTTTTCATTAAAAAAACCGTTACCCCCACACTAGGATTTTCTCCTGTATCGCGGAGGCAGTTTACAAACACAAATTGCACAAGGACAAACATCCCGACCCGGAACAATCATTTGTAGGCCATACAAGTACTTGTTCCGTGGGGGATTCGAACCCGCGCCGCAATTCATTGCTAAGCCACTGCGTCACGGAGCCGTCATATATATTTAGAGAAGTTGGTTTGACAGAGGATGGAGACCAAGGTGATGGTAATGATGTCACCTTCCTTATGGTGGACTCAGAAGGTGGGTTCTCAGTGATGCTATTACGTAGAACCATCGTGTTTGGACTCATTTTCAAATAGGTAAATGGAGACCTAGATGACTGGGATGATATCACCTTTATGTTGGTGCAATCCGAAGGTGGGTATAGGATCTCAGGACGACACTGGATAGAAAGACCGCGTTTGAACTCATTTGAATGGGCTCATAAAGACCTAGGTGACTGTTATAACCTCACCTTTTTGATGGTGCAATCCGAAGGTGGATATAGGATCTCAGTGGCGGCACTAGATAGAACGGTCGTGTTTGAGCTCATTTGAAAGGGCTCATAAAGACCTAGGTGACTGCTGTGACCTCACCTTTCTGATGGTGCAATCCGAAGGTGGATATAGGATCTCAGTGGTGGCACTAGATAGAAAGGTCGTGTTTGAACTCATTTGAAAGGTTTACATAATGATTTCTTATATTTACGCGAACACTACACATTGAATAAAACTATTTTTACGGATTTTATCGCGTTTAATTTACTTATTTTTATATTCCCGACGTTTCGGTTGCTTTCCAGCAACCGTGGTCACGGGGGACTGAGGTGATTGACGTCCCGATGTCAAAGTTAACCCGGAGTACCTTCAGCTTTTTAATTATTAATTTTGGTCCGATCTACGCAGAATGAACTAACTGTGTCTTGAAGTCTTACAGTGGTATGCTTGGGTTTAGTTTTAATTTTATGAATTACAGGATCCCAAGCAGGTGGTAGTACCCAGCCTCCCTCTCTATTGAAATTAGGATGTTTTTTAATTTCAATAGCCTCACGTATCATCCTTGGCAGGAATCGATGTTCTTTCGCGAGGACTTGTGGTTTATCAAATCTAATGTAATGACGGGGGCCATCTAGGATATGATCACAAACTGCAGACTTCCCGGAACGTTGGTGCTTCACGTCAGCTATGACATAGCTGACGTGAAGCACCAACGTTCCGGGATGGCACCAACATCCTAGATGGCCCCCGTCATTACATTAGATTTGATAAACCACAAGTCCTCGCGAAAGAACATCGATTCCTGCCAAGGATGATACGTGAGGCTATTGAAATTAAAAAACATCCTAATTTCAATAGAGAGGGAGGCTGGGTACTACCACCTGCTTGGGATCCTGTAATTCATAAAATTAAAACTAAACCCAAGCATACCACTGTAAGACTTCAAGACACAGTTAGTTCATTCTGCGTAGATCGGACCAAAATTAATAATTAAAAAGCTGAAGGTACTCCGGGTTAACTTTGACATCGGGACGTCAATCACCTCAGTCCCCCGTGACCACGGTTGCTGGAAAGCAACCGAAACGTCGGGAATATAAAAATAAGTAAATTAAACGCGATAAAATCCGTAAAAATAGTTTTATTCAATCATTTGAAAGGACTCATAAAGACTTAGGTGACTGTTATGATCTCACCTTTGTGATGGTGCAATCCGAAGGTGGATATAGGATCTCAGTGGCAGAAAACTAGGTCATCCTAACTATTTCCATTACTAAAAACCGATAAGCATTATCTGGTCATCATAAGACCTTCAGAATGTGCCCATGCCCACGGATTTTTTTGGGTTCACCATAACAGGAGTGCAAATTAGTATCAGTGGGGTGTCGCCCGCTTTACAGATAGGTAATTTAATAAACAGATAAAAATAAGTAACACATTTATTAAATGAATAAAATTTACCATAATGAGTAAAATTATCATAATATCTGACCCATTTCTTAAAAGTGTCTTAATACTGACCTTATCATGAATAAAAATCTTTTGAAGTGTTAATATAGAGGAAACGTTATTTATATACCTATATACGGAACGGATTTCATTTCGCGATCGATGAAGTCGCAGCCGTGCGCGTTTAGTTGGCGTGACTCCTATAAATTAAAAATATCATTTCCTATCTATTAACTAGCTGTTCCCCGCGACTTTGCCCGCGTGTAATTTATTACGACTGGATTTCATGGGTTTTAATTTTTTTGGATCGAACCCTAATTCTTTTTCTAAATTAAAATTAGCTTAAGTTCCTCCATCTAATATCAGTTATCTGCCACTGAAAGTCTCGTCAAAATCGGTTCAGCCGATTCGGAGATTAGCCGGAACAAACAGACAGACAGACAGATAGACAGAAAGATAGACAGAAAGATAGACAAAGATTTTAAAAATTTTGTTTTTGTTATAAGTACTGTATGTACTTTCATATGCATTTAGTAAAAAACTATTATTTTGACATTACATATAGACATTTCAATTTTATTTATTTGTATAGATATATATTAATAGTCAGGAAATGCTGTTAAATAAGTCTCTTATAAAGTGATATTTTATAGGAGTCACGCAAATCAAACGCGCACGGCCACGCCCCACGTTCGAACTAGGACTGTTGATAAAATATCGATATATCGAAAAATCTATTTTATTATTTAGAAATATGTACCGATATTTATTTCTAATATTTTTGACGACATATAATGAAATATAAGTTTGATATTGAAATATAGATATACGACAGTCGATATATTTTTTAAAATAATTTAATTTTTTATTTTTTCACGTAAATCATTTTAATCTACAACACCATCGTAAACCTAAATCCTAATTCTTGATGGACTCAATCTACTATACTTTATTTACACTATATTATGTTTTTCATTTTTCCCCAGTTCATTTATTTGCTTATTACCTTAAAAAGAAATGTAATTTTGTAAAGTATATCTCTGTGATATTAAAATCACTATAATTTATGAAACTTAGTACTACTTTACTTACTGTGAGTTTTGGCAGGAGCTTGACCATTGACGGATGGTTGCTCCTGTTTTATCGTTTAAATAATCGTTTGAAGTGGATTTTTATCAAAGTGATGCGATTATGTGTATTAAGTGTCTGCACATGTGAGCTATTAGATAAAACGACGAAATAAGTGCTTCGATGTTGGTATAAGCCTCAAGTTATTTTAATCGCTTAGGCGTCTTATGATTTACTTACGTGCTATCAGAAATAGCTGTTAAATACTTGATTTCTTCTGCTGCATCCAAAGCATCTGAACGAATTACTTCTACAATCAATCTTTTAGTGCCCAATAATTGGAGTATTGAAACAGCTGAACATATAAAACAACAAATATTTTTGAAAACTCTTACTGACAAATATTGGTAAACATAATTGTCTTATTTAAATTAAACAATAATTCAAGTTAAAGTTACAGCCTATATACGTCCTAATGCTGGGCACTCCTCAGCTGGGCAGGCCTCTCCTAACTTCTGAGAAGGTTTTAGGGCAACGTCCGCCGCGCTGCCCCAATGCGTGTTGGCGAACTTCACGTTTTCTGAATTTTTTATTTTATTTCTCAAACATACTGGTTTCCTCACGATGTTTTCCTTCATCGCCGAGCACGTGGTAAATTAGCACTTAAGTGCTATTTTAAAATTGCAATTAACAATTTCATTGGTGTCGGCAGTGATTGAACCCGGGTTGCTCGCGTACTGTGAAGTTTACAGCGAGCGTTAACCATCTGAGCTACCATGGCTCTTTAATAGTTAGGTTATAGTTCTTAGTAATTATTTTACTATACCCTAACATTTTCATACATTTATAATTTAATTTGTTTAATAAATATACTAAATTATAAACTGCGTGTATCATTTTTAAGCAATAAGCATCAATATATCGCTTATGTATCCCATATATAAAACTCCGATATTGATATATTTATAATTATCGATATATTGAAAATCCGATATTTTAAAAATATCAACAGCCCTAGTTTGAACTGATCAGTTGAACTGACCGTGTGTGTCGAAATTTTTTTGGATTAAATCCGTTTGAAGTCATCAGTTGAACTGATGTCAGTTTAACTGACCGTGAGTGGGGACCATAAGTACGTTCGTGCGCTAAGAAATTTATATCGAGTCCAGACTGTTGTGCTGTTTGAGTATGTGTTGAATTAGTGTATATGTGTATGTATAGTATCTATATATAAAAAAAATTAAAAATAAACAATTCAAAAATAATGAACAAATTTTAATATTTGGCTGATGTGGACCTCATAACAAACTTTGTACTAAATATGTATAAATAAAATAATAATCTATTTTATTATTTTATTTATACATATTTAGTACAAAGTTTGTTGGGAGATGTTAGGTTATGTATAAGAAATTATACTTCAGATTATATAAACATAAGCATATAAGACGAGAACTACTGCCGACAAACTGTAATTTAGTTTGTCAGATGAAAATGTTAAAAACGTTTATTGTATAATTGGAAGAAAATAAATTTAAAAAGAACTTCAACCAAAAATGCTTTATGATCTTCGTTGACAACAAACAGTAATTATTGCCGAAGTAGAAGTTAGCTTTCTGTATTAGCTTAGAAAAAATAAACTAGTAAATAATATGTATATACATAATCTGTCGATTTTGCATATTATATTTTATAAAATTGTAATGACAAACGAACGTACTATCTAGTAGCTGTAGCCTATGCACGCCTACCACCAATTATAAACTAAGGCGGCTTCAGATGCATTATCACCTTCACCCTATTACCTTCAGGTAATAGGGTGATTCGTTATATACTCAGACAGAATTCTAGGCAAAAAGAAGACATACCCTCTCGAAATAATATATAATTATATTATATTAGCGACCCGTCCCGATTTCTCCGCTCTTCTATTCTAATATATTCTATTCTATTGTTGTACTGCACGACTCTTTTAATTTGGCCTTATTTAGATTTTTTTATAGGATAAAGGTGACAAACGAGCACACAGTCCACCTGATGGTAAGTGGTTGCTGCGGCCCATAGACATCTACATCTATCCTCTATTACAAAACAAAATGTAGATGCGTTGTCACCCGTGAGGACTAAGATGGAATGCCTCATTTCCAGTAAAAAGGGCCTCCGGCCACCTGCACTCACCGAGCGAAACGCAGAGGTAAACCTCTACTTCACGCTGGTTTTCAGTGAGGTCGTGGTACCACCCCGGTTCGAGCCGGCCCATCCGTGCGACAGCAAAAGCTGCCGCGTGGCTCTACCACTGTTAGCGGATTTAAGATATTCATCAAATAATTTTATATTTTTTTTATTTAATTTCTCAAAAATATTACTAATAAATATATAAAATATACGTTTATTGTATAATTTGCCTAGAATACTCCAGGCATTGCTCTCTACATGTTCATAAAATTTTCTTTACAATCGCCAGAGACATTCATATTTCACAAAAATATGCAATAGAGCACCAAAACCAAAAGAAAAGAAAAGAAAAGAGTGAGTCCTGAGCATCCTGGGTAAAGGTGTTTACAGAATACAATCCGGTCGTCCTACAAATAACGAACAAGACCAAAAGAAATGAATCAAGCGTACTTATGATTTGAGAAAAAATATTGGTACGAATTAATCCAATCGAAAATAGTTACCCTTGAAGTTTGATTTTTAGCGCAGGATTTGCTTGTTGCTGGGGTATATTATTCCTAAAATTGGCCTGAAGATGGCCTAAAGTTATCTGATGATGGGCGGTTCTTCCATGGCAACATGGATTGCCAGTGCTGCCTTTGTTCTATGTGTATAATTCTAGTATGATCAAAGAAAAAAAATGTAAGTTTTGTTTAATTTTATAAAATTTGAATAAAAAAGACTTCATTACAGACCTTGACAAATAATTAGCAATAACTGAAAATACATTAGTAGTCAAGTCAACATTTAAAAATATAGAGACATAATCATCAAAAGTCCATCATGTCTCATATAGATATTCTTGACAGATTAACATAGATACGTACAGACTGCACATAAACCGCAAAACCACACTTTTATTTATCCTCAATCTGTTGTGACACATTCTTATCAGTTATTGTCCACTCAAAGAAAGGTTTGGAACCCAGTAATGTGCGAACACAACGCAATGTCTTCTTAACCTCAACACAGTTTATGTGTTATGTCATAGAAGCATACGTACCTCATATGAACAATTTCTCTGCCCAAAAGATTATTTAGCACAACCTCGTACAACTGTTGGCATGAGACGCATTTGAGAACACACAACCCAGACAGACAGACAAAATTTTTAATAATAGATATTCATGTCATAACGGTATGCTTATGTTTATGCTAAGGTCAATAAAATACAGTTATTTTGATATTGCAGGTAGACGCTTAAATTTTATTTATATGAAATGAAATGAAATGAAATGAAGATTTATTTGCTTTGAAAAAGGGGTACATTTAGATGGTTGTTATATAGTGCAGATCAGCTTTTTCAGCCATCTATAATAGCATGCAAATACATTTTTATCTTTATCACAAATATATCTTTAGGTATAGATGTATAGACAAAAACCATTACTTAATCCGACTGAGTACAACACAATTTTAGATACTATTATAGAGTAGTCCGCCGTGGTGTATAGTCAGCATAGCAGTACGAGGTAACGGTATATAATTAGTGTACAAAAGTAGCAAGCAGTATTCAGTAGTAATTTCAGACGTCCTCCAATTATTTTTAATTTCTCAAATGTTTAAATTACTCTATGATGTTTTCATTCACCGCCGAATTCAGGACAAATCAAATTCGTTGGTGCCGACAAGTATCTATTCCTGATTGCTCGTGTATTATGAAATTTAGGCATACGTTCCGAGTTATTATGGCTGATTGGGAAACGTAAAATGAGTTTATTTATTTTGTAGTAGCTTTTACAATGCCTTTTCTTGTCTAGGAAGTGTGAGGTTCAATCACCGCAGATAAGATTAAACAGTAGGTTGGTACTTGTAAAATGGGCACGTCTATAGTGTAACGATGGGAGGCAGGTTGGCGGCGCAATACGTGCGACGTTCGACGGGTAATTTCCCACGCTTACAATTTCCTTATCACGTATGAATCATTAGCATTAATGTTCATAGCGGGCGCTAAGATTTTAGTGTAAGAAAATTAAATCGTAATTTTTTATTTTCACGCGAACGTACATACAATTAATGTAACTTATTTAACGGGTTTTATCGCTACTGATGCTATGACTTTAACTTATTTTTAATTCCTCACGTTTCGTTTGATTTGCAGCATTTGTCTATCGATGCGTCAGTGACCATGGATGCTGTATTAAGTAAGCATTTTAAACATTTGGATTAAAAAAATAAGTTAAAATTAGACACACTAAACCCGTAAAATCAGTTTCAATAAAAATAACAAAGATATTATATATAAGATGCGAAAAATGTTCGAATAAGAATTTAATAATTCTAATCAAATCTAAAAACTATTATTACTGACGTGTATTACAAATTATAGCAACACTTAGTATTTTTAATTGTCAGAGACTACAAATACTTTAAGTAGGGACATATGGCAACTGCAGTTTTGAATTTTTTAGTAGTTATTAGAAACGTTTTATGGATCTGAGACGTGGCCCTTCACCGCTGGCCGTATGAGGAAGCTCCAGGTCACTCAGCGAGTTATGGAGAGGGCTATGCTCGGGGTTTGTCTGCATGATAAATTTACAAATGAGGATATCCGCAGTAGAACCAGAGTGACCGACATAGCCCAACGGATTAGTAAGCCATATAGCTCGAAGAACCGACAACCGATGGGGAAAAAAGATTCTCGAGTGGCAGTCTCGTACCAGCAGACGATGTATAGGGCGTCCCCCCACTAGATGGAGTGATGACCTGGTAACACATGCAGGAAGTCGATGGATGCAGGTGTCTCATGACCGTGCTTTGTGGCATTCCTTAGGAGAGACCAATTTTCAGCAGTGGACTTGAGAAGGGCTGTGTGGGCCTGTGATGATGATGATGATTAAGAACGGCTCTGACGCTGCTGTCCATCTTCTGGTTTGTTTCCCTCTGTTGCCTCTTACGACACTCAAGGACGGTATGGGGTAGTGGATTACACCGACACTACGCAGCCAATAACAGCATAAAATGGGCTCACAATTAGTTTATAGGGAGAGTAAAAAAAAAAACGAAAACTTGATTACTAGCAACACCTTAGGATCGATAACTCATATCGTTTTGTGACTACTGCGTATTGGGATAATCTGTCACTACATATCGACAAGATTCGTAAGCCGTGATAATGGGAAACGTTAGAAAGATCTCCTCTCTGTCTCCAGCCTCCGATAAATTACATTTATACGCTATGATACATTTCATTTATATGCTATTTCGTAGAATATCCAGATCGGCGACGATAAACAGCGTCTTTCGCCTGTCAAGTGTAGCGATTATTAATATTACTCCATAAAATCGACGAAGTGTCGGCAGTCAACTTGGACGATCTGATATTAACTAAATGATAAATGTAAGTGTCTTTAGGAAATAGCATCCACTTACGATTAGGTGAACTGTGTGCTCGTTTGTCTCCCATACTCAAAAAATTACTTTTTGTATTTAATAAATTTATAAATTAAAAAAACATAGGACTATTAATCATTTGGTCACCTGTGCCCGGCCACGCAATAATGTAAAGAATAATAGTAATTAACAAGGGATGATGATTTAAGGATTCAACGCACGCACGCTTCGGTTTCTGTGTTTCCCTTCATTGAATTGGTAATAAGATAATTGTTGCACTCGCGTCCGGTGTCTCGACACACAAAAATTGCTTCTGTTTTAGCTTTGTTGATTGTGTTGCCTTATAAATGGTAACACATTTAATAATTTGAAACTAAAAAAATTAACCAACAAACGTGGTGGTTTACGTGGTAGAGCCATGCTGCAGCTATATTAATAGTATAGTTATAGCACAAATGGGTCGGCTCCACCGGGGAAGGACCACGCTCTCACAGAATACCAACGTAAAATAGCAGCTTATTGCTGCTTTGTTTCGTATGGTGAGTGTAGAGAACCGGAGACCCATTTTACTGGAAAAGAGGCATTCCATCTTAGTCCTCACGGCTGACAACGCATCTGCATTTTAATTCGCAAACGAAGATAGATGTAGATGTCTATGGGCCGCAGCAACCACTTACCATCAGGTGGGCTGTGTGCTCGTTTGTCAACCTTATTCTATAAAAAAAAAACTGTTACTTACGTAGAAGAAATGTTTATGGACTAAATTGCTTTCTTGATAAATAAACATAAAACCAGGTGTGTAAGGGAGAGTAGACAAACTTATTCTCCAGGATGTCAATCTCACCTGTACGCACCCTGCATAAAATCAACATGAGACTGATGTCCGAACGCTAGAGAAAAATCCATTTAAAATTGCTAAACTTAAATCGCACTGGCTGTTAATAGAGAGAAGCACAACCAGCTCTGCGCTGAGATACCGAGCTGCTTAACTAAGCTATACTTTTTAAAACTCAACTCCGATCAACAAGTGAGTTCACAATTCAACGTAGGACTTTAAAAGACAAACGAACCAGAGAACTGATTTAAAAGTAGTTAACTATATAAATAACCATTTAAAATTTAATTGGAAAAAAAATTTCACATAACCGATTTACTTTTCAAAGCAACAATAAAATTTGGGTCAACTAGCTCGTGATAAAATAAAAACAAACATGAATGAAGGTTCAACTGTCGTTTTATATAAGGCGTCACTATTTTTAGTAACAATAACGTTTAATACTGATAGTATTATCGATATAGAAACTTACATTTTAAGTTTTTAAGTGACTTTTTTATTTTTTAATGGAAATTAACTTTTAATAAAATTATAGGTGTGTCTTGATGAAATTATAAATAGTTATGGGACGACTTTTCTTCTTAGATTTTTATCTTTCTAAACAACGTGTGTCAAATTGTCTTACATGTTTGTACTACACCCACTGGTCACAAATGGATGTGTTCCAGAGAAAACTCGACTAAAGTGAAGTTGTAACGGCTGCCTAGTACATATGTTGAGTGTGGGCAAGTATTCAAAGCAATGCTAGCTGGAATAGTTTTTTAATAAAATAAGGGTGACCAACGAGCACTTAGTCCACCTGATGGTAAGTGGATTTTGTGACGTATAGACATTCACATCTTTCCTCGATTAAGAACAAAATGCAGATGCGTTGCCACGCCTAAGGTCTACTAAGATGGAATTCCTCGTTTCCAGTTAAGAGTTCCCGGTTCTCTGCACTCACCATTCGAAACATAGCAATACTAACTACTATTCTACGCTGGTATTCTGGGAGCTGAGTTTTGTGAATTTCTGAAAGGCATGTGAGATGGTGGCATGATGAAATAAGTAATTTTTTTAAGCTAAGTAAAGTAACTCAGAAACATTATTTTAAATAAATAGTATTAATTTTATTTTAAATATTTTTTTTCTTTTGACATTTACTAAAATTATACAATTACGATTTGATGATTGACCTCGTAATTGGTTTGACATTGAAATTATTCGGACAATTCATTTTCATTCGAATATTTGCATGCCAATAAATGGCAGATCATTAGGATACAATATGAAATTGTTACATCTTTAATTTATAATCGACAAATAAACGTATTATTATTATTATTATTATTACAGCTTATTAATTCAATTTTTATAATTTAATAAATGACTTAAATGCCGCATATTTAGCAAGAATATACTAAATCAGGGCACGTAAAATATATTACTATTTTCATTTGAATATCATTTTATGAAGCTATTGTAAATATAAGTATGGCCCTACTTAATAAGTTGTTTTAAGTTCTTTATTAAATTAATTTATGAAAGAAGCTTAACGAATAAAGTTGACATAAATACAATGTCCATAGAAAAATTAAGGTTTAAAAAATAGCAACGATAATGAAGTCTGGAGAGTAGACTATAATATTACATTGAGACGTCTCCGTGGCGTAGTAGCTTAGCAATGAGTTGTAGCACTTAGGGCCGCGGGTTCGAAACTCGCACAGAACAAATATTTGTACGGCCTACAAATAATTGTTTTGAATCTGTATGTTTGTTCTTGTGAAATTTATGTACGTAAATTGCCCCCACGATACAGGAAAAAATCCTAGTGTTGAGATAACTTTTTTTTTTAAGAATAAAATATAAAATAACAGAAATAACTATCATTATTATTTCTTTTTAAGTAAGTATCAGCCTTTAGTTATTTTATTTGTAAAGTAAACAGCCATAAGATGACCGATCGGTTACCGCGGCCAATGGCACACATATCCAACCTCTGTTCACTCTTGCGCAACCTCAATCTATTAGATAATATCCTTTAGAGCGCACCGTTTGTACCTCCTTAGAACATCCGAAATCATTGAACCTTCAACGTTATATAAAACGTTCGTGAAAACTGAATTATTTTTATTTATTGGATATTTTTTATTTAAGTAATATATAATTTTTTATTTAATATATTTTTTTATTTAATAATATACAATATATTTTATGATAAAAAATAACTAAAAAATAAGAACTAAAATAATCATAGAGACCTACTCCCCGCGGTATAGTGCATCATACACATGTAGCATCATCCACCAGGGCCTTGCCTCTATCCCAAGAGACCAAAGCCATACTGTCAGGTTGCCTGCCATCCTCGCTAAATATTCCAAAATGGCTCTCAAACCGAGGGCACATTTATACATTTATACATAGACAAGAGTGCTTCGGATAACTTCGTTCAGAAAACGTCCCGTGACGGGATAATTAACCAGCACTTTCTTACAAGAAAGTCTTCTACGCCGCTACCACAACAACGTCAAGTTGGTAATTGTTTTTAAGATTTATTTATGGTAAGATTTTTTAGCCGAAACAACTACAAGGCGAGCCCAATATTAAATACGTGATAATAACTAACTTACTTTAAAAAAAAAAACTATTTGAAATTAGAACAACAACTCTAGTTATAAGTTAAGTTTCTGTTACTATCGAAGAGGTTTTTTGTTTAAGTTTTAAAAAAAGCTGAAGAGCGTACTACGAAGGTACTTACTTAAGTTAAATTGTGACTGAAATTAATAATGGTATCTTCGTTATATATTCGGTATGTCATATAAAATTTAACTTTTCCACAAATCGTAGCATTTTCTTAAATTGCATGATGTTCTATTACCATCGACAGTACAAAACTTTTGTTTCATAATGTCCAATTTTATTAAATATGTTATAGTTTATTGAAAATTACAATAATAGTCAAACCAGTTAAAAATTGTTGATAACTTTCAAATCTATTACGGCCTTGCCTAGTGTCTAGTCGTTATATCATTAACATAAACCGGAATACAGTGCTACACAACCTAGTACACAAACAAATACAACCGGCCATATGTTAAATTAAACAATGACAGTCCTTTTATTTCGGTGCGAATTACATATTTACTATTAGACGCTATTGTTATAGCATAATAAATACCACAGTAACTGTTTGCTTATGACGTTAGCTGCCACAACTTGAAAACCGCAAAACCGTAATGACATTATTAATTGTGTATAAAACATAAAAAAGGCAAACTCACCCTGCAAATAATCAACGTTCTCCTGAACTTCAGGCAGCAGATGAAGGAAGGTAGTCGATAGTAGAACACCACCACCGAATGACAGCAGGGACATGACCACCCGGTTTTTGGACTTCAAATTTTCCGCCTCATCTGTTGAGATCCACCGGAAACGCTTAGCCAGGAAAAGAGGAGTGATTCCACAAACCATAGAGGCACAGAAGAGGACCGCCATAGCGACTCCTTTAGCCATAACCACTCCTTCAGTATCATCTACATGGTCGTGACCATGGCCGTGTTTTGAAACAATGTTTTCCATTTTAGATCGTGCTGCTTACAAGAGAAGAGTTTAAGTGAATTGCACCAAGGGCACGGGCCCTTTTATACTGATCGTCGATATCAGTTAGCTGCGCGTGCGCCGTGTTGGAGCGACGCGCCGATACTATAACCGAGCCCGCCAGTTCATTCCACTCCCTCGGAGCCTACGCATACAAACGCGGTAAAGCCTTCAATCTCGCACGCACTCCTTTTGTCGTTTTCACGATCGAAATTCACTCAATTATCAATGTCAAAGGAAAGCCTATATATATTAATTAGGTTATTTTTTAATTTGAATTAACTTTTTGAACAATAATTTTGACACGTTATTGATTCTACTTATTTTATTTTTCTTGAAAGTTTTTAGGAAAAATAAAAAGTTTGAAATGTCATTACAACTTTTTATAAATACATTGTTATAAATTAATTAAAATGCAAGCACTTTAAAGAAATTTACTTTGAAATCTCTACAACATGAGTTCTCGTTAACTGCTCAAATTGGGAATAAGGTGATCGCCAAAAAATAAAAATAAATAAAAAATAAATACATTTAGTTTTTACATTAAATATACAATTTTATATATATCCGTTAATAAATTTCTTTGACAGTATGTGGTATATTTCTGTGTCGATATTACGGTATTTTATATTTTTATATTACGATATTATAAAAGAATTAGTGAAAACATTTTCTTTTTCACATAATTTGTTAAATATTTTTTTTATGCACGTGTAAATGCATATTATACAAACAAAGGCATGTATTAAATATAAATCCCGTCTTGTGCTTTGAGGTTTTTGGCAAAGAAGTTTAAGGATAGCTACGTATTATCCTTTCTATTACATATTTGTATTCTTATATGCAGAACATTTTGCCTTGAAATTTAAATCTGGGCGTATTTTGGCGGCTCAAGATAATTCATAGGCTGTGATGCATTTTATCTTAGTCCCCAGAAGTGACCATGCACCTGTAGCCTTCTTTGTTTGAAGTTGGCTGGATTTCGGTCACGGCGACCAGTCTCAACGGTGACTAACCGCACGTGTTCGCAAGCACAGATGCACTCTCATAATCCGATAGGACAGCTATACGAAACGGAGAGAGATTAAGCGCACGACCATTGGCTTAACGTGCTTTCCGAGGCACGGGGTTGAGATTTGTTGTCAATAAAACCCATATAACTAATAACCCCTTTTTGGCTCGACTCGGGATTCGAACCTGAGACTTCATGATCAGTAGCCGCGACAACATTAGTTTCACTGCCTCGTTGGTTATGTCTTGTTGGTAATGACCAATCCATCAATACTGCCACTACACAATGATGCCATTTACCATCTGTAAGTTCGATGCACCCCATTTCATTCAGACGACTAAGGGGGAATACCCACAAAATCTTATGACTTCAAATAGAGGACAGTATAACTATCTTGACTTATTCATACCTCGGCGGGGACGCTACGTTAACGGTACGAGACATTTGGAACTGGCACGCCAATCTCCATCTTCACTCTCCAATACCCTATTCTTGGATCGACAGTTTTTTTTAACACATTTTTGGTGACATAGTCGGTCCTGCAATGTGTACAACCACTTTTTACGAAAGCGTCCATTATAAATTCTATCATCAATCGAAAATCTGTACACATATCGTATTCCGTGAGCGATATGCTATAGTGCAGTTTACTGATCTTGAACTCTGATATTTGTTTCTTAAAGTGTTTAAATAATTTTGGCTAGCAAATATCTTTTATAAAAAATATGTTAAAATATGATGATTAAGTTGATAGGTATTGATTATAAAAGAAACAATAGTTTATTTAATTATTATAAGGTAGTGCTTCATTAAAATCTCACCTGACATTAAGTCTTAGCTTAGCAAAAACATTATTCACTGTTCTCTTAAAGACGCTCACACGGAAAAACTGTGCCAACAAATTATTCCAATCTTTTTGCCATTACTGAACGCCCAATTCACCGCGGTGCATCTTACGACTCGACGATGGAAATAGTATGAGGAAAAAAATCGTGTTATTCTTGAGCACACTTTCATAACTTTATTCCATAAAACAGTGAGAAACTGGTCCCATTACGGCCGTGCTCGTGACTCGGTAATTTTGTAGGTAGGTAATTTATTGCCTCCAAATAAGTCTTGTGGCACGTTCTCCACCGAGTCCAAATGTGCTTTGTATGTCGTAGTTCCAGCCCATACGTGGCAGAAGTATTCCACAGCTGATAGGTCATGTGCTTTGTATGTACAGAAGCTCAGAAGCTGTCCCTAAATGAAATTCTTTGCAAGAATCCCCAGTTTCCTTACAGCTGCTTTCGCCTTATATTAATAAATCGCCTAAATGTGATATTTCGATACTATGCCATACGACGCTCTATTATAACACTAACATTAAAAACGCATTACATACTCGCAAGTGTGATAGTCATAAAACCATCACCAGTAGAGTTTCAACTGCATCTATAGACATCAATTTCATGGTAAATTACGCATCAAATTGATAGTTTAAACCAGAGATTATCAAACTTATTTTTTTACCGGCCCCTTCAAAAATCGATTATTTTTCAGCGCCCCAATGTTTTATACACTCCTAAAACTTAAAAACCATAACAAACCTTTATAACATTAAGAATATACGAGTATTTTAATCAAATTAAAAGAAACAGTATAGATAGGTAATCAATTTTAGTTCTAAAACTTATTTAATGGGATTGATGAATTTGATGATTTTTAATAAGTTTTTTGATATCAGGTTCGATTCTACTCAAAAACAGTCGTAAGTCGCTGCGTTCGGTAACATGTAAATGATTTCTTTTTTAAGTAAGCAGCGTTGTGACAACGCTAAATCCACGTTCACACAAACATGACGATGGGAATGCTATCAAAAATCGTTGAACGATCGACCACAATCCAGTGTACAACTGCGGGATTGACTTTTGTTGCCAAAATTCTTGGTAGCCATTTTTGAATTTGATTTTTATTTCCTCGTTCGTTGTCAGTTCTATAAGTTCTTCTTCCAGTTGGGGTGATACTGCTATGTTGACATTTGAAAAAGGATCTAACAACCAGTCTGGTATTTCCAATTTCAAAATGTCCTGGAATCTTTCAATGAAATCACTGTGGAGATTTTCCAAATGTTGGCAGTAGACAAGCAAGTCGTCGATGTTGCAGGATACTGATAAATTGGGAAAATTATGGAACTCACGTCTGCCGATATTCTTCTTGTGTAAGAGCAACTTGGCTACGAAAGTAGCGACTACATTTTTTTTTTAAAGTTGAAGTCGTCGCCTTGAATAAAAAATTCATATCATTAGGCAATTTATAAGGGTCTGTCAGGTATGCGATATTATTCTTTGATGTGATTACGTGGTCGCGCTATTCGGTATCTTTGTTTTTCAAGAACACTACGACAGAGTCAAACAGATTGTAAAATCGAGTCAGATAATTTCCTTATGATAGCCAACGCAATTCTGATCAATTTGTTGAAATCTCCATCATTAGTTACACAAAGCTGATTAAATAATCTGTCATTTAAAGAGTTGTTTCGGATTTTATTCACTGCTCTGATGACATGTTGCAATGATTGAATGAGTCGTTCACTTAAATTTCTAGCAACTAAATGCTGTTGATGTATAATGCAATCTACAGCAAGCACATCTGGAATTTGGTTTTTTAAATACGCCATTAAGCCTTTTTTTACACCCCGTTATAGCTGGAGCACTATCTGTAGTAGCTTATATAATATTCTTCAAGGGAATTTCTTTTTCATCACATAACTTTTCCAATGTTTTAAATATGGTTTCTGCTTTTGTGTCTCTAAATTTCTAGCAAATAATAATTCTGGACATATTTTTCATTTTTAATAAACCTCACGTAAGACAACAACAATGTTTTATTAATTGGTAAAGTGGACTCATCCAATTGAATTGAGAATTGACTAGTCTTCAGATGATTGCACAATGACTCTTCAATTTTTTCAGCCATTTCATCAATTCGTCTTTGCACAGAACTATTGCTCAAAGGAATTTTCCGAATTATGTCTGCCGCCGGTTTATGGAGCACAGTAGTTATAACTTCTTTTATTGTCGGCAAAATTAACGTTTTTCCGATGGTGATTACCCGTTTAAGCAATTAACAAAGAGATAATGAATGAAGCTCGAAGTCCGTGATCATCTTGCTTAGTAGCCACCGACAAAAATTTTGATACACTTGGCTGAGCATTATGCTTCTTTTCCAGGTCTTGAAAATAGGCTACATTTTTGTCTTTCTTATCTGGATGCATATTATTCAAATGATCTTGAAGTATTGAACACTTCATCGCTTCGTTTGAAAATGTTTTTGAACAAAGAAAGCAGGAAGGCAAAGATGGATTTGTCGAAATTTCTATGATTCCATATTTAATATATTCTGCACTATATTGCCGTCTCTCCTTTTTTGCTTCCGACCTGAAGTATTTCTAGTTTATATACAATCATACAGGGCAGAAATATAAACTAATTGGTCGATATTGAGTAGTAGGTAGGTTTTAATTTTAGTAAACTTTAAAATATAAAGTATTTAAATGAAATTAAAAAGCACGCCAACACCTCCATTTTTTTCTGGGCCCCTTAACATCCCCATCTATGTCTCCAACGCCCACAAGGGAGCGTTATCGGCCACTTTGAGAAAGACTGGTTTAAACCTTTCTTTATACGATCGTAAAACATGCAATAAAACATAAATGTTATTCCATTGTTACATGTCTTTCATCACCCTTTTAACTTAAGTTTTATGATAACTGATTGAAATTGCCTCATTATATCGTTTTTTTTTTACTTTTAACTAGATTATTCTGACTATATAATTATTGTCAACATATATATACATGAACACACTTTAGTCGCATTTGCAATTGCCTGGAGCCGCAAAGGGCAGCTCTGCTTAATTTGCCGTAGTCGGAAAACAGTTGCTTGGTTTAGTTTAATCTATATGTTACAGTCAAAATTCATAACCGGTCAAAACTACTTTTGACTGTAAAAATCAGACAAAAGTAGTTTTGATTAAGGGCGTTGGTCAATACCACTTTTAACTGAGTTTTGCAGTCATAAGTAGTTTTGACTAAGGACGTTGGTCAAAACCATTTTTAACTGCAAACATTTTGGATAAAAGAGATTTTGACCAAATTACATCGGTTAAAAGTGGTTTTGACCAACAATGTTAGTCGAGACTTCTTTTGACTTATACTTTTTGAATTTCTGAATCTGAATTAAAAAGTTCAATTTGTTCAATATTATATTTTATATCATTATAATGTACGCGGTTTTAGCGTGGCTCAAGGGCCACCCCAGCCGGACCTTAACCTACTATCACTGATATTGCGAGTTTTGACCGATATTCTGAACTTTAAATGAGACAAAATTACTTTTGACTAAGAACGTTGGTCAGAACCACTTTTGACTACAAAAATCTGTCTAAACTGTTCTTGACTAAGGGCATCGATCAAAATCATTTTACCTGACTGCAAAAGTCAAAAGTGGTTTTGACCGATTATGAATTTTGACTGTGACATGTATAAATAAAATGATAAACTGAAAAATTACTGGATAGATTTCAATTAGGTTTTCAAAGTTTTATTTCTTAGACATTAGGCCCTCATCTAAAAAAATATTGCGATATCTTCATAATATAAAGTTATTAAAGTTTTAAGAAACAACGATTTTTATAAGCACTACGTGTTCAGTGACGTGTGTTTTCTTGCAGCGGAGATCGAAAACTTTGTTAATATATCAAGCAACGTGGACGAGCTCGCGGGTATCAGCTAGCCTTTAATATATTTATAATGTTTATTTCTAATAGGCAAGGAAAGAAGAAAGGAGTTAGATAAATCTGTTTTATATCTACAATTACAATATCATTTCTTTTTGGGTATTATTTCGATTATTTTAGGATATACATTTTTGAACTTTCAATAGTCAAAGTAAAACATACAGAAAAATGCCAGATAAATAAATAAGAATACTAAATAATAATAGTAAAAATAATAATATTTAATATTTTTTTTTCATAATAATACCAGATATCCAAAAAATATCTGCGTTAGTCTATAGTAAGTGTCTGTAATAAATGTTTAATAAAATTCCAAATGAAATAAGGTAATTAGATTATAACCGATTGAGACGCAATTTACTTATTCTTACTTAAAAGGCTCAATTAATTGCCTTTTTGAAAAACAATTTTATTTGTTATAATATGAACAGCTGAAAATTAAAAAAATGTTTTTACTGACTGTTCTTTATTGGTCATATTTTAAAGGGATAATATAAATAAATTGTAAATTGGTGCATGTTTAATTTTACTTTTTAGTGTGTTTTCTACTTCATTATAATTTACGTGGTAGAGCCATGCTGCAGCTATATTAGTAGTATAGTTGTAGCACGAATAGGTCGGCTCGACCGCTAACGGACCACGCTCTCACAGAATACCAGCGTAAAATAGCAGCTTAACACTGCTGTGTTTCGTATGGTGAGTGTAGAGAACCGGAGACCTTTTTTACTGGAAACGAGGCATTCCATCTTAGTCCTCACGGGTGATCTGCATTTTGATTCTTTATTGAGGATATATGTGGATGTCTATGGGTCACAGCAACCACTTACCATTAGGTGGAATGTGTGCTCGCTTGTCACCCTATCCTATAAAAAATTCGAGCACCTTTGTATCATATTTATTGTGAATTAAAACCAATTATTATTATTTATATAGTATCGAGGGAAAATTATAAGAAATTTTTTTCCAACCACACAGTATAATACCAGATAAACCATAACATCAGACTTCGCTTCCATTTGAAGTTAAAGCAGACCAGAGTGCTGAAGGCACCTTCACGTACATGTGCGCGACGGTACTTGAGCAACGCATGCTATGATGAAACCTGCGAAATACTTGACACACATACTTCCTAAAAGTAAACATGCAATAAAAATACTTAGGTACTTGCAGTCAGTGATTATGACTGCAGTGTTCAGCCGGCGATGTATTTAGACTCTGGGACAAAGAAGTAAAATAATAAAGTGTATATTATAAGCAAATTATAATTAAGTATAATTATTGGTTTCTTTATTTAAGTAGTTAGTAATAGTAGTTAAGTTTTCTAAAATTAATAGTGTATACTAGTATCTAGCAATGAACTATACACTACAGTACACGGAACAGTGAATGGGATAATCAGAAACCATTAATTTTATTTATTTTTTAATTTTAAATTTTTTCGGATCAAATATAGCCTAGACCCCTCCTAGCATTGCTCTCTATCTATTCGTAAAGTTTCATCACAATCAGTTAAGACGTTTCGAAATTAAGCCCGGACAGACAGACAGACAAAATTTTTATAAATGGCTATTTATGTCTTAGTAGCAAGCAAACAATCCTCCGAACTTAATAGAAGTCGGTTATTTCAATATAACAGAAAGACACTTAAATTTTATTTACATGAATATATTATATATTTAGAACGTTAGGGAATAAAAAATAATTTCTGAACTTATATGTTTCATTTGCTAAAGAGAGAAAATAAACTAAGGGCATGAAATTTGGTATCTGAAAATCGAATTCGAAAACTTGTCCCTTCTTCCGGAAAGTCTGCAGTGTGTGAACATGTTAAATATCGTCCCCGCCATTACATTTGATTTGATAAACCACAAATCCTCGCAAAAGAACTTCGATTCCTACCAAGAATGATTCCCGAGGTTATTGAAATCAAAAAAACATCCTAATTTCAATAGAGAAGATGGATGGGTGCTGCCATCTGCTTAGGATCCTATAAATAATAAAATTAAATCCAAACCCAAGCATGATCATGGGTGTACAGCACCCGAAACGTCGGGAATTAAAACTTAAATTAAACGCGATAAAATCTGTAACAATTAATTTCATTTAATAACACTTATTGTTCAAAATGGTTCGAATTCACATTTAAAATTAAATAAATATGTACTAAAACAAAGAAATATCCAGATTATCTTTTGCGCAACGTTGTATTTATTATCTGATGGCTTATAAATGAAATATAAGGTGAAAAATAAATATGATATTTGTTTAGGTAAATAATTGCAAAACTCTTGTTATCTTTGTAATAAAATATCTTTCATTAATTTCTTCACGGCGATAATATTTTGATACGATATCATCTGAGGTAATGCTATAAGGTTTTTGTTTATTCAAAATAATTCAAAAGTAGGCCGGTAAGACAGTGGCTAAATCTTTGGCAGCGGCATTGTAGGCCGCAGGTTAGTCTCAAACGAGCTAAGTATTTACATTTTTAAAGGCTATAAAATGTTGTTACGCGTCTTGCCATGTTCAATTTATGTCCCTTGTGTGGTGGTAACGTTTTAATTTAACTTATTAAAAGTTTATGGTTTATAAAATATCAAATAATAATATAGACGCGCAACCGTCTGTCCGCGGGATAACCCTGCAATAGCAATTGAAATTTGAAATTAAGCATTGTAATCGTTAATAAAATAGTCGTACAGCAAATCTTATGTCCTGGTTGCCGTGAATTTTAATACAAAACTCTGCGCTATATAAAACTTTTTTCGTTATGTTGTTAAATAAAATGACATTGGAAAATTAACACATTATATCCATTTTAACCGTTGTGAGTGTTGTAAAATTCAAGCAATGAAAACTTTCATAACCTTTTGTAACCACTACTTTATTGACATAGTCGCGAAAAGTTATACACATACTCGTTGACTGAAGATCTTTTAAATTACTTATACTTAATAATAAATTAGAGCGATGATGTTACACTATATTTAGAAACATTAAAAAAATGAATGCAGCTACAGTTACCTAAAACAAACAACTTTCGTGGGAAAGTTACAAAGTTAATATTCCATTTGTGAGATTTTCCTTGCTTTGGGGATTTCCCTCAATAACGTATTAAGATCGCGTCTTTATTCAAAACCTGTTTCTGAACGATCTTCTCATTTTAAAACCCTACGGATTCATTATTTTAACGATTGTCTCGTTTGGTGTAAAATCTTACTTACTAATGTTTAAATACTTAAATACTAAAAGTAAAGAAGGGATGATAATAAAATTGTTTTGTATTTATATGCTATAGTTTTGAAAACTTCAATGGTGGATTGGTGGATAAACAACGGTGATATATTTTCTTGTTATGGTTTCTAAAAGAGAAAATAATCACTATACCAGGGTTTCCCAACCTTTCTTTGGCTTTTTTGTAGTTAGGTGCAAGAAAAAACTGTGTTAACCTAACAATAAATTATATTCATAACTTTTAACATAATTATATAATAAACTGAAAACAAGCATTTCATAAACAGTATTAGTTATGTATTTACTAGCTGACCAGGCAGACGTTGTTCTGCCCTTTCCAACGAGCCAACGACACTTCTTATAAAAATCCTTCAATTCGCAATAAAAAAAATTTGAGGGTCATTTATCGGGATAAAAACTATCCTATCTCTCAAGTTGGATCAAAATGCACACAGTGTGCAAAATTTCATTGAAATCAGTTCAGTAGTGTAGGAGTCCATCGCGGACAAACATCGTGACACGTAATTTTTATATATAAAGATTGTAAAAGCTGGTTGGTACTTACTAACGTGATGCGCGGTGTTGCATTGCCCGCATGACGAAAAAATAATAAACGTGGTATTTAAAATGATTAGGTAGGCAAAATATTTAAATGTATCGCGGACCATATTTAAGTTCTTACGGACCACTGGTTGGGAATCACTGTACTATACTGATAATCTGCATAAATTCTAGATGGTAAGAGTTATTTTCTGCTTATTAGACCAACTGGATAGATACATCCCTCTTAATTTCTACCGCCAAATAGCAGTGCTTGCACTGCTGTGTTCCGACTTCCGACCCGAAGTGTATATAGAGCAAGTACAATTATTACAGACTGAGAGGCTTACCATCTTAATTCTCAGAGATGACAACGCATCTGTCGGCTTCTTTGTTTGAAGTTGGCTGCGGTTTGCATGGACTACAGTAGCCACTTACAATCAGGTGGGTTGTAAATGCATTTGTAACCTCAGCTTTATGGCAAAACAAAACTTCCGACATTTATGTTTATCATGTATATCGTATGCTGCTAAGATAAAAAAATTATTACAGAAATGTATTAACAAAATAATGTTTTATACATGGTAGAGCCATGCTGCAGCTATATTAATAGTATAGTTGTAGCACGAATGGGTCGGCTCGACCGGAAAGGACCACGCTCTCACAGAATACCAGCGTAAAATAGCAGCTTAATGCTGCTGTGTTTCGTACGGTGAGTGTAGAGAACCGGAGCCCTTTTTACTGGAACAGAAGCATTCTATCATAGACCTTACGGCTGACAACGCATCTGCATTTTAATTCGCAAAAGAAGATAGATGTAGATGTCTATGGGCCACAGCAACCACTTACCGTCAGGTGGACTGTGTGCTCGTTTGTAACCCTTATTCTATAAAAAAAAAGAATGTATAATAAACAATATTAGGTAATAACAATAATAGTACGCGAAATATACGCTGTTTCTTCTGAATATCAATGACATGTTGCAAACCGGTAAATTTAATTGCTATGCGGATGACAACACTGGTGATGCTCTATACACCGGCTGTGCCAATATTTCTCGGGTAAACGTCTCGGGTATCGGGACAAACTAGTGTCTGAAGTCGAGACTTTGCTGAATAAAGTCTCGGACTGGGGGCGACTAAATCTAGTCCAGTTCAATCCCGAGAAGACACAAAATTGCGCGTTTACCGCTAAAAAGAACCCTTTCTTCGTATCTCCTCAGTTTCAAGATACTAACCTTGTTGCCTCAGCCAGTATCGGAGTCCTTGGTGTCGACATATCGAGTGACGTGCAGTTTCGTAGTCCCTTGGAAGAGAAGGCCAAATCGGCCTCAAAAAGCTTGGCGTGCTCAGCAGAGCGGGACAGTATTTCATGCCGGCACACTGCCTGCAACTTCACAAGGTGCAGGTTCGGCTGCACATGGAATACTGTTCCCATCTCTCGGCTGGGGCTCCCCAGTGCCAGCTCTTTCCATTTGATCGCATCCAGCGCAAAGCTGTTCGAATCGTCGGCGACCGAACTCTTTACGATCGGCTTGACTTATTGGCACTTGTAAACGCGATAAAATACACAAAGAGATGTTGCATCTCTTTGTGTATTTTATCGCATTTACCACGGGGAGTGATCTGAGGAATTGTTCGGACTAATTCCAGCCGCACAATTTCACTATCACACATCGCAACAAAACTCGCGATACCATCCATACCATCTGGATGACTGGCAGTCCTCCACGGTGCTATTTAAAAGAAGTTTTCTTCCTCTCACAACTTCCTTGTAGAATCCATTACCACCAGAGGTTTTTCCGGACCGATACGACTTAGGGACCTTCAATAAAAAAGCGTAGGTACTCCTTTTTAAAAGGCTGGCAACGCATCTGCAAATCCCCTAGTGTTGCAGCTGTTCATGGGCGGATGTAGTCACTTACCATCAGGTGAGCCATATGCTCATTTGCCCAAAATACAATCACGAATCACATGGGCGACCCGTAGAGGTACATAGGAGTCGGCTGTATGTAGACTTGTTTACCGAGCGGTGAGTTGGTAAAAAGCAGGAACCCAGGCGCACAAACAGCGGTCGCCTGGGGAGTGGTAGACGTCGAAATAACATAGCAAATGGCTACTGGCCAGCAAACTAGCATTCGAAGTGCTCAAAAAGTCCCGCTTACCATTCGAGCATATCCCATAAATACTATTAAAACAATATTTAAACTTCTACTTAATTCTCATAATAAACTGTAGAGTAACAAATCATTGGGCAAAATTCTGACATATATTGAAGCTTTTTGTCGTCACTGTAATTGGCGACGTCAGAAATTTATGACGTCAGACCATTATGTTATGTAGATTTAATTTATTTTAATTATTTATTTATTGATTAAAACATATTTGTTTTATTCAATAAATAAATTATGAATTAACTTATATGTCGAGTGATGAATTCAGTTTTACACTTAAATAGGTATTTTATTTTTTAACCTATTTAAATATATACTATGTAAATTCGAACAGGAATATTCGGTATAGACCATAGACAAAGAGAGAATGGACTGTGCGTTCCGTATTCAATTGTGCAGTGAATAATGAATATAGACCGTAAAGTGCGAGAGAGACAAAGCTAATGTGCTCTCAGTAGTAGTATCTTTCTAGAATTCTGATTGGTCCACGTCAAATGGTCACGTGGTCCATGTCTCTGGCTTGCAGGACGTGGACCAATCAGGCTTGCAGAAAGCAGACAAGTATTGGTCGCACAGTCACTTTGTCGCTTTCTACAGAATGGTCACTTTTGTGAGGCTAACACTCAGACCATCCTCTATGTCTATGGTATAGGCTCAATAAATAATAACAGAAACCATTGAAATTTTGAAGAAGTGAGGTTAAAATAAAACCATGTAGAATATCCACTGTACCATATCGTCCCATGGGTATCGTAAGAGGCAACAGAGGGAAACAAACTAGGAGATAGGCAGTAGCATCTTTCTAATTACAATAAAAAAAAACCTGCGGTTGCTTCAGCTGTGAACTTTTGAAAACTGTAACGGTAACGAAAATTAAATAAAAATTAGTAATATGTTATTATTTACTTATAATATTTATGAGTTAAATATAAATTGCAAAATGTAACTTGATAAAATAAATATTGAAGGATAAGTACCTTCTAAATATACATAAAAGATCTGGCTTCCGATTGAATGTCTATTAAACCAAATCCAAAATATCAGTACAATATATTTTTAACAATTTTACTGGTAAGTATTTGATCAAAGGCAAAGGAATATATTACTTTCGCCACCACGTTCCCACTGAATTATTGGATGTATGGATGTACCTATTTATAATGTGATAAAAAAAGAAAAAGGTTTATTGAGAAACTCACGCGTTGTACATGCTATGTGGTGTCGACAAAAATGAATACATCACTCCATTTCTACAATGGGTGTCGTAAGTCGTAACAGGCTATTAACCTAAATACCTCAAAGGTTTTATAGTTTATTAATCATCTCGTTAACATATGACGGATTAAAAATATATTAGACCTTTACTTACGTAATTGTCGTTTTCTAGTACTGGCTAGTTTGGAGTCTTGTTAGAAACATGGAATTCTAAACTCAAAACTGAAATTAATGTCTTAATATTTGCTGTAAATTTTTTTATATGTGCACACGTGAATTCATCGCCATCTACTTTGACTGCTAATATATATTGAATCTTCAGTTTCATTGGGCTTGGCCTCAACAAATAACAAATACATTATAGCTGCTGCACCGCTTTAATTACGGTATTCGTGACAGGGATTTGCAATGAGACAGTGTTCGTATGCTGCATCATACACGACACGGTTCTTTTTGTTACCAGCGTGTTATGACGTGGTGTCTACACGTTGCTTCAATTAGTGCTTCACTTAGTAACTTGGTCACGATCTTACAACGTGATTTTTTTCTTCGCTACTACATTACTTGAAAATTTAATTTATTGTTAATCCAATCTGTGCTTATTACATTTCAGAATTTTAAATCTGCATGAATTATTAAACCACGAATGTTAATTGCGATAATATTAAAATTAAGTTGGTTATTCTTATCCTATAGATAATTATCCTTTTCTCGTAATATTGTACTCGGTTAAAGTAATCTATAAATTTAATTTTTTTACTTATATTGTATAAGTCGCGGCACGTAAATCTAGCGGTGACCGTTATTGCGTATAAGTCGAAAATAAGGTATCATGGGGTAGTAAGCAAGTCGCGGGGTGAGCATGCGTATCGTTTGCACGCGCTGATTGGCTCTCCAGTCACATTCCACGCGCTGATTGGCTTTCCGGTCGCATTCGGCGCACTGATTGGCTTACCAGTCGCATTCCGTCTCCGTGATTCGTTCGCGACAGTACCCATGCGCAGCTATCTCCTCCACGTTTCGTTCAGCGCTAGACTTACGTGCCGCTACTTGTAAAGGCCCTTGTCAAGTTGTAGCGTCGGTGGTATGATGAAATATGAAAAGAGCGTAAGCCGATAGAAGTATTACATGATCCCTGATGTATGGCTGAGCTCAAATAGATATGTCTTTTACTACTCAAGAAAATGTTTATTCGAGCTTTAGTTTTCATTAATATAATCAATGTATTCTATGTATATGTTTGTGTATACCCACTGACTTTATTTCAGTTAAGAGCACTTGCATAATTATCTGCTTGCTGGTGCTGTTATTAGCATAATTGAAACCTCTGCAAAACAAAAATTGCTCAAAATGACCCTTTATAGTCGGTTATGGAATAAGAGAGAGGTATTTATAAGAATATTATATAATTGGATATATATAATTGATTATATAATTGAATGTATAATTTTTATGTTAGTTTTATATTTATTTGTGTTATTTTTTCATGGGTCATAGTTCTAAGTTAGCGCAAAATCTAGTATTTATTGATATGCTAAATTTAACGAATTTAGCACTTTGATCATATGCGCGGAATGGGTGTTTGATCTGACAGCACTAATTTTAATCTTGTGCCACAGAAATAAATTTTATATATATTTTTTTTAATTCTTATAATTACAGTTGGAGTTACGACCTGATAAGGCCAGCAGATAGTCGATGGATGCAAATGGCTCTGAATCGTGCTTTGTGAGTTATGACATTCCTTAAAAAGGTATATGTACAGCAGTGGACTTATGATAGACTGTAACAAAGAAAGATAGGATTTTTACATGAAGAAGACAATATTTTCAATAGTAACCACGCTTGGCTAGCGGGTTGACAACCGCAGTTTTTTTATTAATTTGAGTTGTTATCAGGATAATGCTGTACCTATGTCTATCTCTTGTTTCATTTGCTCTTGATGAAAATGATATAACAATAAAGGAGTTTGTTGAAATAGTTTTCTTCATAGTGGCGTTACTGAACCTAATTTAGTGGTAATATTATTTATAAACTGACGTTTTTGAATGCCTTGTTTAAAATCTATAATATGATCTTTTGAAAAACTTGGTCTTATAATTATCGTAAAAGATGACCTGAGTGACTTATTGATCAATCAACACACACCACAAAGCCACACAGTTATTGTCATGGAACTCACTGAAAGTACTGTCAATAAAATATATGAATACGTATTTTACGATTTTTCAAAACTACCCCTCATGGGGGGGGGGGGACAGACAGTGTTACGTATGGAGAAAGAATAATGTATGGTTTTTCAAACTTGAAAATTGGTGCAAATACCCTTGAATTAAAATAATGAAATATCCATTTTTATTTTTTCAAAATTCATTAAAACGAGTATGCAATGTTTGTATATGAAAAATATTGCATTTAGACGCAGAGCCCAAACCGCTGGACATAGTAGAATGAAATGAAATTGGGACAATAGCTTCCTTATATCACAGAATAAATCATAGCTTATATTATTGTACCACTCATTATCATTTATTAACGCTATGTACATGCTTATAAGTTATAAACGCATTTATGGAACAAGATCATATTTATTACTACAAGAAAAAACACATTAACAAGTGTTGCACTGCCAATAATTTCGTGATAGAATAGAATAGAATAGAATCATTTTTATTCAATATTGATTATACATAATACTTATTGAAAGTAATCTTTATATTTACCACTGATCCTGGGAAGAATCAACAAGAAATCCAACGGGACTTTTAAAAAAAAATAATTTCGCATAGATTTTTATATAGATTAGAGCATAATAAGTGATTTTGCGGTTTGACTAAATATGGGCCCAAATAGGAAGATAGTAACTGAAGGACTTATTTTCGAATCAGCATTATAGGGAGTGGTATTCAAAAAAGATTTAAATATGATATTGGATTGGAGAGAACTTTTCAATTTTGATATTATTGAGACCTTATCTATCCCGCAAATTAAAAAGTAAAACTAATAATAGTAATGAATATAAGTCGTTTTTTTTTCATAAAATGTTTATTTTTAACAGTTTACAATAACATTACAAAGTTATTAATGCAGCTATTTTAGGTCATTTTCTATGGAGTTGTAACGAAATTTTTACTAATAAATAAGAATTTTAAGTTCTACATCTGAAGTTCACAATCTGAATTGATTTGCATGGCTTAGTACTAAGCGGGCATATAATATTTGCATGACATAGTTGGTATCTTTATAATCAGCGGTTGAATTCAAAACTAAAAAGGGAAAATCTGCAAAAAAGATAAGAAGCCTATAAAATACCTGTAAATTTCTTTATTTTTTTCTTTCTCATTTATTTTAGAAACATATTTTTCTAATAATTTTTGAGTGGCCCTTAGAGAGGCGCTACCATTTCAGACAAGGAACACAGATGTGTCCTCGTCCCTAAGAAACAAGTGTGTGGTGCTCGTATTACATTAATCTAAAGTATTCAGTACCAGCAAATTTTCAGATTTTTAGTCATTATTCCTCCCACTTCTCCTTTGGTATAGGACACTATCTGGACTTTAATGGCTGTGTACATTAATTCTACAACTTTTTATTTATTATCTCGACATTAGCAAATTCGTAGATGTGAGGCGTAACAAAATATTATAACCAAAGTAAGAAAATCTTATGCTTCCTCTACACTACTCGCGAAGTAACTTCGACGAAGTGCTCATCGAAGTCGATCGCAGTCCGAAGAACGTGACCACACACTCGTGCTACTTCGCGAAGAGCTCAGTCGTCTTGAGACTCCCGCATCCTTAACATGAATGACGTTCAAGAGGCAGCTGCTATAGGTACCTAATTATGTGAACAGTATGACGTCAATGCGTTAACTAAACAAATAATTATGTAGAAAGCTACATATTTAATATTTATATATAAAAAAAATATTCATAACTGGCGTATGCCGAGTAGTGTAGAGATCATTCTTCATGTAACTTCGGGGTACTTCGCGAAGTCCTTTGACACTGGCGCAAAAAACCGACAGCAATCGGAAGTCGCCCGAGTCGAAGCGAGGTTGAACGAAGTGAATCGAAGTACCTCTCTACACCATTCGCCTCGTCCAACTTCGATCTACTTCGCGAGTAGTGTAGAGGAGGCATAATATATAAAATTCTCGTGACGCGGTGTTTGTTACCAAACTCCTCCGAAACGGCTGAACCGATTTGTATGAAATTTTGTGTGCATATCGAGTAGGTCTGAGAAACTATTTTTCAAACCCCTAAATGATAAGAGTGACCCACCCCTAAATATTATTTTTAGTTTTTTGACAATTTTGTTATTTTTATTTTATTCTGATTTAGCATTGAAAAATACATAAAACTTCAAATTTTCACCCTTCTGCGATCAACACCTGTTTTTAAAAGCGGTTTTTAAAACTAAAAAAATATTTCCTTTTATCTGCACTTCTACACTTATAATATTATAAAGAGGAAAGATTTGTTTGTTTGTTTGTTTGAATTGAATAGGCTCCGAAACTACAGGACCGATTTGAAAAATTCTTTCACCATTAGAATCCTACATTATATCTGATGAACATAGGTGGTAGAATGTTTTCAAAAAAATTAGGGATCCGTATGAAAACTTCGTTAATGTAACCCAAGGTGTGAAAAAAATACCAAAAAAAAATCCTTATATCGCGTACGCTGCGGAAATAATGTATATGGTAAAACAACGTTTGCCAGGTCAGCTAGTATTTATATAAAGTCAAACAGTATTATATTTCAAAAGCTACCTTTGTAACAATTACTCGTAGATAAGAAACATCGACCTCCCTATTGTATTTTATTGCATGTCCTATGCGCAAAGAGCGTAGGTATGTTACACTAGAGCCTAAAGTCAAAATTCTAACGTTTTTCCGCATGAAATCGTATCTAACAATCATATTGAACATATAAATTATATAAAAAGCACATTGTAAGAATTGTTAAGCTTATAATTTTTTTTAAATCGATTAATTGCTGTTTTTACATAAAAAAGTGGTTTAGTGGCTTATGGTGTAAATTTATCAAGTCCGCATGGAGGGGTAAAAATGATAATTATTGAAAATATCATTTGTTTAACTCAATCCATTTTTCAATCTCTTCATCTATCATGTGGGAAACCATGGAATGTAAATGGCAGATTAATTTTGTTTTGTTTAGTTATAATTATTTTTTTTTCGGCTGAGAAATTCCGAAATTTGCAGTATTTTGAGCAGCCTTGTAATAATTTATTTTACTAAATACACTTTGCCTCACTCGTCACTCCGGGGCTCCGGGCCACAGACAGAGCACAGAGTACATTATATATTACACACGAGTTTTTTTCATTCCGAGCTCGGCCGTTGTCTTGAGTGGATTACTGTATCGTTTGTATACAGTGGCTCGTGATGAATAATATCGATCGCTGTAGAAATACAAAATATTCCAAAAACCAAATTTCATACATACTTGACTAAGGTTATTATTTTTATAATCACATGGGGCTTATACACAATCGGCCGAACGACGAATCGGGACGAATTCTAGCGATCACGATCGTGTAGAGGGCATAATCGCCTATAACTGCCCATGATCGGTAATAATCGATCAATAATAGTTATATTATATACTAATTAAAATGAATAGCGGCAGCTGCTACTGTTTCAACGTCCATCTCGGTGACAATACAAATATGTAGGATCATACTGATGCACGATTGTGTGGGCAGCCGCGCAATGATTGTGACAATCATGCCCCATTCTATGGTTGTCCAACATGGCCGATGGTGTGTAGGCCTCAACAGATTTTTATTACAATATTTTGTTTCGCTAAAAGTACTTAGTATTTATATAAAAATATACTTATACGTCTTGGATTTTATGGAGTGACCTGAAGGTGTACTTCGGTGAATGTTACTGGAACTACTCGAAGACTAGAACTAGGTGTGCCGAATTTGACTTCGTTTTGTTAGTTATGATAAGACCTTACCTCCGGACTTGATAGAGTGATCTGAAGGTGTAATTCGGTGACTGCTACTGGAACTCTTTGACGAATAGAACTACAATTTACAATTTTTTTTTTAATTTTTCACGATTAGTTTATGAGCATTATGAGTCGTGCTCCTTTGGATTTTCCAAGATTTTTTTTTAAATTGAAGTTTGACATACACTTATGGGAAAAATGGAAAAATAATAATTATAAATAAATATAACAATTAAACTACTTTAAAAATTTACGTATAATCATGTTATACGTAATTTTATAATGGGCTTAAGACATGTACAATTGAATTTACGAATAGTTTATTATTTCTCTTAAGTCGAAACAGGTACTCGGTTTTCCCAATACAAAAATAGCGGATGACATCATTCCCATAATATGCATTTTATCACGGAAGTTCATGCTTGATGGTGCAATAGTTTAAATACTAGCATATTTGACAAATAATATTATGTTCAATTTATATAATAATAATAATATAGAGGAGGACTAAAATTTAAGGGAAGGAGAAGGAAATACCAGTTAGGTAAGGCTCGGCTACACGCTCAATCTTATTTGCACAAATTTTAATTTGCACAAGCAAGCATGTACGTTAAGACGAAACGCTCTCGCCTGTTTTCTTTCTGGTGTATGACCTTATAGCAATGAGTTTTTACAGTAAAATATATATCAACGTCTTCTATGTATTAAGAACTAGAGCCTTTACAAAATGCTCAAAATTGCCTATTTAGACCGCTGTCAACAAAGGCCTAGTGTTCAGATTTGATAACTACTTAATAGTGAAAAAAAAAACTTAGGGGCACAGTGTATATCCTTCTTATTAAGTTTATGAAATATCTTTAAAATTGGTCCAATATTGGAGGAGGAAATGGTAGAGAGTCAAACCTCGAATTATGCCTTTTTACTTAGTCGGATCTGCAGTTGTCGTTAACGGACGCCAAGCGCTTACAAATCGACGGCGATAGATTCTTTAAATACCTTATTTTCTAAAGTGTCTCGGATCGCATTCCCTCTTAAGCCGACAAAAGGGTATACTGTGCAAATAGCTTGCACAAATGCTAAATTGTATAAGCAAGCATGTAAGTTAAGACGGCTTGTGGACGCCACACAGGTTATTTGCGAACTTTGTACAAACTGTTTGCGTATGCAGGGCGTGAGGTGGACGTTGAGCAGTGCACCATGTTCTTTGCGCAAGTTTTTGCACAAATTGTTTGCGCATGCCAGTTGCTGTGTGTAGCAGGAGCTTAAATCCTAGCTATGTAGTAGAACTTCCAAGGATTTCAAACCCAAGTATTGGTCATTTAATAATACATTGTGATAAAACAGTTATGTATACACAGTATAAAATCACAACGTATCACTCTATATGAATTTTAACTATAGCGACCCCTGTTACCAATGGAGTCTAACTCGGTTTGTTCATACTCGTAGACCATGAAATTTTAAGACGGTTATCCCTTGAGCTACTACGACTCGACAAGCTAACACGGCTGATATTACCCTCTAGGGCCTTGTTTCCGGCAAATCTTGCTCGAAGAAAGAAGAGAGGGAGTCCTCTCGAAAAAGATATCATAGGTTACGGTCTGTGGCCCTACCAACTGCGGCAACGTATACCTGTAGCTTGACGTTTTGTAGCGAGGGTTTAATACCGTAAGGTTTTCTATATATATAATAGCTTGACTTTAACTTAACTTCATTCATATTTCACCGCCAAAAAAGTATCAAAATAAAATGAATACAAAACTAACATATAATAATTTAATTATTTAAAAAAAATACTATTGCGTGTATTATATGAGACCACAAGGATATATATTTGTTGGGTTAATAAAATAGAGAATCAAGTGAATTGGTTAAACAACCTCGTAATTATCATATTATTTACATTCATAAAAAAGAAAAGGCGGAGATTCCTCCATATTTGAAAACATTTAAAACTTACTGAATATACATATATAAGAAATGTAGCAAAATTTTTGATTGCCTCATAATAAGGGGATAATTGCCATAGTTGCCACACAGCAGACAGGTAGGCAACAGCATATTTTTAGATGTTACGTAAAGACGCTGTTGTCCATCTCCTGGTTTGATTCCTCTGTCGCTTCTTGCGACACCCACGCTATGATATGGGGTAGTGCATATTCTTACACCGCGATTTTATTTGTGGATATGATTTTTTTTATAGGATACGGTGACAAACGAGCACACAGTCCACCTGACGGTAAGTGGTTACTGTGGCCCATAGACATCTACATCTATCTTCTATTACGAATCAAAATGCAGATGCGTCATCACCCGTGAGGACTAAGATGGAATGCCTCGTTTCCAGTGAAAAGGGTCTCCGGTTTTCTACACTCACCATACGAAACACAGCAGCGTTAAGCTGCTATTTTACGCTGGTATTCTGTAAGAGCGTGGTCTTTCCCCAGTCCAGCCGACCCATTCGTGCTGCAACCATAACATAGCTAAATTGTACCTATGTACTGTTGTAAAATCAACGTAAAGTCTCTTTTTTTATGCATGTGGTGCCCTCCTGTAAGTAATGGGACATTTAGTTTTAATAATTGTGATGTCATTCCATATGTATGTAACAGTGTACACATTGTTGTGAGAGCCTAATAAAATAAATAAATAAATAGCTGCAGCATGGCTCTACCACGTAAAAAATGATATGAAGATATTGTCAACATGTTAATATAATCGTTTTTTTAAAACATACATTACATCGAGTTGATTGGTTCCGTAGCCGGAGCCACAAAACAAAACAGCGTTTATATTTTGCACAGAATCTGCATAATACTTGTATGCGCATTCGTAATGTGCATTAATAAATTCGTAATCGATGAATCTTGAACTTTTTAGACTTCTATTACGAATATACGATACATGCGTCCATTGTTGTGGTTTAAAACGTAATGCGCGTGCGCGGTCGGACGTCACAACTTGGCGGTGACAAAACAAAAGGAATTCCCTGCACTTTGACGTTGCTAATTCATAGATTCTTTACAGAAGCGTGCTTGAATTACACAATGTTACTTTGCTTTAACGCAGTATACGTGAAGAGATAACTTTGTACCCCTTTTTTAGCAAATTGTAAGCATGGTATGAAGTATGAACTGATACAAAATGAATGGACAACCAGAAGACTTTAAAACGTCAGTTCATTTCATAATGCATCTTATTTACAAACTAGTTTTAGATGTGCAAACGTTTTACGACTTGTTTACTAAACATCAAAATTTTTCTGTTATCGTTGTTTAAAACATCTGTTATTTAAAATATTAATGAAAACCTACCTTTTAAACTCTCAAAGTTCAAATTTTTTCAAGTAGTCTTAAAATTATTAGTAATTATATTTATTTATTTATTCTTTTTTACATCTACCTCATAATAAGGGATATAAAGGGCGGACTTAATGCCTTGTGGCATTCTCTACCAGTCAACCCTGGATGATTTGAGAAGATGTGGTAGGTGCAACACCACTCCATAAATTAATAAATAAGTAAAAACATTATATCTTATAAAAAAGCAAATAAATAAAATATTTTTAAACTATACATTAAAATACATATTATACAAAATATCAATTACAAAGCGAAAGAGGGAGAAAAACAAAAATTGGATAAATCAGATGGTATTATTCCTGTTAAAGAATCCTCAAACTAGTATTTTAAAATAATATTTGTTACTGTTTTTTTTTATATGAACAGGCAAGGCATTAGTAATTATATGTATTTACTTAAAAAGCATCTGTTTATCCATCCATTCATTACAGACTAACAAAGGCCACTGCTGATCTCAGTCACCCCCCATAAATATCCCCATAGTTGCCACGCTTGGCAAGCAGGTTGGCAAGCGCAGTCTATAATTTCGTGTCGATGTAGAGAAGATGTTGCTTCCCAACTGCCGTTTCGGTTTCCCCCTGTCGCCTTTTACGGACATGAAATGAAATTAAATGAAATGTAATTATTTTTTATTTTTTATTCTCGAAATATTTTTTAATAATTTAGTTATGCTGGTTTTTTCAAGATGTTTTCCTGCATTCTTAATACGAAGTATGGAGAATTATGTAGGTCAAGAGTAAGCCTAGTTATATAATAAAAAAGAAAAGTAAATCAGGACTTAAAATTGCAATGAACAAGCGGAAATCTAACTCTGTTTACTTGTAAGATAGAAATAGTTAACAAAACAGAACAAATAAGAAATAACATGGTAGCGATCACTTCATTCCCAGTGGTGAATATCATTATCTGCCTGATCTGAATATCATTCATAATGTGTTATGCAATTAAATTTAAGGCAATCGCTTGTCATCTGAGCTATAACGTGTCTTGGTAAAAAAAATCTATGATAAAATGAAATCACTCAAATCATCGGTATACGAGTATCTATAAATCAAAAATAATAAATGTAATCGCTCAGATTTTGGGCACTAAGCCGTTGGTTGAAGCCATTGTAATAAATAGCTCTTGACACAGTACATTTTCATAATAAAGATACCGTACATAATTTACAACTTCTTGATAGTTTCAAGTTCATCATCATCATCATCATCATTACAGCCCTTCACAAGTCCACTGCTGAACATAGGCCTCCCCCAAGGAATGCCACAAAGCACGGTCCTGAGCCACCTGCATCCATCGACTTCCTGCATGTCTTACCAGGTCGTCACTCCATCTCGTGGGGGGACGCCCTACACTTCGCCTACCGGTACGAGGCTGCCACTCGAGAACCTTTCTTCCCCATCGGTTGTCGGTTCTTCGAGCTATATGGCCGGCCCATTGCCACTTCAGCTTACTAATCCGTTGGGCTATGTCGGTTACTCTGGTTCTACTGCGGATATCCTCATTCCTAAGTTTATCACGCAGAGAAACTCCGAGCATAGCCCTCTCCATAGCTCGCTGAGCGACCTTGAGCTTCCTCATCCGGCCAGCAGTGAAGGACCACGTCTCAGTTCCATATGTCATCACTGGCAACACGCACTGGGTGTACAGTCTCGTTTTCAAGGTTTGAGGTATACCTGACGAGAAGATGTGCCGTTATTTCCCGAACGCTGCCCAACCGAGTTGAATCCGTCGATTGACCTCTCGGTCGAAGTTGGACTTACCTAGTCGGACTATTTGTCCCAGGTAAACATACTCGTCAACAACTTCGAGCTTAGTGTTCCCAACAACTACCGGCATAGGTGTGACATGGACATTAAACATGATCTTAGTTTTCTCCATGTTCATCTTAAGACCTATCCGTTGGGAAACACTATTGAGGTCATTGAGCATAGTGCTTAGGTCCTCCAGCGATTCTGCCAAAAGGACTATATCGTCGGCAAATCGAAGGTGAGTGATGTACTCGCCATTGATGTTGATACCGTATCCTTTCCAGTCCAGAAGCTTGAAAACATCTTCCAATGCAGCGGTGAAGAGTTTCGGGGATATGACGTCACCCTGTCTTACACCTCTCTGCAATTGGATAGGTTTCGTACTCTGGTTCTGTACTCGGATAGCCATCGTAGCCCTACTGTACAAGCACTTCAACACTTCGATATACCGACAGTCAACTTGGCACCGCTGAAGGGACTGCAGCACCGCCCAAATTTCGACGGAATCAAAGGCTTTCTCATAGTCCACATACGCCAGACATAGTGGCAAATTGTACTCTTCGGACTTCTGTACAATTTGCCGAAAGGTATGTATGTGGTCTATGGTGCTAAAGCCCTTTCGGAAACCGGCTTGTTCGGGAGGCTGGAAGTCGTCAAGTCTGCGCGCGAGACGATTCGTAATGACTCTCGAAAACAGCACGTAGACGCGGCTCAGAAGGGAAATCGGTCTATAGTTCTTCAAGAGAGCGTTGTCACCTTTCTTCAAGAACAAGACCACCGCACTTCTGCTCCACGCCTCCGGTGTAATGCCACCATGGAGGACGGAATTAAAGAGCTTCTGAAGGACTTCAAGTACCGGTTTTCCACCCGCTTTCAGAAGCTCCGCTGTAATTCCATCCTCGCCTGGGGCCTTACCGTTTTTAAGGTGCTGGAGAGCCATTCTAATCTCGCTCAGACTGACGTCTGGCATATCTTCGGAATAGTGTCGGATGAGACTCGCTCTTGGATCGTTACTCACACTTGCGTGCGGCTCCAACAATGACGTGTACAGCTGCCCATAGAACCTCTCAATCTCACTCAAATTCTCAGGTGCCCCGGAAACGATGCTGCCACATTCTGTCTTCAGCTTTGACAGTTGGCTCTTTCTGGCAAACAGATCTCTGGCAAAGACTTTAGAGCCTTGGTTCCGTTCGATCGCTTCTTCAATACAAGCTGTATTGAAGTTGCGTAAGTCCCGCCGCATGCATTTGGAGATCTGTCTATTCAGATGCCTGTATGCTGTCAAGTCTGTTGAAGAATGTAGCTTCATCTCCCGTCTAACAGCCATGAGATTAAGAGTGTGATCGGAGAGTTTTTGTGTTCTTCTGCGGCGGGTCTTGCAGAACTTAGCTCCGACCGCATGGACAGTTTCCACGAGCTTGTCATTCGTATCGTCCACTTCATTGCAGTCTTCTAGGCACTGAAAACGGTTTTGTAACTCGAGCTGAAAGGTTTCGGGACTTTGGATTAGAGCACGAGGGGGACGGAGCGTTGACTTCATTAGACGAGACCTCTCCAACTTAACGTTTAGGTTCAGTGTGCCTCTAACCATTCGGTGATCGCTACCAGTTTTCACCCTCGCGATCACGGAGACATCACTGAACAGTTGTCGTCTGGTCGTCATAATGAAGTCAATCTCATTTTTTATCGAACCGTCGGGGCTCGACCAGGTCCACTTCCTGTGGGGCCGCTTCTGGAAGAAAGAGTTCATCATAAAGAGTCCCTCTTTCTCCATGAAGTCGGCCAGCTGCTGGCCCCTTGGGTTCCGTTGCCCTATTCCAAATTTTTCATAGGGGGGTATTTGCCATAGTTGCCACGCTTGGCGAGCGGGTTGGCAACCGCAGTTTTTTTTTAATTTAGTTTTTTAGTTTTTTTTAGTTTTTTTTTTTAGTTTCTAGTTGTCATGCAGTAATTGGGTAAGTGTAAAGCCAGTGCGTTGCAACGCACTGTTGCCAGTGGTGACCTACGGATGACAAATGTGGTCCTTCACTGCTGCCTATATGAGTAATCGCAAAGTCGCTCAGTGAACGATAAAGATGACTATACTTGAAGTTTCTCTGTCTGATAAAATTCTTAACGAGAACATCCGCAGAAGAACAAGAGTAAGAAAAACAGTAGATTAAAGTGGCAATGGGATATATATATATATGTATATATATATATATATATATATATATATATACATATATATATATATATATATATGTATATATATATATATATATATATATATATATGGTCTACAGGTCGGCCCATTTTCTTGACCTTCCACTAGATGGAACCATCGATGGCCTGATGAACCATCCAAGTCGCCGTGGATGAAGGTGGCTCAGGACCATACTTTTCATTGGAGCCGCCTTTTTTCAGCAGTAGACTTGTGATAGGCTGTAATAATGATGATGATAAAATTAAATTTTTAACCATGGTCAATAGATTACGATCAATAGGTTGATTTTTTAGTTTTGTAGCAAAAACTTGTTTTGCGGCCTATGTACTCTCTACCTCTGTTTTTTTTATAATCTGCATTGTTTGCATTTGCTATTGCATGTCTCAGAAACGCTAATGAACAAGACATATTTTTTATTTTTTATTCTTTACAGCGTGCCGTGGAGAGGGTTATACTAAGAGTTTCTCTGAGTGGTAAAATCCGTAAAGTGATATCCGCTGCATACAGACCTAAAATAGCTAATATTACCTAATGAATCGGTGAATTGAAATAACCAGTCGCATTGCTCACAGAGCCGAAAACCGATGGGGATTCCCCATCGGTATTTTCCCGCGGCTGAAAATTTCCTCAGCGATAATATTTCTTTAAAGAGGTTCGCTATAATTTTACTTTCTTGTCTCATCTCATTAGTTCCACAGTAACAGGCTTTTCACCGGTGAATACTAAGCTTTTAAAGAAAAATTACTTGTTAATTATCGTAGGCTTAATTTGGATCCAGTAGACGTCACTAATGGCAAATAAGATTTCTCATGCAACAACATACAACAGCTGGCTAACGCAGTGTAAAGCAACTCTTAACCTAATGCAGTGACGACTTTATGAATCAGCATACCATACAACAGCATACAGCATCCTTACAGGGAAATGCGTCGGCATCCTGCGGGATTTGTGAGGGAGGCGTATGTTTAGCTATCGACTCGTGATGAGCTGCATTAACGTTGATGTATCAAAGAAATAAAGTTAGTTTTAAATTGACAGTATAAAAACAATCATGTCCCGAGTCGTGAGTTAAAACGTAAAAAACAATTTTATACGAAAGAGTGCAGCTATAACTTGTCAAATGACATTAAAGAATGTGGCAATGTTAATATGTCTAAAAGTAAGTTAAATACCTAATAAACAAAATGTTTATACATTATTATTATTAGTAGGTACTCTCTTCTACTATTTAGTCATAAATTTGATGTCTATTACTTATAAATTTTAATTAAGCAAGCCTGAATTCTTTTACATATCATTTACCTCATACATGTATCTCATTGAAAGTGAAACTCTGTTTCTTTTGAAAAATACATTCTTTAAATCTAAACATTGACGTTATAGCTACAGGATTAGGCTTCACCAATCTTTATTACATATTTTCCTAGTAAAAGACTCCAACAAAGTAAGTTTATTTGGAGATATTTTAAAATAAACATATAGCGATTCTTCGCATTTATTTAACAAAATAAAGCATATATTTTTTTTAATTCGACAAAGTGTAATCGCGTTGACAGATTTGTTGACATATCTCTACGATAAGGAATTTGCTTATCGCATTTGCGGCATCAATTGTTTTTAACGGATAGCGACGGGTGATAACGACGTTACCTGTAACGGCGGCTGTCGTATAGCGGCCGTTACCTTCGAGCTTACATAATGATAACGCTTATCATTTATCAAATTCGCCACGAGTTTTCTTGGGTGCGTACGTGACATTGAGTGAAGCGTTGCGGATGTAAACGCCGTATCAGTACTAATATCTACTTATGATATGTCTGTATGTTGGTAATTTATAGATTTGTTTTTAGATGTTGATGTTTTTTTATTATCTATGAAATTTATTAAATTCTCCTAATATTACATAACTTATTAGGCCTTAAATTAAGTATCATAAATAAATAAGTATAACCAGAAAAAATGGTATATTAAATCTCCTTATTAAGACACCAAGTGACATTAAAATTTAGCTACATTTTTTAAGTTTTTTTTTTAATGATAAGGGTGACAAACGAGCACACAGTCCACCTGATGGTAAGTGTTTGCTGCGACCCATAGACATCTACATCTTTCCTCGATTACAAATCAAAATGCAAATGCGTTGTCACCCGTGACGACTGCCATGCCATGCCATGGCAGTCGTCACGGGTGACAATGCATTGCATGGAATGCCTCATTTCCAGTAAAAAGGGTCTCCGGTTCTCTACACTCACCATACGAAACACAGCAGCGTTAAGCTGCTATATTTTACGCTGGTATTCTATGAGAGCGTGGTCCTTGCCCGGTCGAGCCGACCCATTCGTGCTACAACTATACTACTAATATAGCTGCAGCATGGCTCTACCACGTAAAATAGATTAGATACATACACATATACATAGCTAGGTAGATCTTAAACGCACAAAATCAGAGCAGCCCTCAGCGTTCACAAAATTGTAATTGGTTGACTTATAATTAGCATCTGTTTAATATGACTGTGAATAGCCCCGAACCCCGAACAAAAGTCAACCACGAAACCCCGACCTCGACAGCCATATAATATATGAACATTTCGATTGTTTAACATTTTTGTGTCTTTTTAAAAACTTCTCTGTCCGCGAATAAATGAAGAATTATTGTTCATTCATTAATTTATTGCAGCCTATCAAAGTCTACTGCTGTCCAGCAGTAGACTTTGATAGGCCCTCAATAGATTGCCTCATATAGGGGATATTTTCAGTAGTTGTCACGCTTGGCAGGCGGGTTGGCAACCACAGTTTATTATTATTTTGAGCTGTGATCATGAAGATGCTGCTGCCATCACCTGTTCCGCTTACCTCTGTCGCCTCTTACGATACTCACAAGATGATAATATGTGGTAGTGGATTGTCACATGCAGCTACTCCACAACTAAAAAGGAATGAATAATATAATATTTTTAAAATCCTTTGTTTAATATTTTACACTGGAAAGTTTCAAACGACCTTAAGCATGATCTTTCATATCTCTTTATCATACATCGTACGTGGTAACTAAGAAGAATCTTTACAAAATAAAGAGGCACTCGGTATCTTCGTGCTTAAAAATCTTAAAATAGTGTGACTATTATATTTGCCTAATCTTTTGTTCTTGAATACACGTGCCTTACACTTGGAAGTATGTATATGAGCAATTGTTTCAATTGAACACTAAACAAATACATGCCACGTTTTATACAAATATCTGATCATGACTATAAATAATCATCGTAATCAAATGACTTTTTATTTTATTTTAGAAGTATGGTTGATAAAAGAACACACAGTCTACTTGATAGCAAGTGGATGTTGTAGTCTATAGATACCTACATCTATCTTCGATTGAGGAATTAAAATGCAGCTATATTTCACATCTGACAATTAATATGGAATGTCTCTTTTGCAATAAAAGGTTCTCGCTCACTCGCTGTACGACATCAGCATTATTCTTGTCGCTTACGCTGACATTGTGAAAAAAACTTTTGACAAAAGAAGACAGGGTCGCCGTTCTCTATTGATTGGAGAAAGTATAATTGCTTTAACTTATCTTGGTTGGTCATGAGTAGAAAAAAAATTTAAGAAATAATTGTGGAAATATCGTTTTAAATTTGGAAGAGTTACATTGTTTAATTAGGAATGATAATACCTTCATTGAATTTGAAAGATATACACTCGGCGTCAAAAAAATCGCACATCCAAAAAAAAAATAATTAAAATACTATTTTAACACAACAGGCCAATGGCAATGTTGTGGTTTGAGGGTATCATTCGAAAGGTAATTTCATTAGCTTTCAGGAATTTTAATTGAATTTTACTTTTATAACGAGACGAAAGAGAAATTAAAGAAAAAGACAGGGTATGTACAAATTTGCAAATTAATAATTTAAAAAAAAACTTAATAAATACAAAAAAGTTCTTAAAACCTAGTGTTACCCCCCCTTGCCTTGATAACGGCTTCCATGCGATCTTTCATGGACCTTACAAGGGTCGCAACAGCCTCTTGGGATATTTGTTCCCACTCTTCAAGTACCGCATCTTGGAGCTCTTGAACAGTGGTTGGAGCTGGATCTCGAGCTCGCACGCGCCGTTTTAGGTCATCCCAGAGATGTTCTATTGGGTTAAGGTCTAGACTTCGTGCTGGCCAATGCATAAAAGGGATATCGACCTCCTGTAAATAATCCCGTACAATAGCCGCGGTGTGGCAACGAGCATTATCATGCATTAACATGAATCCATCACCGACATAACCAGCATACGGGACCACATGTTCCTCCAGGATTTCAGTAATGTACCGACCAGCATTTAATGACCCTTGCCCACGGCCACCCCGAGTTCGGGAAACGCACACAAGTTCCGTTTTCCCGTCGACGGAAATGCCGCCCCAAAACATACACGAGCCACCCCCGTATTCGACGGATTCTTCGAAGCAGGGTTGTGTGAACCTCTCCCCCTGTCTTCTGTAGACCTTTCTACGTCTGTCATTGCAGAAGAGACAGACCCTCGTCTCATCAGAGAAGAGTACGGTCCGCCACTGTTCTAGAGTCCACTCGCAATGATTGCGAGCAAACTCTAGGCGATCTCTGCGATGCTGTGCAGTAAGTTTTGGACCTTTAGCAGGTCTATGGGCTGTTAAACTCTTTTCGTGTAACCTTCTTCTTATCGTAGAAACACTCACAGATGTTCTCAGAGATGATCGAAGCTGTTGTTGCAACTCAACAGCATTTGTAAAACGGTTTCGTAAAGATGTCGTAACGATGAAACGGTCATCTCTTTCTGATGTGCACCGTTTTCTTCCAGATCCCAGTTTTCTAACATAACCACCAGTCTGCTGAAAACGTTGGAACACCCGTCGAACTCGTAAACCGTACTCGAAAACCCGTTGCTCGACAGGTTCAACTGTCGAGCAACGTCACACTGCCGCATCCCCGACTGCAATAGGGCAATCACTTGAGCGGCTTCTACAGAGCTGGTGTCCATCTTTACTTGTTCTTACTTGGCTTACTTGTTCACGTGTGTTCACTGCAAAGTCTAAATTACGACTGACCCATATTTTTTTTTTTTTTTTGCGCCCGAAGCAATTGGAAAAGGGCTACCCCGGAGGGAGGCGGAAATGCATTACGCATACCACGACAGCCGGTCTATCGTAGTTATGTGGGACTCACTGTGACTACCTACTGGGGAACCTAAGTGATACCCACTAAAACCGCCTTTGGGGACTGGCAACTAGCTGTTTAAAGCTTCTTATGCCGTTTCGGAAGCGACCCTCTTTTGGGAAAAGAGGGCGCAGGCGGCTATTAGCCGCTGAGGGAGTGCCTACGAAGGCAAATTAATTATGAATAACTTAATTAGAGTTGGCCTGAGCCGCCAGGAGGCAGTTCAGGTCGTTTGAAAGTTTATTAGGCGGGTCCGAGAGGGAGTTCCTCGGCCTGCGGACGCTATAGCGGGAGGGGAGTGGGGCTGCATAATTAGCAGCCTCACGAATAAAATGATTGGAATGCGACTCTGAGGCTTTGAAGAAGTTCTCAGAGAGTTTTTTAAGGAATTGTTGAATTGTAGGGAGCTCTAGGTCCCGATGAAGGTCGGCATTGCGGACGTACCAAGGTGCGTTCGCAGCTCGACGACAGAAAAGGTTTTGAACTACTTGGAGTTCATTAATAATTTTAGGGTTAGAGTGGGCGAAAATGGGGCCCGCGTAGGACATGACTGGTCGTATACAGACCTTATAAAGGGTACGCTTGTTTCTGAGGGACATTTTACTGTGTCGGCCCAACATACTGTTGAGCCTATTCAGGTAAAAACGTGCGTGACGGATTACTCTTTTGACGTTGGGCCTGAAAGTTAGCCCTGTGTCTAGAGTGACACCTAAATATTTGGCAGACGTATGCCAGGGGACGGGGGTCCCTAGCATACGTATTGGTGGAGTGTTTTTGAGACGGCGTCGTTTATAATCGAAGTGAACGGCGGAGCTCTTCTCCGGGTTCACATCGATGCGCCATTTTTTGAACCAAGCTCCTAGGTCATCAACTGACTTTTGGACCTTGTTCCGTATGAAAGGTAGCGAGATACCTTTACAGTAGAGAGCAGTGTCGTCTGCGAAGAGGGAGAGCTGAACACCTTTCGGCGGAATGGGAATGTCGTTGGTGAACAGTATGTACAGCAGAGGAGCAAGAACTGAGCCCTGAGGGACACCAGCTTTGATGGGGCGCTGTGAAGATAGCGTGCCTTCGTGTCTAAAACGAAAGGTACGATGATTAAGATAAGAGGCCACGAGACGTACTAGACGATCGGGGAGACCTATTTTGTATAGTTTGTAGATAAGGCCTGTATGCCAGACTCTATCGAAGGCTTTGGCGATGTCGAAAAAGACCGCAATAGTCTTATGACGGCGGGGATAAAAACCGCTGAGGATATATTCCACAATACGGTGAACTTGTTGGGGGCAGGAGTGTTTCTCTCGGAAACCGAATTGATGGGGAATGATAAGAGGGTCACCGTCTGTGGGAAACAGATGGCGCCTCATGCGATTTTGGATGACTCTTTCAAAGAGCTTGCCCATGGCCTTGAGGAGGCTAATGGGGCGATGACTGGAGGGGAGGTTGAGAGGCTTGCCTGGCTTGGGAATACCAATCACAGTTGCCTCTTTCCACGTAGTGGGAAAGTAACTAAGGTTGAAGCAGGCGTTGAAGATAATAGATAAAAGGGTTAACACTAACTTAAAGTTTTTAAGGGCTTGGTTGGATATGCCATCCGCGCCCGGAGCCTTTTTAGGTTTAAGTCCTTTAATGAGGGATGAAATCTCATCATTGGACACAGAGATAGGTTCGGAGGCCGTAGGGGGTGAGTTCCGGCGGCGGACCTCATCCTCCACTGCCTGGACGTGTGAAGGGTCGACGGGTTGAGAGCTAAGAGAGCATTGAGCGGCAATACTGTCTGCAAAGCACTCAGCCTTTTCCTCGTCCTCGAAGGCAACCGAACCGTCGGGGCGGGAGAGAGGGGGATTGTGGGTTATAGCGTCTATACGGAGGGCTCTAGCCATCTGATAGTACGCTGTATGAGAGGGAGATATATTCTCCATGAGTTTACTCTTTTCGAGGTCTCGAAATTCAGAGAGGCGGAAACGGAGTTCTCGTTGAAGACGATTGGCCGTGCGCCTATATTCGGGCGTGGGATATTTTGCTGCTCTCCGGAAAGCAGCTTTCTTGGCTTTTAATATGTTGCTAATATGTAGGGGAAGCCCACTATTCTTAGCAACCGGGACTTCCTTTTCATTCTCCTTAAGGGAGGTTTTAATAAGGGTGGAGAGTGAATCGACCGCGGTGTCGATTTTTTCGGGACTGTCTAAGTCAGACGATAGGGAGATGGGAGAGTTCTGTGAGTCCAGATTTTTCGCTAGGGACTCCTTGAAGCCCTTCCAATTTGTGAAGGTTTTAGTAGAGGGTGTTGGGAGTGGTGGCTGATAGCCAAGAATGAGAGAGACCGGTCGGTGGTCGGATCCTAGATCGTCTAGTGTCTCGATTGCCCTAAGGTTGAGAGAAACTCCTTTGAGTAACGCAAAATCTAGTACATCGGGGGCATAGTCGGTGTTATCGGGAAAGTGAGTAACACCGAGAGGACTGTGGACGGTAATATCAAGAGACTGCGTGATATCGAGCAGTAACTTGCCACTACGGGTGGTAGTACGGCATGTCCATTCAGTATGCTTGGAGTTAAAATCTCCAAACATAATGACTGGGTTACCTAAAGATAAAATAGCCTCAAAATCTCTTTTGAGGGGAAGGGTTCCCGCGGGGATGTAGCAGGAGGCTATGAGAATGGACTGATGTCCAGTCATAGCTAGCCTGCATACCGTGGCTTCCATATTGGTAAGCTGCGGAGCAGAAATGGGAGAGCAATGGAGTGTCTTCTTGTAATAAATGGCCGTACCGCCACCTTGGCGGTCGATCCTGTCATTACGAAGAAGAGAAAAGTCTTTAATAGAAAGGCCTTTAGTGTCCTTAGTTTTGAGGTTAGTTTCCTGTAGGAGGAGGAAATCGGCTTCACGACTTCGAAGAAAGAGCTTAAGTTCTGGGAGGTTATTTCGCAAACCGCGAATATTAAACGATACAAGCGATAAACCCTTAGGTTTGATACGACCGTGGGATTTTGGTAGAGCAAACTGCTCTGTCATCGTGAAGTTAAGTTAATGAAGTTAACTTAACTTACAACGAGCACAAAAGATTATGATGCTCTGCAAGAGCGAGGAGACGGTCCTGAGGGGACCTCGCAGCGCGCAATTTGCGTGCTAACACAGCGATTTCCCCAACATCGATGTTCCTAATAGCGGAATACACCGTTTTTAGGTCATCAGCCATTGAGGGCTGTGATTGTTGTGGGGCGGAGTTTGTCCGCGGTGGGTCTGCCTTTTTCGGGCCCCAGGGAAAGACTGGAGGCTGCATAGGCTTAGAGAAGCCCGGAGGGGGCCGAATAATGCCCTGAGGGGGCCTAGGGGGACCCTGAGGGGGTCGATAGAAGCCCTGGATGGGCTGAGAAAGGCCCTGACGGGGCCGTTGGTAAAGAGCCGGGAATGAGCGGTCATTGACCGGCGGTGGAGCTTGCCTACTGGGGCGAGGATGAGGTGCGCAAGGGCAGCCTCTGTAGTTAGCCGGGTGGCCTGTTTGCTTACACAGGACGCACGCGGGTGGGGATTCGGCGTCTTCGGGCCGAGGACAATCTTTAGTGTTATGGGGTTCAAGGCACTTAACGCACCTGGGTGGGGCAGAGCAGTTGGCCGCCGCATGACCATATAGCTGGCAGCGGTGGCACTGCGCCGGGAACCCGCGCCTATGTGGGGGCTCAACCTTCACTAGAGGTTAAGATGACTAGGACCAGGTTGAACCTCTGGCCCGTTCTACTGTGCATCTTGTGCACGGCTTCTACAGGGAAACCTTGGGACTTAAAGTCCTCAAGGATTTCCTCGTTGGAAAATTCGAATGGCACGCCGCGGATGACGGCCCTGACTTTACGCTCTTCCGGAAGAGCGTAAGTATGGTAGGAGACTTTTTCGGCTGTGAATAGCCTGGTGATACTACGGAAGGCATCGATCGAGTTGGGAATGATTTTAATAGTCTCCCCGAGGTTAATCGCATGGTCATATTTAATGCCTGCGTCGTATAAGGATTTCGACAGCTTGATGAATAATGCCTTGTCTCTTAGGAAGACAGGGGGCGGGACTTGCTTCTTTGCAAGGATTGGGACACAGCGGGAAGCTGGCTTTGATGGTGGGGCGATGTCCATTGACATTAGGGGAGCCGTAGCAGCAGTGGGGGCTGCGGGGGCAGAGACGGCAGCGGGAGCTGCGGGGTTTGAGGCAGCAACGGGGGCTGCGGAGGTTGAAGGAGCGGCAGGGGCCGCTGAGACGGGAGGTGTGCGGTTTTTCGCGGTGCGTTTACCGCCGCGTTTTGAGGAGACAGTCGTGAAGGATGAGTCACCGGTTCCGTCGGAGTCACAGGACTCCGATGAATCGGTGCCAGAATAGGTGGCGGGCCTCTTCCGGGGGGCCGATGCAGTGGACTCAGACTCGGAGCATGCGTACTCCATGTCTAGAGGGGCGAAAGAGTTCTTGGACTCTAGGTAGGCCGCTATAACGGGCGGCGGTTGAGTTGCCTGAGGGGCATATGAGGCAATAGTTGCCACGATTGCGGCGAGAGCCGAATTATCCAGCCTATTAAGGCCTGACACGATGGACCCTATAAGGTCTTGTTTGGACATGATGCTGAGAAACGAATGGGACTGGGGGGATGCTGTTCTGAAAAGAACAGAGACGTTCTGAACCTAAGCAGTAAGGGCGGGATCACCGTTCTCAGAAGAACGGGACGTTCTTTATTCAAGGAGTAATGCCCTTACTCTTAAAAGAGCAGGGCCTTGCTCTGAAAAGAGCAAGTAACTCCCTAGAAACAGTATACACGTACACGTTATACAAATAAATAACGAAAACAAAAATAGAAATAGTTAACAAAAATAACAAAAAAATATAACAGGTAACAAGCGGAGGTCAGTCAAACCTCCCCGCCCGAGGACAGGGGGGCAAGAACTGATAGCAGAAATGACTCACCAAGGCGTCGACGCTGTACAGCGCGAGCAGGACAGCGGAGGCGCGAGAGCGAGAGAGCACTACCGTACGGGGACGGCTGCGCGGACTACCTGAACGACCGCTCGAGAGCGGTGTCACAGGCGGAATGCTGACCCATATTTCATCCAGATCGACCCTTTTATACCCTTTTTAGGTGGTGTAACTAGCGTCCTTACTAACGAGCATTTGACAGTGTTTATTTTTGACGCTCTATAATGATAAATGTTTTAATGATTTCATGATTTTTTTGTTAATAATGTAAAGCTATTCAAATACCCATTTCAAACATACCAATATTTATATAAATATAATTCGTTTCTAGCCATTACAGCCATTTTTCGCGCAAACTCAGAGAGGTGCGATTTTTGTGACGCTGAGTGTATGATGTATTATGCCTATAATCTTCGCACAAGTGCAAGATCTTTTTATTTCTAGACATGTAGGTTTCCTTATAATATTTTCCTTCACCGCCGAGCACGTGACGGGTATATCAGCACTTTAAAATGCAATTAACAATATCATCGGTGACAGCGGTGATTGTACGCGGGTAGGGTTACCAGATCCCAAAATGAGTTTTCCTAACAATATACCTGACTTTTCAATAAATTTCCTGACATTGACGCAAATCTTGAGGAGAGCTTGAGGACTAAGATGGAATGCCTCTTTTCCAGTAAAAAGGGTCTATGGTTCTCTACACTCACCATACGAAACACAGCAGTGTTAGGCTGCTATTTTACCCTGGTATTATGTGAGAGTGTAGTCCTTTCCCGTGCTACAACTATACTACTAATATAGCTGCAGCATGGCTCTACCATGTATAGAAACCAGCTTCCTAATAAAATATATATCACATTGTAAAAACTCGCGCATGTGCTTGACATATGCGCAATAAAAAGTACGATCCAGATCAGATGAATGAAATAATTTAACTTCGAGATTGATTTATATATTATTATTTTTTGTATGTAAACTGTTTAATAAACATGTCAGGAAAATTCCTGTCATCTGGTAACCCTATACGCGGGTAGCTCGCGTGCAGTGAAGTTAAGCGTTTGTGGTTTTTCCCCTAAGCTATCTTTAGTTCATAATTACACTGAATAAAATAAAATCATTACTACAACTTACTGCTATAAAAGAGTAAGATCTTGAACTTAAAGATATATGCCCAGAGACATAGACCCCTACCTCGAAGATAATATCTTGTATTATTTTTTAAGATAGCATCATATAAAATAGTATCTTATATGATAATTATTGATAACATCATATGAGATAGTATCTTATCTTCAACTAATTAATTAACGACAGTCCTTAAATCTATGGAGTGGATGATACAATCAAAGGTACGACTAATGCTTTTATAACGGATTTACTCGTTATAATAGAAATTACACAAACAGCAGAGCCATAGTAATTACATGGTGAAAGAACAGTCACCTTAAATTTCGTAGTTCGTACCTAGTAAACCTTAGTTCGAATCTCTTTCCAATAAAGAAAAACACTGGAAGAAAACTAACCGGCACACAAATAATATTAAAATATTTCAAGAATATTTGAAGACTACATACATTTATTGCCTCTATTTATTTAGAACCACAAACTATAGTTCTTGAATAAGTGCATGGGGATAATATGGTCATCAGGTTAATATGGTCACTTTCTCGTAATTCAAAAACTACAGCCTTGTTTGCATGGATGGTTCTATGATATGATAATTTTTCATCAGTCAACTAAATAATAAAGGGTCAAAAAGGTGCTGCTTTATCGACGCCATTTTGACAGTTGACTTTATAGTAATTATTTTAGTCGATTTTAGTATTGGGTAGTATAGTTAATTATATTCAAGTTAATTTTTCAAAGTGTTCCTAATTATTGCCAAAGCTTGTTTGCTCTTTTTTTTCTTAATATATTAGTTACAGTATACGACTTTGTGTTTTAGTCTCTGTCCTCCTCCTAGTTTTGATTTTATATGGCGGCAAAGCTTAAGGTGACCATAATATATGAAATTGTGATCAAGATATAGATACACACTAACACACGAGGTGGTTAGCTGGCAGGGCTCCTTTTCTGTCCGTCTTAGGATTCCGTCTGGATAGGTTCCATCCCTTACCAATTTCGCTCGTCAAATAGCAGTGCTTACTCTGCTATTTGACACCGGTGTCAAATAGCAGAGTAAGCACTGCTATTCGACACAGGAACTGGTTTGAAGTGTAAAGAGAGTCAGTATAATTACAGTCTGTAAGGCATACCATCTTAATTCTCAGAGGTGACAACGCATCTGTCGGCTTGTTTGTATGAAGTTGGCTGTAGGTGTCCATCGACTACAGCAGTCACTTACCAACAGGTGGACTGTACGTTTGTTATTTTAGTTTTATAAATAAAAACAACGCATTGTGTTATGTTCCAACGTCGGTGTGCGTGTGCATCCATTTCGAATATCTCCAACTTCAAGCACAGAATAAATAATAGCTTCAAGTTGTGACATTCCGTAGCAGTATGTAATGTAGCGTTTAACACGTCTCCGATTTAAGTATAAGTAACAAAAATATATGCTATCCAATGGAACATTTTTCTTTATTCGTACACTACTAGGGTCTAATGCAGAACAAGAACAATAGGTACCTAAAAATATAAAAATTATTTATTTAATTTTTAATTATTAAATTCGCCACAGAGTAATACATTCTATATCAAAGCTATGTTTAAGCCTTTGTTATGATGAGATTCGAACTTTATTTAAATTTATACTCAGTTGATAACATGTCATCCTCGGTAGCCGTGGTAGCTGTGGTGTCTTTATACGTGGTAGAGCTGCAGTTTTATTTTAGTTGTGGCACGAATAGGTCGGCTCGACTGGGGAAAGACCACGCTCTCACAAAATACCAGCGTGAAATAGCACCTTAATTCTGCTGTGTTTCGCGTATGGTGAGTATAGAGAACCGGAGACCCTTTTTACTGGAGACGAGGCATTTCATCTTAGTCTTCAGGGGTGACAACGCGTCTGAATCAAGGATAGATGTAGATGTCCATAAGCCACAGCTACCTCTTACCATTTGGTGGACTGTGTGCTCGCTTGTCGCCCTTATTCTATAAAATAAAATAACATACAAAATAAAAATAAATAGGTCAGGTCTAAGTGCTGGCATCCCCGTTGGCACCAAAGAAATTTTTTATTGCGATTTTAAGTGCTGATTTACGACGTGCCACCACTAATCATAAAACAACATAATGTATTCTTTCACCTTAGTGAATCATGGCATATTCTCAGATATGCAAATCTATACAAATTTAAATAAAATTGAAGTATCTGTTTGTAATGTCAAAATTACAATTTTTACTAAATGCATATGAAAGTAAATACGGTACTTATACGAGTAACTAAAATATAATTTTTAAAATTTTTGTCTGTCTGTCTGTTTGTTCCGGCGAATCTCCGAAACGGCTGGACCGATTTTGACGGGACTTTCACTGGCAGATAGCTGATTTCATAAGGAGTAATTTAGGCTACTTTTATTTTAGAAAAATAATTAGGGTTCCGCGCAAAAATATAAAAACCCTAACACGCGAGCAAAGTCGCGGGGATCAGCTAGTATATAATATTACGCGGCAGAGGTGTAGTAATATATACGTGGGCGAAGTCGCATCAGCGAGGCCCCTTTTCTTTCGTTCCCAAGATCTACCCAATAGATCTATCCTACCATACATGCTTTGACACGACATACCGACTCATAGTCTATTAATTCCCGACAAGTCTCATATTCCGTCAATCTAACGGTCGCGATCTTTGAGGGTAGTTACAACGGCCTCGCAGTTGCACTTAAGAGGGGCTTCTTGCGAGGCTCCAAACAAACATGCTTTTAAAATTGTGACGTTCTTTTTCGAACGTATAAGTGATCAAATTAATTAGTCATCTGTGGTAAAATCTGGGGGCCTCGCGAGCCACTTTAAGTGCGAAGCCGTGGGCGAAGGCCCAATCCGCCCACGCCTAGCTACGCCACTGTCGAGGTCATGTTGTATAATCCGCCAACACACACTGGAACAGCGCGGGAGACTAATGGCTCTATAGCCCCCTTAGAAATCAGCCCACCAGTGGGCGATTTGTTGCTGTAACTATTATTATCAGATAAAAGTACTACACAGCGACAATAATCTCTAAAGAATTGAAATCCTGGATCCGGCAGTTAAGCACACAGCCCACCTGATGCTAAGTGGATGCTGTGGCCTATAGACATCTAATATCTACCCTCTATTAACAATCAAACCGCGGATTGCGTTGTCGCCCTGAGTACTAAGACAGAATGCTACAAGTGAAAAGATTGGTTTTTTTATTTTTTTTTTTTTTTTCCGGTCATATCGTCCTATTCGCGCTGCAGCTTTAATAAAGTTATAGCGAACTACTACGTGACTGTACCAGATACCACGCGCATAAATATATATATATATATACTTATATATATATATATATATATATATATATATATATATATATATATATATATATATATATATATATATATATATATATATAAATTCTTCTGTACGTGTGTTTGTCCGATTTTGAAGATTATTTTTGTGTGTATTTCATGAAGCAAATACAAAGAGGAGGTGTTGTAATTAGATTTCATCTTAATACTACGAAAATACTTCGATTCGCGATTTTCCATACATATGCGCACAGGACGAATGCTGACAGTATACTAACTAAAGCCACGCCCACTGTGATGATGTCAGGAGCTACTTAGAATCACAGTGCACAGTTGCTTATGCCGTCTTCTCTTTGTATTTGCTTCATGGTGTATTTGAGTCCGTCCCTGGATGGCTTAGATTCGCAATTGTCTCTAGTAGGTGGCGCTTTTGTCAAGATCCAGAAATCACCCCTGCAAAGCCGGGCGGACCGCTAAAAAATATATTTTCATGCTGAGTTAAGACACTATGATCAGTACCTATTACAACAATTTTGAAATCTAATGGACATAATTTTCCGGTACATGTAACCATTCATCCATCCATTACATACATCATATTAAAAGTCTACTGTTGAACATAGGCCTTATTTGCCGTTTGCCACATTTCTATGAGGCATTCCATCTTAGTCCTCACGGGTGACAACGCATCTACATTTTGATTTGTAACAGAGGATAGATGTAGATGTCTATGGGCCGCAGCAACCACTTACCATCAGGTGGACTGTGTGCTCGTTTGTCACCCTTATCCTATAAAAAAAAAATTGCCAACCGGGCTTACAACCGCAGTTTTAATCAAGTTGTAATCAGGAACATCCTGCTGCCCATCTCCTCATTTACGTCCCTCTGTCGCCTCTTACAAAAAAAATATTTTTTTGTAAGAGATTTACTCGAACAAAAGAATAAATGTTCTTCACATTCTAGTGATATTAAAGTCAGTAACCTTTTACTTATCGCAGTACTTGTAGTACTCAAGATACTAATTCATCGTTACTCAAAGCTTTCAACGGCTCGCTACGTACGTAATAACGGCGGAGATAACACTTTCCACGTCGTAGTTTGTTATCAAGCTGTTGAAGACTGATAAATACTTAAGTATATTGAATTTCTTTTATATGCATATACTTAGCTATATGTATATATTTACGTACGCATATAAAATATTAAGCCGTGGTAGTTAAGTGGCTAAGCGATCGATGCAAATTTCCCTGTAAAGTTTCCCGCCGGCAGTAATGAAATTGTTAATTGCAATTTTAAGTGCTGATTGAACACGTGCTCGGCGGAGAAGGAAAATATTGGGAGGAAACGCGCATGTCTTAGAAATTACAAAAACATTTCGAAGACAAGTGAACTGCGTCAACAGGCATTAGGGCAACGTGGTCCACTGCGTGCCTTCTCTCGTTACTTTCTTGCCCTAAATCCCTCTAAACATGAGACGGTGCCTGTGTCTGTGCTTAGCAATGGGACGTATATAAGATTTAACTTTACTTTTCACTTTACTATGTATAATATACGATAAAGAAATGTCGGGATTAATATACAGGCACTATACTCCTTCTATTATAGTTTCTGCACAATTTGATAGCACAAATCGTCAAATTATTTTTGTTACAATAAAGCGATTTGAGTGCTTGCAGCGCAGCTGCAAATCGTAATTAGCATTATGTGACCTTACCGGCCAGCAGTTATATAATAAGATATTTTTATCTCTCTTTTGACGGCATTATATGTATATGCGACCTCAATAATCTTTCAGCACCTAATTACCACTTAATTTTTAGGAACTGATAAAGAACAAAAAATACTGTTCATACATTATAGTAAGGTAATGGTGGTCGTGGACCCCATAATTCCCAGAATAATATCGTAATCTGTATCGGGTTTCGATAATCGATCTGCAGCACTTAATTAGCACATAAATCCTTGCTATTAATATATTTATCGTATATCTAGTAACGTCATCAGTGTTGCTAGGATCTAGGGGTGACAATTTAAGGGTTAAGTCCAGGAAAGAGTTTTAACTGTAACATAATAAGTAATCATTATTAGTAATTATAATAAATATTATAAATAAAAAACACAATTATAGTAGGTTTTGATTACTGAAATAAATATTATGTAGTCTTTATAATATTAATAAAAAAGATTTATTTACTTAAGTTCTGTCATCTATTGTTAAAAAGCTGTACTATTTACAATTAATGTTATCGTAAATACTCTTTGAGTAGCAGTAATGACTAAAGACTTTTGCTGTTCGACAATAGATGCCGCCATACCATAGATAGATCGAATACTGCACACTGACTGACACTTCTTATTCCTTATTCAACAATTTTTAATTTTCACACACAATTCAGAGCTCTGATTTAATAACTTTGTTCCGATTTAATCCTAAAATCATTACTGTGTATAACGTTTTGCAGTTAAAACAATTTATTTTGAATTGTAATTACTCAAGTTTTGTGTGCGAAACTGAAATGCAATACGCGCATGACAATCACAATAATAACCAATGCGCATAGTCAAAACATTGCGCATTTCAGCTGCTAACCTTACAGAGTCGATCGAACGATAGCTTGTCAGCGTGAACGTGAAAGTCTTTCATTACTTTCATATAGTTGTTCTGTATTTTTGGTGCCTAGTGGGTGTGCTAACAAGTGACTTCGGCTGCTTTTGTTTTACTTGGTGCTAAAATACTAATTTCAGGTATGTAAGGCTTCTATTATTTATTAATTCTCACCACTAATAGAGATTTTGCGCATCTTTGCAGTCATAAAATTAAAAAGTAAGTAATGTACGAATTGCGTACATATATTTTTTGATATGAATATGTGAATTATTGAATTACTTACAAATAATCTGCCCTAAAAATGATGTCATGAGCGTATCAGCTGTATGCTGACGTCAAGTATTTAAAAGTATTACTTATTTGATTTCTTTACAGAATAATCATTGGTATAATATTTTCATGTAAAATTGGTCTAAGAGTTTCTTAGACTAACAATAACTAACCTGACATTTAACTTGTTATCAAGCAATACTTAATTTGCTGACCTATTACAGTACTTATCAATTTAAGCTTATATGTAAATAATTGTATAGAAGAAATGCATCGCGGATGCATGTGACTCAGGACTGTAATTTGTAGCTTTGAGGGAGGCCTACCCTAAGTTCAGGAGAGGATTTGTGCAGGGCGGTAATGATTTTTTTTTATAGGATAGGGAGACAAACGAGCACACAGTCCACCTGATGGTAAGTGGCTACTGTGACCCATAGACATCTACATCTATCATCAATAAAGACTCAAGATGCAGATGTGTTGCCACCTGTGAGGACTAAGATGGAATGCCTCTTTGCTAGTAAGAACGGTCTCCGGTTCTCTACACTCACCATACGAAACACAGCAGCGTTAAGCTGCTATTTTACGCTGGTTTTCTGTGAGAGCGTGGTCCTTCCCCGGTCGAGCCGACCCATTCATGCTACAACTATACTACTAATATAGCCGCAGCATGGCTCTACCACGTTGTAAAATCATCTTACATTTGACCTATAAAAATACTTATACTCTATATTTTATTCCTTAAAGTGATGCACCTGAACCAGAGAGATGCTAGTCTGATTATACCTGTTTATTTTTAATTATCCAATTAAATTAAATCTTAGATCTCAGGGTAACAATGTTTATTTACCAAGGAGTAGGGGATGATAGGTCATTATAAAAACTTGCTCTCAAGTCGACTATATATTTGCCACACTCACAGTAACAGTTCCAACAAACTGCCTAATGCCGAATTACTCAAATGTTACTCAATTTTAAGATGCTGTTAAGTCTCATGCTGTCTCTATCACTTAAAGTCAAAGTGACGGTGACATCATAAGATTTAACAACATCTTAAAATTGAGTACCGTTTGAGTATTTGGCCGTACTATCATCGGGCTGGCATCTAAGATAAGATATTGGGTAATGATAGTCCTGCAGATTTATTTTATGAGTTTCATTTTCAAGTTTAATATAGTGAACTAATAATTGTAGCTTTACTATGCCACTGCCTGCCTCCAACTGATGAATATAGAATATGAACTATTTAACCTATATTTCAAGATCAATAGGGCTGGAGCACTATAGGGTGTCAGCTCTATACTGTATTGCTCACCAACCAATTTGCAAATGAGATGAGTATTTGTAAATCTTTCAAGTCATCTTTTTTTTATATAGGATAGGGAGACACACAATCACATAGTCCACCTGATGGTAAGTGATTGCTGTGGCCCATAAACATCTACATTTATCCTCATTTGTGAATCTAAATGCAAATGCATAGTCACCTGTGAGGACTAAGATGGAATGCCTCTTCCAGTAAAAAGAGTCTCCAGTTCTCTACATTCACCATATGAAACACAGCAGTGTTAAGCTGCTATTTTACGCTGGTATTCTGTGAGAGCGTGGTCCTCCCCCGGTCGAGCCGACCCACTCGTGCTACAACTATATACTACTAATATAGCTGCAGCATGGCTCTACCACGTTGTAAAATCGTCTTACATTTGACCTATAAAAAATACTTATACTCTATATTTTATTCCTTAAAATGCTCGTGTTAGGAGTGGTTCACCGCACTAGTCAAACGGTGGGTTTGATACCTGACTTTCTGAGTTTACCAAGAATACTTAATAGTACAAGGCCTTAAGGGTTCTGTTACATAGTGTGATTAAGGATACATAGATATGTACCACTAGAGCTCACCAACAACAATGTTAAAATTAACGTTGTTGATGAGATTAAGTGCCAGAATTGGCAACAAAGTTAGCATTATTTTAATTTATTATTTATTTCAAATTGCCTTATAGGTTTACAACTGGCAGACATAATGCCTTTTTTTATTATCTATCTTTATTAAAAAAGGCTTTTATCCTACAAGAATATGTCAGCCTTATTGTAACCTAACTTATTCCTGTTACACAAATGCTATTTAGAAAGGAGGAATTAATGTGGCATAATGCCTTATAGTGGCAAACCCTGACACTACTTCTAATAATTAGTGTTATTAAAACAAAGTAAAGAAGTTTAAAGAAAAGTAAGTTATACAATTAATTATAAAAATCATTTTAGAAACAGCTTACCAGTGATCACCTTATTCCTAATGGTTAATATCGACCATAATTCATCAGTGGTATAATTAAATGCTTTATAAGTTAATAACTTAAAAGACCTGTATTTTCTGGAACTCCAGATAATATGTCAATAGAGTTTGACCTCCTTTTAAGACTTTTATGTTGAGTGTTGCATGTTATTGCCAAGTACTTTAAATTGTGTGATTAAGCTTGCCAAATTATGTTGAATTTATTATATTATGCTAGCTTATGTCTGTGGCTCTACTGAAGTGGAAACAGAAATGCCTTTATGTCTAGAAAAATATCTCATGTATCCATCCGCATAACATGCATGATTGAGTAATGTCAAGACATTATCACAAATGGTCATGTATTATTAATAAAATTATTGTTAAAATAAGTACTTAATATTATTTTATACTTTTCTGCAAAGTATAAGACATTTGATTTCAAACAGGAAATCTTTTTCTAGCAATGATTCAGATCATCAATATAAAAGATGAATCATTTTAACATTCTCAAGGTGTTTCATTAACTAGTAATAACAATTTGGTGTTAAATGTATATTAAACAATCTACAGATGGCTTTTTTACTATTACATTTTCCTGGTGGTAGTACCTTTTTCTGTCTAGAAGTCTATTTGGGTTCAGTCATCACCCTCTTACCTAGTTCTGTCACAAATAGTTAGCAGTGCTTGCACAGCTGTGTCTAGGGTATAGAAAGCCATTATAATCACAGGCCATGAGGCATTCCATCTTAGTCCACAGAGGTGACTTATTTGCAGCTTTCTTTGTTTGAAATCAATAGACTGCAGCATACACTTACCTATTTAGGTGGACTGTAAGACCGTTTGTCATTTCCGTTTAATAAAAAAAAATCTACCTGGATAATTTATTTATATTTTGGCTGATATTAAACTACGGGATCTAGTCCAATCTAAGTCAAGGTTGTTTCTTGTGCTTTTGATATGGAGATCATCACAATTTATAATACATTTAATACCACATTCAAAAAATCTTCAGTTGTGCGATCAACATTTGATTTTATTGGACGATTGAGATGAGAGGGTCAGTTTCGGTTTAAGGTGTTTCTCTGACCAAATAACCTTGAGCATGCAGTGCACTGCCGCCCGCACTCTGCGTACGCCCATTTATCATAGAATTCAAACAATTTTTGGAATTAATTTTAATTAAAAAAGCAAAACGAACTTTAAAAATTAAATAAAACGTGAATAATATAGATTTTTAAGTTATCTATCCATTAGTGTAATCCTGATTAGAGCGTTGCCTGTAGCAAAAGATGCGTGTAAACAATAATTTTAGTCATTTTTTTAAAAGTAGATTTGAAATGTATTTATAACACATAATAAAAACAAATTATAACATGGAATGTGATGACAGGATATCGAACATTAATTATGCGCTTTTAGATATAGTTTATTTCTCATAACTAATGAGATAATAGTCTCTGAATAACGAAGAAAAACGCACTATCGCAAGGTTTTGGTCGATGTATCGCCTTAATATTTAATATCATAATTTATTTTCTCACATTGTTATCGAACGCCGAATCACCTGTAGATAAATAAGTCGGACTACGACGCTCCTAGGCAATTATTGACCATAGCGATAATTTCCGAATGACTGGACGTTATCAATTGTGCATGGTATATTATATCCCACATGTGGATAATGTGACTTTGTTCCGTGACGTTGTAATTGTGAGCCTTTTGTATCTCAGGGGCCAAGCGCTGTAAATTTGACAGTATGCGAGTTACCCAGTTTCGGCTATCGATGAAGTTGTTAATTGTGATTTAAGTGACCTCAAGCTGGTAGAAGCTAATCTCACCAGAATAAAACACAGGCGCAAAGTAACCAGCCTTTCGATATTTTACAGGATACATTTAGGAGATCGTGCGCAAAAATTGCATAACTCAATTCCTCCCTCTCCTTTCCATTATCGGACTATCGGACGCTCTGCACCTCTTTGTTTCGAAACAAACGGTTTGCTAGGTCGTTCATCATGCGGAATCATCAATGTGTAAAATAATTTGATGACTTGGATGACTTCAAGGTAAGAGTGAATAGGCTTTTGTCGAGCTGAGTCAGTGCGTTTTATCATCTCCGTCTGCAATCACCGTTTACCATCAGGTGGGATAATAACCAAGCACAGGCTATATACCATTTAGGCGTGATAGAGCCATGCTGCAGCTATATTAATTGTATAGTTGTAGCACGAATGGGTCGGCTCGACCGGGGAAGGACCACGCTCTCACAGAATACCAGCGTAAATAACAGCTTAATGCTGCTGTTTTGCAACCGGAACCCGAAGACCCCTTATACTGAATAAGAGGCATTCCATCTTTGTCCTCACGGCTGACAACGCATCTGCATTTCGATTCGCAAACGAGGATAGATGTAAATTTCTATGGGCCATAGCATCCACTAATCATCAAGTGGACTGTGTGCTCGCTTGTGTAACCCTTATCCTAAATAAAAACTTGAAAAAGAAAACCTTATACTGGTAAAAGAACATTCCACCTTAGTCCTCAGGGATATCAACGCATCGCTTTTGTTTTCATAATCGAAGATAGATGTCTATGGCTCATAGCATCCATCAACCAGTTCAAAAAACAACCAGCAAGACACTAGCGATCGGTAATTGGCATTATATTAATTCAAAAATGACCCAAATCCCTTAGACTGGTGATACGGAGTAGTATCACCAGTGCGAAGGTCATCAAACTGCGCTCATTACGCTGCTATGCGGAGTAATTGGCTAAACTTTCAAGGTTGCATGCCGTTAGTCACTGCACGTTAAGAGGCCTACAACCGGCAGTGAATTTAGAGGAGCATAAACAAGTGTAGGGCGACCCTCTGCGCGAAGGTTTGACGACCTGCTGAGTGAGCCAAGTTGACATTCAATAATCGTTAACGCCAATATAAATCTGTAAGCTGTAACTCCACTCCTTCAGGGGATGAATTTTCCAAAATCCTTTCTTAGTGGATGTCTACGTCAAGAAAGGAGTATATATCTCTAATTTTAAATCAATCAGGCGTATAGTTTTGAAGATCACGTGATGATTGAATGAGTCAGTGGAATTTCGCTTATATTTCTTATTACAGCCCTTCACAAGTCTAACTAATCTAAAGTCAACTGCCTAGGCCTCCCTCAAAAAATGCCACAAAACTTGGTCCTGAGCCACCTGCATCCATCGACTTCCTGCATGTCTTACCAGGTCGCCACGCCATCTAGTGGGTCGCCCTACACTTCGCGTGCTATCAACTCTGAAGTAACAAGTCAATTTGGCTAACTTGGCTAAACACGCGGTATATGATGAGTAGATGCAGTTGCCTCAGGTCCGTGTTTTGTGGCATGCCTTGAAGGAGGCCTGTGTTCAGCCCTGGACTTGGGTGGGGCTGTAATATAGACGATGATATTTCTTTATGATGCTTACTAAATATTTTGAATAACTTCTATGTTTGCTGAATAGAAAGAAAAACGTCAGTTTCAATTACATCGTAAACCAATTAATATACTTAGAAAAACCATATAAGTAGAAAATACGTCACAAGTTTTTTCAATCTGAAATTATACTTCTAATTCAAATATACTCGTTATTTAATTTTAACGTAATAATATATTATTTAAATTACAGCAATAATTCCTCAGCCCAGTATAAGAAAATAATTACGAAATATATTAATAATTACGATACGAAGTATCCAGTTGTAACATGAAAGACCCCTCAAATATAATAGTGAATTAAAAAAATTGAAACAATTTTAAACAGATTGCGAGGCTTCTTTAAAATATTTTTTATATAACAGCCATAAAGCTCGCCTTTTGTACAAATATTTGGTGCAATAAGGAATAAATAAATAAAGGTCTCTATAAATAAAGGTATCTGGCAAATTATAAATTGTAAGAACATGTACTTAGTATTTTTAAATAAAACTAATTTTACGGATTTTATCGCGTATATTAACATATTTTATATTCCTGACGTTTCGAGCACTTTCCAGCACCCATGGTCACGGGGATGGAGGGGGGGGGGGGGTGTATGACGTCCCAATGTCATAGTTAACCATGGCTACCTCCAGATTAAAAACTATTAATTTTTGTTCCGATTTACGCAGTATGAACTTACAGTATCTTGAAGGGTACGGGGTAAGGGGTTGGGATTTAATTTTATTAATTATGGGATCCCAAGCAGATGGTAACACCCAGTCATCTTCTCTATTGAAATTAGGATGTTTTTTGATTTCAATAGCCTCGCGAATCATCCTTGGAAGGAATCGGTGTTCTTTAGCGATGATTTGTGGTCTATCAAATCTAATGTAGTGATGGGGGCGATCCTGTACGTGTTCACAGACTGCAGACTTCCCGGAGCTCCGGGAGAGCTCCCCCCCGTAATCATGGGTGCTGAAAAGTGCTCGAAACGTCGGGAATATAAAATAAATTAATATACGCGATAAAATCAGTTTTATTTAAATGTGTAGTGTTCGCGTAAATATAAGAAATCTTTATGTACTTAGTACTTAGACATTATTAATTATATAGTTGTAGTACGAATGGGTTGGCTCGACCGGGGAACGACCACGCTGTGTTTCGTATGGTAGAGAACCGGAGACCCTTTTTACTGGAAAAGAGTCATTCCATCTTAGTCCTGACGGGTGACGACGCATCTGTATTTTGATTCTTTATTGAGGATAAATGTAGATGTCTATGGGTCACAGCAAACACTTACCATCAGGTGGACTGTGTGCTCGCTTGTCACCCTAAGATTCTTTTTTTATTTGAAAGGTGATCCTATAAAAAAATACTCTTTTGACCAGCCAGTTCCCGCTCATTCATGACGTGTGACGTAATGCCCCACGTATTGTCTACTTACTGTGTGAATTCATTTTTATATGACGTCGTGAGTAAATCGTATTAGTGCTCATGGTACACACGCAAGCGTGAACTTTACCTAAAGAGTCAAGTCGCCAAGAACATTTGACCACGATAGCATCTATGCTGTTTTTACTCTTATAAGCCAGTGTTTACCTACTTTCCCACCCAAAATTAAGTAGTGATGCCTTAACAAAAGATTATTCACTGGTTTCAAATTTACAATAATTTGAAATTAAAAATTTTGTATATTCACCGAAATCGGTTCGGCGAGAAAAAAGTTCGAGGTAACACACATAAAAAAAATACAGTCGAATTGAGTACCACCTCCTGTTTGAAGTCGGTAGAATAATTTAAAATTAAAAATTTTGTACCACCGACTTCAATATGAATTATTAAGAAAAACTCAAAAACTATTTGGTCTGACTTTGATCAAATTTATATGGGACCACGTGTGTGCATCAGCACCAGCACCAGCTTTCAAATAAAAAAAGAATCATGGAAATCGGTTCACCCAGTAAAAAGTTATGAGGTAACACAAACAAAAAAAACATACAGTCGAATTGAGTACCGTCTCCTTTTTGAAGTCTGTAGAAAAATATCGTAAGCCTCGTGGGAAATATTCGCGCACATAAAGACGTGTTCAACCTTCCTCGGATTTCCGTGTCCGATATATATCTTAAGCACAAGGTCGAATAAAGGATTGAATGCTATAAAGCTACCACGTTGATAACATTACAGATAAACCAACTCACAGACATATGCAGGCACATCGCGGCCGTTTCTATAACAATCTATTTTATTCTAATGCCTATATCGTTATTTGCTAAACACGCGTCTTTCGGGTCAACGGATCGGTAAGCTATAATGGCAATGGGTAGGCCATATAGCTCGAAGATAGCTCGAAGAACCGACAACCGATGGGGAAGAAAAGTTCTCGAGTGGCAGCTTCGTACCAATGAGCGAAGTTTAGGGCGGTCACCACTAGACGTCGATGGATGCACGTGGTACAGGCCCGTGGTTTCTGGAATTCCGTGGGGGAGGCCTTTGTTGACCCTGGCTCTAGCATTGGGCTCCTTATGGGCGGTAACGACGGTGATGACGAATCTTAGAGAGCATCCAGGCTAATTTCTAGCTCAAGCTACTACAATACGGTACGGACTTACATATATCAGACAAGAATGAATTTAATTTTCCAGAAATTCAGACTTTTTTCTTTTTTAGGATTCCGTACCCAAAAGGTAACCAACAGGACCCTACTAAGTCTCCGCTGTCCGTCCATCTGCCTTTCAGTGGGCTGTATCTCATGATCTCAATAGGTAGATAGTTGAAATTTTCACAGAACGTGTATTTCTGTTGCCGCTATAAATAATTATAAAAAATAAAAATTAAAGGGGGCTCCCCTACTAGAAACGTGTATTGCGATGGTACGGAACCCGCGCGAGTCCGACTCTCACTTGGTCGGTTATTTTTCTATCGACTTCAAAAAGGAGCCGGTACTCATTTCGACTGTATGTTTTTTATGTGTGTTACCTCAACTTTTCACTGGGTGAACCGATTTCGATGATTCTTTTTTATTTGAAAGCTGGTGCTTCACATGTGGTCCCATATAAGTTTGATCAAGGTCTGACCAATAGTTTTTGAGTTATTCTTAATAATTTATATTGAAGTCGGTTGTATAACATTTTTAATTTTAAATTATTAGTCATGGTCTACTCACACAAATTTGAGTCATGTCACATCACGTTTCTTGACCTAGACTTGTTTCCTGCGCTAAAATATGGAAATTATCTTAAGTAATAATTTACCTGCAAAGTTGTCTTTCTCGAAACTTTGCTATTAAGTTTTAATTAAGTTTACAGCCTTAATATTAGAGGGACAATGTTTACGAATATTGTTAATGACTTTATATACATTATTATTATCATCATTACAGCCTTTCATACGTCCACTGCTGAACATAGGCCTCCCCCAAGGAATGCCACAAAGCACGGTCCTGAGCCACCTGCATCCATCGACTTCCTGCATGTCTTACCAGGTCGTCACTCCATCTCGTGGGGGGTCGCCCTACACTTCGCCTACCGGTACGAGGCTGCCACTCAAGAACCTTTCTTCCCCATCGGTTGTCGGTTCTTCAAGCTATATGGCCGGCCCACTGCCACTTTAGCTTACTAATCCGTTGGGCTATGTCGGTTACTCTGGTTCTACTGCGGATATCCTCATTCCTAAGTTTATCACGCAGAAAAACTCCGAGCATAGCCCTATCCATAGCTCGCTGAGCGACCTTGAGCTTCCTCATACGGCCAGCAGTGAAGGACCACGTCTCAGTTCCGTAAGTCATCACTGGCAACACGCACTGGTTGTACAATTTCGTTTTAAGGTTTTGAGGTATGTCTCACGAGAAGATGTGTCGTAGCTTCCCGAACGCTGCCCAGCCGAGTTGAATCCGTCGATTGACCTCTCGGTCGAAGTTGGACTTACCTAGTCGGACTATTTGTCCCAGGTAAACATACTCGTCAACAACTTCCAGCTTAGTGCTCCCAACAACTACCGGCATAGGTGTGACATGGATATTAAACATAATCTTTGTTTTGTCTATGTTCATCTTAAGACCTATCCGTTGGGAGACACTATTGAGGTCATTGAGCATAGTGCTTAGGTCCTCCAGCGATTCTGCCATAAGGACTATATCGTCGGCAAATCGAAGGTGAGTGATGTACTCGCCATTGATATTAATACCGTATCCTTTCCAGTCCAGAAGCTTGAAAACGTCTTTCAGTGCAGCGGTGAAGAGCTTCGGGGATATAACGTCACCCTGTCTTACACCTCTCTGCAATTGGATAGGTTTCGTACTCTGGTTTTTATATTGCGTAACTAAAATTTTAAAAAAAGCTTGTAAAAGGCTAATGATTAATTAAATTAAATTAAATTAAATACAACGGAAGTATGGCCACCGAAACCGAACTACAAAATGAACACAGAAATGTGGTGTTGGTTGAAGTAAAGATATATTCATCTGGTATTCTGTGAAAGCGTGGTCCTTTCCCGGTTGAGCCGACCCATTCGTGCTACAACTATACCAGTAATATAGCTGCAGCATGGCTCTACCACGTATAAATTTCATATATGAAATATAGATTTCAGCAGAATGGATTTCTGTGATTTATATTTTCTACCACGTAAAATATAAATATCTCTTATAAACTTCACTAGTTTCATCGCAAGTATCCATTGACACTTGTCTGTAATAACTATTATTTAATCTGTGGTAGTACTAATTGACACGAATCATTAGGAGTTTTGGCGGGAAATTGACCGGCGGCGGTTTGCTGCTCCTGTATTATTGTTTAAATAATGGTTTGAAGTGGACTTTGATATGTAAAAGTGTTGCGATTTTGTGTATTAAGTGTCTACGCATGTGAACTATTAGTGGAAACAGTGAAACAAGTGCTCTGATGATGATGGATTCTCAAGATAAGCTGTTTGTTTGCATAGGCACCTTTAGATACCATCGCCAACTATCAGCTGTCTGCTGGATCAAGTTGCCGCCAAAATCTCCCAAGAACTGCACAATGTGACGCATCAACATATTGTGAAGCAGTATACTATGAAGGAGTGGGGAAATTACAATAAACCGAATAAAAATACTTAAGACTTGGCCTAAAGGTCTAGATACCAGGCCATAAACTCCAAAAAGAAAAACACGAATCATTACAGGGTCGCCAGCCAAAAAGGTTAATAAAAACATACGTTGCAAATTGTAATCATTATATCGGGTAGATTTGCATTGACATTTGGCGTTTTCTAATTTCTGCGCAACTAATATCTCCCTAAATCATTATGTTGTCAGTTGCCATTGTGATCAAAGTTAACCAGAGGAATAATAGTTACTCGCTGATATTTGTGTGAAACTAGTTTTTTTTGTTTTTATAAAAAAAAATATCTCTAGAGTTTCACTTGTCAGCATGATAAGCCTTTGTGAATTTGGTCGATATTGTATGCTTCAGATTGGTTGCTCATGACGCATTCAGACCATCGACCTATTTACGGTATACGGTACACTGGAACTACGATTTATATTGGATCATATAAAAAAATATGTTTAAAGCTTATGAGATATTTAGTTTTTATATTTTTTATTGGTTATATCGCAATCTATGGGAAGTCATAGGATCTTTCTGGCATATTCCATAGTTGTCCCTAATTACACCCACGGGAGGGAATAAGAGTCGTGGCGGCGCTGTCGTCGCCCCACAAGCGAAACACCAATTTGGCCGTGGAAGTAAAAGGGGAGATCTCCCGCACAGTTCCTCGGAACTTTGATAAAGGAATAGGAAACATTATTGCAGTGCTGCGATGAACCTTGTAAAGCTAGATGGCTTGCGGGATCTGAAGATTGCAGACAATATCTGCTCGATTTTTAGATATACGTTTCTTTCCATTTGTTTACTAACTATACGAATAAACAATTATGTTCGAGTTCAAGCATCATTTACGATCCCATCTTTCGTCTTTATTAATTCTCGTTCGCCATTGTAAAATTTAGCCCTGTACAAAGATGATCTCACAAATCTTTTCAAAGGTGATTTGCGTGAATTTATTTAATTTAACTCGTATCAAATTAGAACTTTTTGAAAAAAAAATGAAACTTCTGAAAATCTTAAATTATTTTGCAAGAACAGTTTAAATATTTGACTCTGCAACCTTGAAGACTCATCTTACGAGCCTTTAAGCTTGTAGGCCATTCAAATGCGGGGATAAACTGCTGTTTCTTCGCTGTTGTTTTTGCTTGTGCTGTTGCTTCGAATGGCCTACAAACAATTGATCCTGCCCTGGCTGTTTGTCTATGTGCAATTTATATATATCACTTCTATGAAAACTCACTTTCCTGTTTCGTCTGGTCTATTCGTAGTTATTGTCATGTTTTAGTTTAGTTAGTGTGTCATAGTATTTGCTAATGCAGTATTGTACGCATAAGTATGAAGTCGCATTATTCCAGTGAAATCCTGTTCATCCTTTTAATAATAATTTAAAATTAAAAAAATTGCAACTAGTGTTGCCCAAATGCAAGAACAAGACGAGACTTAGCAAGTCTTGGTCTTGGTCTTGCACCAATACACCTGGTCTTGGTCTTGGTCTTGGTATTGCGCTCCCAGTCTTGGTCTTGGTCTTGGTCTTGCAGCAAGAGTCTCGCAAGTCTCGCAATGATTTATTAGCCTATTACTATTTATTAAACGTTACTTTCGATCTTAGAACAACTTAACAGAGTAGGTACATATTGAGCTTGAATTAACATAGCCATAGTAAAGACCGACCATATTAATAAATGTCTAAACATTTAATGAGAAATTCGAAAAATCAACTGACACCGGGTGGGGTTTGAACCCACGACCTAAGCGATCCGTGCCGATGCTCTAACCAACTGAGCTATCTACCGTGTCCCACGGCCACGGGCGTCAGTTTCTTAATAAACGTTTACATTTAATAAGCTTATATGTGCTAAAACATGGTTAAACATACATATAAAAACAAATTAATGGCAATAACTACACTGTATTTTAAATAACATTATCTCTCTAGAAAGAGATTGATGGACCCTCACCATATATGAAACGGAATAAAAGAGTTATACAATATACAATTTATTTAAATAAAAAATAAAATACGATGCAAATTAAATTACTTCACAGTATGTTCACAACAGCTTTGACATTACTGTTACTTTATATTTATTCTTTTGACAAAGCATTAATACAAAGTAACCATCTGGCTAACTCATCACTTAACCTATTTCTATGTTTTCTAATTACTAATGATGCTTTAGAAAATAATCTCTCAGCAGGTACTGAAGTTGCCGTTATTAAAAGAAAATCACGAGCCATCTTCGATAAAATCGGATATTTTGTCTCATGCGTCCTCCAACAGTCTAAAATGTTTTCCGAGATGACGGCTCTGGGTTTACCTAGGTACCCCTCCAACTCCTTAATAACTAAGCCAAGACAAGATCCAGATCCATTTTTACACATTTCAAGTGTTTTAAAAGTGCTATGGTGTCAACTATATTTATCAAATGTGTGACGACATATTCGAGCACTTTGTGTTTTAAAAACACACACTTGCAAAAGTCGAGATTTGCAGTGAACTTACTGAACATGTTTATCTTTTAGTTAATAATAATAACAATAATAGTAAGTAATTATTATAAATCCATATAGTTCATTTTATAATAATTACTTACTAGAATAAATTATTATGATACCTACCTATCATCTAATTACAATATTTCTTACGAGATCAGGATAATGTATTCGTGTCCATTCTTAGCACCCGGAAACTTATTTTATTCTTTGAAATATGTACTCTGTGGCGGCAATCAAACAGTGTCAAATGTAGTGCGTGTGGCGCGGCGGCGACGATTATGCGATATCAATAGTAGCCGCCGGCACGTGTATCTTGACCTTGTACTTTCGAATAGCTGCAGCTGCACAATTTCTTTGACAGGTCAGTATCCGACCTTTGATGACGCCGACATGGGAGCATCAAATAATAATTCCTGCGAACATACTCCGTAACGTTTCTTGTGGAATACCGTGAGAGCTTCCTTATGTCTGTATTCAAAGGCTGTATGGCAGATCTGGTTTTTACTTAAGGCTTCTTGGACATGTAGAAAGTAGCTTAGGTAGGTAACTGCACTATCCCTTATTACAAGAGCAGAAGCGGTCACGCCATGAAATAATGCAAGTGTGTTTCCTTAGCCGCGCTTGCCTTATACTAAACGAACCACCCAGAGTTGATCTTTGACGAGATAATGATTCCTAATATCTTAAGTTCTTAAGCCGATGGTCGGTATGTTTCAAATATGCATTTTTTAAAATAGCCCCACGATGAACAAGATCGTTGTAGTTGTGAACACGTGTTTACTTGTTAACAAGATCGTCAATGTTCTAGCCGAAAGCTGCCTTCAGTATTAAAGGCGTAAATACACATACCATCAATTTAGAGACGCAGCTTGCATTCCAAACAATAGCATGTAATGTATGGAATTTGACAACAAATGTCGAATTTCTCGAAGACTGATTCTGCGGCTAAGGAACTTCTTTCATGAGAAAGACTCTTCTTAAACCATAGTTTCAGACCGAGACAATCAATATACCATTTTATAATATGATGATAATTTAATGAAACTACTTTTACGGATTTTATCGCGTTTAATTAACTTATTTTTCTTATTTTTATTAATTCCCGACGTTACGGGTGCTCTCCAGCACGCATGGTCACGGAAGCACCCTGGAAAGTCTACCTATTTGTAATGTGAAAATAACAGCTTTTTACTAAAAGCATATGAAAGTATATACGGTACTAATAACAAAAAAACGATTTTAAAATTTTTGCCTGTCTGTCTGATTGCTCCGGCTAATCTCCAAAACGGCTGGACCGATTTTGACAAAACTTTCACTGGCAGATAGCCGATGTTATAAGGAATAACTTAGGACACTATTATTTTAGAAAAAGGATTAAGTTCTGCGCAAAAAAAATACAACCCATAAAATCGTAGTAAATTCCAGGCGGGTGAAGTCGCGGGGTACAGCTAGTTTTGTAATATGAGGTGTTTATATTCATCCGACTGTTACAGTTACTCAAATTATCTTAAATCCTTAACCAGGAAGTGGATGAATGCTCGGGACAATGCTTAATGGCATTTTTGGGGGAGGTTTATGTTCAGCAGTGGACTGGTCGTGGGATGTAATGAATCGTTTCTTTTGGTATGATTACTATCTATCTATTCTATATCTGCCAAAATTATTCGTGTTCTCTCGTATTTGATCTTTAGTATTCATCATCGGCATACATCAAGATTTTTATTATTCGTCAAGTCCACTGCTAAAATTAAGTTTCCAAAAAGTAATGCCGTAAGACACGGTCCTGAGCCACCAGCATCCATCAACTTGTTGCATGTCTTACCGGGTCTTTATTTATCTTTATCTTACATAGATTGTTTTATGTGTATGTGTTTTAAGTGGCAACCTTAGAGTATTCTTTTTATAGGATAGTGTGACAAACGAACACACAGTCCACGTGATGGTAAGTGGTTACTGTGGCCCATAGACATCTACATCTGTCCTCGTTTGCGAATCAAAATGCAGATTCGTTGTTAGCCGTGAGGACTAAGATGGAATGTTTCTTTTCCAGTAAAAAGGGTCTCCGGTTCTCTACACTCACAATACGAAACCCAGCAGCGTTAAACTGCAATTTTACGCTGGTATTCTTTGAGAGCGTGGTCTATCCCCAGTCGAGCCGACCCATTCGTGCTACAACTATACTACGAATATAGCTGCAGCATGGCTCTACCACGTATTCATAAGCAAGCTAGCTTATTTATAGTCTAAGGTGGTAACATAGCATTTAATTGCAGTAATAAAGCATTTCATTCAGTTAATTTTGCGGTAGAGTTGAATTTACACAGTTAATATTATTGATCACATCCTGGCGTGGAAAGGAAAAAACAAAGATGTTGAAAGCTATGAGAATAGCATAAAATATTATAATAATAATATATGAAAAGGTTTTTATTCCAACTTTTGCTGAGGCATCTTTTATGTTAAGATGGCTTCACTTTATCTCGTGTCGCAGATGTGAGATTGTTGACGGTCCTATCTCGTCAATGTAATTTATATACCGGCATCAATAAAGTAGATATTTGGCGTTTACCCTTGCCATATAACCCAGCTATTTAATAAACTGATACAAATACCTGCCCGTCTTGCAAGATATCTAGTAATTTATTAACACCACATACATAATATATTATGATGTAGTATATTATGTATGTGGTGTTAATAAATTACTAGATATCTTGCAAAACTGGCAGGTATTTGTATCAGTCTATTAAATAGCTGGTTTATAAAAGGCGGCAGAGGGAAATGAAATAGGAGATAAGAATGTAGTAGTCGTCCTGATAACAACTCAAAAGTAACAATAAACTACGGTTGCCAACCCGCCTGCTGAAAGTAGCAATAAATGTAAAAATGGCCTAAGAAGCTATAATATTTTAATGATATTTCAAAAATTGCTCCAAAACCGTAAAATGAGTGGTCGAATATAGATTGTAACTTTACGATCCAAAGTCGCCTTTCACGACACCCAAGGGACGAAATAGGGTGATAGATTCTTTTACGTCACCATGACGTAGTACATTTAAGTCTATATACGTCCCACTGTTGGGCACAGGTCTCCTCTTATTTCTGTGAGGGTTTTAGGTCAAGAAAATGTGCACTACTATGCCAGTTTTACCTCACGATGTTTTTTTTTATTTTCACCGCTGAGCAAGTTGTAAATCAGCACCTAAAATTTTAATTAATATTTTCATTGGTTCCGGAAGGGGTTGAACTCTGGTTGCACGCGTACTGTGTAATTTACAGTTAGCGGTTAGCCCCTGAGCCATCACGGCGCTCTCGGTTACTGTAAGGCTTACTAAAAGATAAAAAATTGTTATTACCGTCTGTTTTTAGTTTTCCTAATGAACTTGACTATCGTTTATTTTTCGTGGTCAAAGTCAGCAAACAATCGCGGTCAACATTCCGTAATTAAGTTTGGCCGCGCAGCGGTTGCATAATTAATTGATTCAAGTACGTGAGCAAAAGCTCGCTCAACTGCTGTGATTAATTAAGGGATGTTCCGCATTTTCCCTTATTTTATGTTTATTTTTAATGACAAAAATGTAGGCCCCTAAACTATAGATGTTTGATGATTTCATTTTCATTGATGAGTCATGGTCCCAAGGTACCCAGCAAGCGGAGGAAATTCAAAATAAATTAAAATGAAATGAGATAATCCGTAAAAAATATCTATATCTTGGATCTTCTATCGGAGAACCACATGTCGTAGCATTCACAACTAACCTCTTTTTTTGTACATTACGCATACCCGCCTCGCGGTTGAAAGGACTCGGAAGCACCAAGCGCCGGATCTGGTCTATGGCTCTGCTGCCACCCAAGTTTCGGCCGCGGAGGGTAGGGAGAAAGAACTACGCCTTGAAATGCCGACACTCCTCTTCTCCCGCCGTCGTACCACCACCGCATCAGTGACGCGGCCTCGCCAGAATCGCAGAGGATAGGGCGAGTGGCGTATTGTCATACCAACACCCTTCTTCCTCCGCAACACCACCTCACCTCTAACCTAACCCAATCTCTAGTCTAACTCTCTTTCTAAATCTTTGTCTTAATATTTGATATTATCATATATAATATTAGCTTGTTTGAAGAGAAAATTAATCGTAATTTCGTTCGACACAATGACGTCAATGTTACTGTGTTGCGTATTAGGCGCCTACGTCGCTTATTAGATATCTACTAAATTTTTAGAATAAATATAGCTGTGCGATAAGTGACGTGTGCGAAAATCCTTAATGCTAAGGCATTAACTTAGAGTGCGTTCGGCGAGTATTACACACTCTTTTCTATTAGTGTTCTAAATGTGGATCATTGAAAATGTATGGCACACGCACCGTGGTAAAATTAAAAATTTTGTACAACCGACTTCAATATAAATAAAATGAGAACATCATCAATGGTGTCGAAGTCAATTAAGTACGCATTATTAAGGATAATTCCAAACTACTGGTCAGATCTTGATTAAATTTATATGGGACCACGTGAGAAGCACTAGCTTTCAAATAAAAAAATAATCATCAAATTCGGTTCAACTAGAAAAAGTTCTAAGGTAACACATATTAAATAATTCAAAATTAAAAATTTTGTACAGCCGACTTCAATACAAGTTATTAAGAATAACTCAAATAACTCAAAAACTATTGGTCTGACCATGATCAATTCATATTGGGACCACACGGGAAATATCAGCTTTCATATAAAAAAAGAATCATCAAAATCGGTCCACCTAGTAAAAAGTTATGAGGTAACACACATATAAAAAAAAACATACGCGTCGAATTGAGTACCGTCTCCTTTTTGGAAGTCGGCAGAAAAATACAGTCGGATTGACTACTCCTTTTTTTGAAGTCTGTTAAAAAGTAGTTTAGTTATAGTCTAAGGTTTAAGCTCTATCTCTGTCTAAGTCTATTTTTTTTTATTTTTTTTTTAAAACGTTACCCCCACACTAGGATTTTCTCCTGTGTCGTGGAGGCAGTTTACAAACATAAATTGCACAAGGACAAACATCCAGACCCGGAACAATTATTTGTAAGCCATACAAATACTTGTTCCGTGCGGGATTCGAACCCGCGGCCCCCAGCGCAACAACTGATTGCTAAGCCACTGCGCCACGGAGCCGTCTAAGTCTGTTTCAATAAAAAACTCCCTGGAAAATATGTGATCTACTATTGAGCTTGCCTTCTTGCATTTCTTTGGTAATGGAGATGACGGACTTCACATGTCTCCAAAATGTTTAATTTCCTAATCATTCAGATTTCCTTACATTGTTTTACTACATCGCCGGACACGTAGTCATTTAGTATTTAAAATGGCAATTAATGATCTCATTTGTGCCGGTTCTCGCTTACTATGAACTTTTAGGCGAACATTTTTTTTTTTTAATAAAATACTAGTAATGCGATTAAACATTACTAATATTCCCTTTAACCACTTCTGGTAAGCTTAAAATGCTTGTGTTAGAAGTGGTTCACGACAGTAGTCGAATGGCGGATTCGAACCCACGACCTTTCGAGTTCGCGGTCCGTGTCCTGCCATTAGGCTACTGACGCTTCGAAATTAATTTTAAATTTAATTTAAATTAGAAATTTATTCCCTGACTTTACAAACCTGTCACAACCCTGTAATTATGAATTCAATTATTAAAAGGCGTGGTAAGACTTAATACATAATATGACGAATATTTAATGCTACTTTTAACTTACAACTTTATAAGCTTCAAAAAACCAAATATCTATAGTACATATTCATATAACTGAAGGACACCAATGTATAAGATTGACAAATTTGTAAAGAACAGCAAGAATGAATGCACCTTACGAACATTATCAAATTGAGTCGTTTACATTGAGGAAATCTTGAAAAAATGCCGATTATTTAACGTCACATCAAAGAATTGTATTGTATTAAGTGTTGAAGAACATGATAAAAAACCCTTATAAAGTAATGACAGAGTTGTTTATTATTATTTTAAATGCGTGTATTTTATATGAATAAATAAATAAATAAAAAGTTGTTTTCTAAAAACGATAGATCCTCAAAAATATGTACTTAAATGAATGGAAACTTAATAATATTTATTATGCTTAATATTATTAAAATTACATGTAATTAATACCAAAATTGCAACTATATCGAATACACCAAGATTTCGAAAAAATATAAGTTTTGTAAAAAAAACTATCAAATCATTAATCAACATTATTATAACTTGAAGTTTTTTTTAGTTTTATGCGACATTCCAAAGTAAAAAAAGTAAATATACGTATTATGCATCTTTATATGTATATGTATTTGTATATTTAAGTGATCAATTTGACATATTTACAACAATTTCAAGCAAACGCCAGTAAAGGCTGCGTACTTTTCAAATATTTTCGCTAACGTCAAATTAGGCTGTGCGGCAGCTATTTACATAATCACAGCTTTAGCAATTTAGCACAACACGTTTAACATAAACTAAAACTTGTTCAGATATCTCCGTCCGCGATTAATTATTATTTACTTATTTATTTGTTCAGACAATCCGTAGGTGTTAGTATCAATAAAAACTTTATCACTGTTAGCACTTAAACACTATAGACATAGCTCTCTGTACTATATGCTTTCTCAGCAAAGGACAGAATGCTATTGCTTTTATTACTGAATGCTTGAAAAAGTATGTAAGTATCTACTTATGTATTGTACATATGTATATATATATCTTTATTGCGTTTCTTACAAAAAGAAAAGTTACGAATTAGGAATTTTCTACCAATCCAAATGGAGTGATGAAAATTTGACGTGAGTGTAGACATGTCGTGTCGTCGTGTGATACAAAGAAACAGACATGATGAATAATAAAAACCCTTCAAGTATTTTATCTGCACTGTATCTATTATTAAAATAATTGACATAATAGCTGCTGTCTCTTGCAAACAATAGCTCAAGGGTAACGGCAATGGCAACGGAATTACAACGAAAAACGGATGTCAATCAATTAGTTATGCCATATAGTTCATGTAATAATTAGAAATTTAAAAACATGTGTTAGGTTGTTGATCACAAAATAATATTTATATTAAACTACATACATATTATGTATATCACTATATAATATTCTATAATATAAGTAAGTGCACGACGGACTATCTATTTTACGTACTATTATTTATTCTGTGGTTCGACGTTCAAGGAGTAGGTGTAAGGCGGGGTGTGGTGTATAAGTTTTGTACGTGGTAGAACCATGCTGCAGCTATATTCGTAGTATAGTTGTAGCTCGAATAGGTCGGCTCGATCGGGCAAGAATCACGTTCTCACAGAATACCAGCGTAAAATAGCAGCTTAACGCTGCTGTGTTTCGTATGGTGAGTGTAGAGAACCGGAGACCCTTTTTACTGCAAATCAGTCGTCATTCCATCTTAGTCCTCACGGGTGACAACGCATCTGCCTTCATTTTGATTTGTAATCGAGGATAGATGGATAGATGTCTATGAGCCGTAGCAACCACTTACCATCAGGTGGACTGTGTGCTCGTTTGTTACCCTTATCCTACAAAAAAAGCTGTCTGTCTATTGTGATGCATTCTTTTATGCTGTGCCTCGCCGGAAAAGTTTACATCACTCTATCACAACCCGTAGACATCCTTAGAGTCTGCTAATAGAAATAACTAGGATATATTAACGTCTGACTGATTGCGGATGGGGAGATGCTTCTTGAGTGGCAGCGTCGTACCGATAAGCGATGAATAGGACGGCACCCTACTAGATGGAGTGATGACCTGGTAACAGATGCAGGATGTCGTTGCATGCAGGTGGCTTAAAACCGAGTTTCGTAGGTTTCCTTGGGAGAGGCCTGTGTTCAGCTGTGGGCTTGTGAAGGGCTGTAATGATGACGATAGTCATGATGAAACGAAACGATTATAGCGCATTCCCCAAACTGAAGTGGTCCATATCCATCAGGAGACTGTTTTAATTTTGACGTAAAATAGAAGCTGAATGACCTTAACATTATGATTAGAGGCCGAAATTCGCATCCTGAGTTTTAAGCCACCACTGCTGAACATAGGCCTTCCTCATAGATTGCTTAATAGGATTTTGCCATAGTTGCCACGCTTGGCAGGCGGATTGGCAACCGCAGTTTTTTATTATTTTGAGTTGTTATCAGTAAGGTGCTGCTGCCCATTCCATTTCCAGTTTCCCTCTTCGCCTCTTACGACACCCTCGGGATGACATGGGGTAGTGATTGTTCTTACACCGCCACTACTCGGTTAAGTCTATATAGCTTAAGCCTATTATAATAATTTCATGACTGCCATGGAATCATAAATAGCCATATTGATGATTCCACGGCGGCTGCTTGACAACTTTCAACTACAGTGACAGCTATCAATAACTGTATGCTAGTTCTTCTCTGCTAACCTTACTTCGCTATACTTACTATCTTTTGCGTTTTTAAGGAACAAATATCTAATAGCCATGTTTTTATTTGCGACGTCCAACTCCCATTTCTCGTAATCGTAACCTTGATCTCTAAAGTTTGAGAGTACATCTGTTCCCAATTTGCTCTACATATTTTCTACCGACTTCAAAAAGGAGGAGGTCCTCAATTCGACTGTATGTTCTGTTTTTTATGTGTTACTTCATAACTTTTTTCTAGGTGAACCGATTTCGATGATTCCTTTTTTATTTGGAAGCTGTTGCTTCTCATGTGGTCCCATATCAATTTGATCAAGGTTTGATCGATTCATTATCCATAATAATTTATATTGAAGTTGGTTGTACAAAATTTTAAATTATGCAATCTCAAGTGCCTCTCTTTTTAATTAATTATTTCGCTTTGCTATATTTTTTCATAAATTAAATGTATTTCAAGAGCCTACATGAATACGGTTAACCTTGTTTACTAAAAGCATCATTCAACTCGCATGGAGCAGTAAATCTCGTGCCTCTAATTACTTTGCACTATGCCCCTCGACCCGATTAATTATCTCCTCACTAATTTCGCCTCAGTCATGTTTTAAATGAGAATTTTTACCACTTTCTCATGAAATTTGATGCTTGTTTAAACAATTTTCCGCTCTCGGCGGAGTCACGCAAATTTTTCGATTTATTTTTAATATAAAGTCAGTTATTAGTTTAGTGATTATGGACATAGATAACTTGTGAAGAAAATGCTTGTAGAACACGCTCAGTAATTTTATAGTCTGGATGTACACCATAATTTTCCCTTATTTTTCCATAGTAGGATTGTTAACCTAAACTAAGGACACTTTAATCAGTCCTCAAATGTTTCAACTCCCTCTAAATTTTAATTCTTAAAAATAGATTTAGGTGTCTTTGGGCCACATCAGACATATGTACTGTGTTTATGGTCCACTATATAAACGTAATCCTATAAATAAAAAAAACTGCTACGAAATTACCCATATAGTCAATCTCAAACTTACGTTTTAATCAACTTTTTTATGTTTTCAACGTAGATGCAAAAATAAATCATTATTTATAGGTAAACTGCAACTCTTCAAATCTCGTAGTTAGCCTCATTCTAACTATAATGAAACTTCCACATATATAGTAAAAAAATAAAATATTCGTTTTAAAGATGTGCATCTACACGCTTCGCAGTATAAGCATTGTCCGTGATACTGGCAGCATATTATAATAACAACTAATTCATAAAAAAGTGTTATTGAGAAATAAATGTTCTTTTTTTATTTTTACTTGTATTCAACGTGCAAGTTAGAGCGGTGGGGTGGGCCAAGGTGGTGGGCGACACGAGAGCGGGCGGTGCGCGCGTCTATTGATTTTCCCAGCGAACTAACGTAAGACCAAGTTCACCGTGCCCCTATCTCTGCAAATGCCGCGATTATGACCATACGACATTTAAGGGTTGAACCGAACGTCGTCAGAGTTAGACGTTTGACTTCAGACACTAAAGGAATAATGAGGCCGGCCACACTCACATAAATCGACGTTAATTTAAGTAATATTTATAGTTGTTTTCTCTCAATCTCTCTCTCTCCCCCCCCCCCCTCTCTCTCTCTCTTTTCATTGAATGAGAATAGAAAGAGAAAATCAACGATTTGTAATGTGGTAAACAAGCTAATTACTATTAGTTATTTAAAACTAATGTTTCTCAGACATGCATAAAATTGTTTTGTTGATTATTATTTTAAATAATGAACTTATTAACAATTAAAAATAGTTATCAATAGTATAGTATAAAGTGGCGTAGTTACCTTGCTTTTAGACATTCTTTATGGGAGGTTATATTTTCAGGTTACTTACTGTTGAGCTCCAATTATGATATTCAGTATCTAAATTTCATACTCATAATAACACACATGTGTGAAAATCATCAGCTATGCAACGACTTTGCAATGTTTGTATTAATATTGTTAGAAATTATTCTCAAAATTATTTAAATAAACAAACACTACTCCTTAACAAACTCTCCTTACTATCAGAAACCATTCTGGAGGCCAATCGCCAAAAATAATAAAGGTGCGAGAGCGAATGCTCAACTTGCTCCCCTGCTTACGCGACCAATCATTATCAGCAACAAAATAGCGCACTGCACCATACATTCTGACGGCTCCGTGGCGCACTGGCTTAGCAATGAGTTGTTGCGCTGGGGGCCGCGGGTTCGAATCCCGCACGGAACAAGTATTTGTATGGTCTACAAATAATTATTCCGGGTCTGGATGTTTGTCCTCGTGCAATTTATGTTTGTAAACTGCCTCCACGACACAGGAAAGAAAATCCTAGTGTAGGGGTAACGTTTTTTTTTAAAAAAAAAGTCAGTATAGAGCAATACAGTTCGAACAACCGTAACATGTTCTCGTCACGATCACACACTGGAGTATCCTGTAGGACCCAATTACATGATAATACTTAAGTATGCAAACCAACAGGTACACTACCCATCTCAATGTACCACAGGGCAGCCTCTCAGCAACTTTCTTCCTTGCCTACACTAGAAGAATTATCCCAACGGGCATGATAACCACAGTGAAACTTGTAGAATTACCGACTGATCCCTCTTAGTAGTCTGCGTGATACTTTATACTGCTATAACGAGTGAGAGATTACAGTTCTACCCTCCTTTCTTTATATTTTCTTTATTTTTTACCATCGTTGCTAATATACCCGTCCTCAATACTGTAACCTTTATTGAAATTTATCTTTTATTTAATACCCTTCCAAGAATTTAACACTTGTCCTAAAGATTCCCGCTTCTAAGAATGCCTACGGGGATTTTATGTTTGAGTTATTTATAAACAGAGCAAAATAACTTTTCTTGGGGTTGTTCAGACAGACGAAACGTGGGCGAACAAATTATAGGATCGCAGGTCGTTGCGCCTCGCTAGCTGCTTAGGTATAAATCTATTTTAAAATTTATCATTTTATAAATATGAATATAAATACATATTATATGAGGTATATATGTGATGTATTGTTAACTAATGAAATATTTTGTAAATAAGTTATAAAACCATGCTGCAGTTATATTAAGCAAATCTGAGCAAGGGTCACGCTCACACGGAATGTCAGAATAGCAGCTGTGGTGTACTGTTAATGTATTTAGTCCTCAGTAGTGACTACGCGTTTTTATTCTTAATAGATGAAGATTCCCTATAGGATATAGTATTATAGTATAGGAAGTAGGAACGCTATAGTATCAATTTACCATCATATCTAGTGGACTATGTGCTCGTTTGTTACTGTTATATCTATAATAAATAGTACATTAGTTGCAAGCAAATTCTCAGTATATTCATCATCACCATTACAGCCCTTTACAAGTCCACTGCTGAACATAGGCCTGAGCCACCTGTATCCATCGACTTCCAGCATGTCTTACCAGATCGTCACTCCATCTAGTGGGACGCCGCCCCACACTGCCTGCCGATACGAGACTGCCACTCGAGAACCTTTCTTCCCCATCGATTGTCTTTCAGCTATTAATTCGTTTATATCCTTACAATCTGTGAATGTTTATTTTCAATCTATTATTACAAAACATTAAAATAACTACTACAACGATATATACTACGACGGACGATATGAATGACAAGCTCGTGGAAACTGTCCATGCGGTCGGAGCTAAGTTCTGCAAGACCCGCCGCAGAAGAACACAAACTCTCCGATCACACTCTTAATCTCATGGCTGTTGGACGGGAGATGAAGCTACATTCTTCAACAGATTTGACAGCATACAGGCAACTGAACAGACAGATCTCCAAATGCATGCGGCGGGACTTACGCAACTTCAATACAGCTTGTATTGAAGTAGCGATCAAGCGGAACCAAGGCTCCAAAGTCTTTGTCAGAGATCTGTCTGCCAGAAAGAGCCAACTGTCAAAGCTGAAAACCGAGTGTGGCAGCATCGTTTCCGGGGCACCTGAGATTTTGAGTGAGATTGAGAGGTTCTATGGGCAGCTGTACACGTCATCGTTGGAGCCACACGCAAGTGTGAGTAACGATCCAAGAGCGAGTCTTTTCCGACACTATTCCGAAGATATCCCGGACGTCAGTCTGAGCGAGATTAGAATGGCTCTCCAGCACCTTAAAAACGGCAAGGCCCCAGGCGAGGATGGAATTACAGCGGAGCTCGACGACTTTCAGCCTCCTGAACAAGCCGGTTTTCGAAAGGGCTTTAGCACCATAGACCATATACATACTCTTCGGCAAGTTGTACAAAAGTCCGAGGAGTACAATTTGCCACTATGTCTGGCGTATGTGGACTATGAGAAAGCCTTTGATTCCGTCGAAATTTGGGCGGTCCTGCAGTCCCTTCAGCGGTGCCAAGTTGACTGACGGTATATCGAAGTGCTGAAGTGCTTGTACAGTAGGGCTACGATGGCTATCCGAGTACAGAACCAGAGTACGAAACCTATCCAATTGCAGAGAGGTGTAAGCCAGGGAGACGTTATATCCCCGTAACTCTTCACCGCTGCATTGGAAGACGTTTTCAAGCTTCTGGACTGGAAAGGATACGGTATCAACATCAATGGCGAGTACATCACTCACTTTAGATTTGCCGACGATATAGTCCTTATGGCAGAATCGCTGGAGGACCTAAGCACTATGCTCAATGACCTCAATATTGTCTCCCAACGGATAGGTCTTAAGATGAACACGGATAAAACAAAAATCATGTTTAACGTCCATGTCACACCTATACCGGTAGTTGTTGTGAGCACTAAGCTCGAAGTTGTTGACGAGTATGTTTACCTGGGACAAATAGTCCGACTAGGTAAGTCCAACTTCGACCGAGAGGATATCCGCAGTAGAACCAGAGTAACCAACATAGCCCAACGGATTAGTAAGCTGAAGTGGCAGTGGGCCGGGCATATAGCTCGAAGAACCGGTAACCGATGGAGAAGAAAGGTTCTTGCAGCCTCGTACCGGTAGGCGAAGTGTAGGGCGACCCCCCACGAGAGCATTCTTTGGGGGAGGCCTATGTTCAGCAGTGGACTTATAAAAGGCTGTAATGATGATGATAATGATGATGAAATAACTACTTATATCAAATTGTCACTTTATTCTGTCGACTTTTAACCTTAAAATTACAACGTAGGTACTCGTCTGTTAAACGAGCAGACAAATATCTTCTCTTTTCTACTAACTTCAAAAAGGAGGAGGTACTCAATTCGACTGTATATTTTTTATGTGTGTAACCTCATAACTTTTTTCTACCTTAACCGATTTCGATGATTCGAAAGCTGGTGCTTCTCATGTGGTCCCATATAAATTTGATCAGGGTCTGACCTTTAGTTTTTGAGTTATCCTTAATAATATATGTTAAGGTTGTTTGTACAAAATTTTTAATTATATTTTAAGCATTTAGGCGTTACAATCATTCATTTTCCATTAATTTTATTTATGCCTTGTCGTCCTGATTCGCATTTTGGTAGATTTATGGTACCAAAAGGTCTCCGCAGCAGTTCGATATAAAATCTATACATACTTTTGTTATTATTTTTTTTATCAATTATAAAAACTTTATACTAAGATTTTCTCCTGTATCGTTGAGGCAGTTTACAAACAAATTGCACAAGGATAAATTGCTGTGTAGAAGTAGTGCAAGAGAAATTTTAAATTTAAATTTAAAACGTTAATTTTTACGTAGTAGGGCTGGTAGAGGCACGCTGTGGTTATATTATGGTTGTAGCACTAATGGGTCGCCTCAACGGGGTATTCTGGTACTTTCACACATTACCAGCATAAAAGAGCAGCTTAATGTTGCTGTGTCGTATGGTATGTGGAGAGAACCGGACACCCTTTTTACTGGAAATGCGGCATTCCATCTCAGACCTAGGGGTGACAACGCATTTGCATTTTGATTCTCTTAATTGAGGATAAATGTAGTTGTCTATGGCCCACAGCATCCACTTACCATTAGATGGACTGTGTGCTCGTTTGTCACCCATTTCTATAAAAAAAATCCAACGCCCATTTCATCCCGTAGGTGATATAAGGCGAATGTGGTAAATTTCTTGACAGTCTTACGGCTTAAGCTAGAGTTGGGTAACATCTAGTTTACGTCGAACGTGCAATACGCAGGTTGGCAGTGTCAAAAGTGCGAGACGTCTGGTTGGGCAATCGTCAACTCGCTTCCCAAGCGTAACTATTAAAGTAACTCATCCCAACAATGGAGTAAAAATAAAACTAATTTTACGGATTTTATCGCGTATATTAACTTATTTTATATTCCCGATGTTTGGAGCACTTTACACGACACGGGTCATATGGTCACGGGGGTACTCAGGTGTATAAATAAATGACTCTTAACGTAAATTCAAAAGTTTATGGATAATTTACGTCACCACAGTCTCTTCGGTGATATCGTTTTTCTACCTCGAGCCGGAATAAATCGCCAATGTTCTTTCATTCGCGAAGAACATAAATTTATTAAAATTCAAAAGTCGACTCGCTTGCACGCTATAGCATGTTCGCGAATTGTAATATTTTAACGATCACTTTAGCCCGTCTTAACTTTTACTTTTAATATTATTCATTCAGTTCCTTGTTTATGGCGTAGCTCAGCTGTTGTGGCTTACATAAATCAGAGGCACCCTTAACCTTCAGAAAATTGGATATCTTTGAGGAATGTCGAAAATTGAAGTAAAATAGGCACAAGCCTCCTGTTACTTCTGAGAGGACTGTAGACGTATTGTCGGATTTTATATTATATCATTTAATAATTTCTAAGACATGCAGTTTTTCACTGTTTCCCTTTACTCTTAAAAAAATTATACGTGGTAAAGCCATGCTGCAGCTATATTAGTAGAACAGTTGTAGCACGAATGGGTCGGCTCGACCGGGGAAAGACCACGCTCTCACAGAATACCAGAATAATTGACACTGCTGTGTTTCATATGGTGTGTGTAGAGAACCGGTGACCCATTTTACTGGAAAAGAGGCATTCCATCTTAGTCCTCAGGGATGACGACGAATCTGAATTTTATATCTTTATAGATGTCTATGGGTCACAGCAACCACTTATTATCAAGTGGACTGTGTGCTCCTTTGTCACCCCATACTATAAAAAAAATTGGTCGCCAGAAAACGAACTCGGTTGCTCGCGTTCATTGAAATTTTATGTTGAGTGTTTATCCCCTGAGCTACGACGGCTCTGTCACGAAAAGTTTAGTAATTAATATCGATAAATAGATGAATTATGAGAATAAAAGACAATGTTCCTGTGCCATAACAGTAAGGGTTTGCTGTATCGCCACGTTAACACCTGCGTTTTTTGCATTCGACATAATGTATAAAAATTTTATACTGCCTTTTTTATCGACGGTATCTTCGTGGTATTTGTCACGTCCACCTCTTGCAAAAATCCAAGATGAGTTGATAAGTGAGCACAATTTCACGATGAATTATGCATTTGTAACATAAGCTGCTTTTCGGAGCTCATAGATGCTTGACTTAAAACTTCTTTATCGTAGTACTTGACTTTGATTTCCTTTAGTGGCGCGGCTAAAGTTGTTTGATGCCATTTTATTTTTTAATGTTAAAATCTTTAATTTTTTCTTCATTAAAATTCACCACCGCTATCTAATATTAATTAGGTACACAATATCTAAGGTGCAAGACTTTTGGTACTGTAATCGCCTCTGCCAAGTGTTTTGAGAGTTTGGCTAATTTTCCCTGCAACAGGAGATACCAATTTTCAACTATAAACTTGAACTTTCTTTTTTTTTATAGGATAGAGTGACAAACGAGCACACAGTCCACCTGATGGTAAGTGGTTACTGTGACCCATAGACGTCTACATCTATCCTCAATAAAGACACAAAATGCTGATGCGTTGTCACCTGTGAGGACTAAGATGGAATGCCTCTTGTCCAGTAAAAAGGGTCTCCGGTTCTCTACACCCACCATACGAAACACAGCAGCGTTAAGCTGCTATTTTACGCTGGTATTCTGTAAGAGCGTGGTCCTTCCCCGGTCGAGCCGACACATTCATGCTACAACTATACTAATAATATAGCTGCAGCATGGCTCTACCACGTTTAAACTTTTAGCTAAACGATAAAAGAGAAAATGTTAAAGGTAATGTTATCCATCTAAAGTGTATTTTATTTATGGCTACAGTGTCAATGTCAAATTGCACGACCTTTATGCAAGGCAACTAGAACAACTAGAAGCTCCCGATAAGACGTTAAGACATTTTAAAGCTTGACACTGCCTGAATTTATTTTACCACTGTGAGAGTTATTCTAATACATAAAAATTGTCAACTTACTGCTGGTACTTGCGCGAAGGTCATAGGCCAAGTACTTACCGATTATTAATTAACTTACCTTTGTAAGTTTATTTGTACTTTCGGATGTTATTAAATAAATATATTTTGGAATAAATTAATAATATATAAGTGGCGCGTTTCAATGAATGTATTATCATTTCTAATTAAACAATAGCACTCTTCCCAATTTAAAACGATATTTCCGCAATTATTTCTTCTGCGGCTGCAACGCGCCGGGTTCTTTTGAGATTTTTTAGATTACTTTAAAAGATCGGCTGCCATTTTTCAAAACCGAGTAACTATACTATAATTTAGTTTAAGAAGAGAGCGACGAAACACAAATCGAGACAAACCATGAAAATTTTTAACTATGTACAAATAAGTCTTTAAAATCAAAGTCATAAATTTTTCTCCAAAGCCCTGTTCGTTACGTAGCAGAGTGCACGGTGCACTCCACCGGGTGCTGGCAATCGCTATTAGGAGAAAAATTAATTAACCCCTTTGCACTCCATTATTATTTTATTTTATTGTTTGTAGGTCATGGTATTTGTTAAAACTAAAAATTATTCTGAATGTATCTGGTTTTAGATGAACAATATATGTTTATGCAACGCTTCCACGACAGACAAAGGGAGCAACATTTTATTAAAAGAATACATTATATATCGTGTCGTGCCTCAGAGATCTCGAGTGTCAGCAAAAGGTCAAAAGTTCAGTTATCTTTAGCTGCCTATTTCAGCTACTGTCAAGATCCGTTCCATAGTTTGTCCTATGTATATTTACCTAGTCATCTATTGTATTAGCGCCAGAAAGAAAGCGAAGTAGATTAAACGGTCTTAAATATAGGAGGAGTTTATATTTTATTTTCTATTAGTTTATTTGACACTTCCGAAAGACTAGTACCAATTGTGCTGATTAGTTTTAACTTCCCGCTTTGATAATTAATAATTTTCTAAAGTAGGAAATTATAGATTTGGGTCCGATTTTGAGAATGCGAGTTTTCATCATCTTTTTTTTTTTGCGTGCGTGCGTGCGTGCGTGCATGCGTGCGTGCGTGCGTGCGTGCGTGTGTGTGTGTGTGTGTGTGTGTGTGTGTGTGTGTGTAAGTAATGTAAATAAGATTTTGTCGTACGATATCTTTAGAACGAATCGACCGATCGAGATTGTCGGAAAGTGTTCATTGAGACATCGAGCTGATTAGATTTTCAAGTCAATCGGTCGAGCCGTTTCAAAGATTTTCAAAAAATAAGAACCAAACAAACAAAAATTAAATAGATTTTCGAGCGTTGTACTCGAAAATAAGCGGGAAGTTCCAGGAATGGCATACAGGTTCAACCGTATTTTTTATTAAGCGTATGCTTTCGTAGCATTCTCTAAAAAATTTCAAAGTTCGCATTAATTTTTGAGGAATATAATTTGTTGCATATAAAGGTTTATGGTTATATTATTGTAATTGCATTATGTTGCATTACTGATAATGTTTCCTAATAAGTCGCATACGACCATAAAAAATGAAACCATTAAATAAAAAACAAACGACTGCCCCAGAAAGAGGGTAATATTTTTCGAGTGAATGTATGTATGTATATATATTTCCTTAGCATGCTCTGTGGCCTAAATGGCTAGATGGATTTTAAAATATGAGGTGTTGTTAAATTCGTAGTTATAATGTAATGTATATAAATAGAAGTATATATTTCATTATTTATCTTTTTACTAAACTTCTTTCGCAGTCTGTGTTTTTCGATTACTGTTTTAATCATTGGGCTCGTTACATACATTATATAACACATATATATTTATGAATATTTTCTTTTGTATTTATCAATAGTATACGTGGTAGAATCGTGCTGCAGGCAGTATACAGTGAGATAAAGATAGCATTATGTTTTTTTACGTTATAGAGGACACCAACATTCTCTAATAGAATACCAACGTAAAAACAGGGAACCGGAGAACCTCTAGTAACGAGGCATTTCACATCCTCAAGGGTGACAACGCATCTGCAATTTGACTCTCACTGCGTAGTCGCAGTCGCTTAATGAATCGTTAACTTGCTTTTATGAGGTAATTTTAAAGACTTAAGTGGTTCATTAAACGTGTTAATCGAGGATACATACATATATGCCTTTACGGGCTACAGCATCCATTTACCATCAGGTGAACTGTGTGCTTGAGTGAACCCTTGTAAAGCCAGCAATACATGTTGGCCAAGCCTCAGCCAACTCGTGCGTAAGCAAATTGATTCAAGGCGAGTGCTACAGTCTACATGTTGGCCAAGTTTGAATAAGAGAACATATTGACATGGCCGATAAAGATGTGGACGCGGATCTCCACCGCGACCTCGACACGCCCACAATTCATTCGTATCTTAAGAAATGATCGTTAAGATACTTCAATTCGATCAAAGATCATAAAAATCTGTTAGTGTCTCGATCCCAACGACGAGATCACTTCTATGCGATTTAGTTTTGCGACCCGTCTCCCACATTGCGATAGTGGTTCAAGCCGAGGTTCGTACATCCTTCTGAGGGACCTTGAATTACATCGAGTTCTTTCCAACCCCTCCTCCCTCCCCCTAGCAAGAGGAGCCTCACTCCGAAAGTAATAGGTTGGTGGATTATATTAAAAATATAATCTATATTTTTAATATGAGAACTATTTCAAGTCTCAATTGCACAACTACATTCTTGAAAGCTGCTGACTTGTAATTTCGGAGAGTGTCACGATGGAACTGTGAAGACGGTGACCGCTACCTAGATTAAGTTTATATTATATTATTGTTCTCATGTAAGTGGATTTTGTAATCTTTTTGTGAGAATAAATTCTTTAAACCTAAACCTAAATCAGGGGATGGGCAGTAGTGTCTTATTAATAACAAATAAAAAAAAAAGCGGTTGCCAGTCCGCTTGCCAACTATGTGGGAGACCTGTGGTCAGTAGTGGACTTAGAAAGACTGTAACCATGTAGTTGCGATGTAACAATATCCATCAAATATAAGGACTAACGCTGTTACGGACCCGTGACCTCGAGGCTACAAAGTAAAGTAAATAGTAATGTTAGTAAAACACTCGTCGTCACAGTAAATATATTTAAAAGAATAACAAACATCTCTATGTAATATACTCTATGTAGAGTTACACATCTATCTATATAAAACACCAAATGTTTCTACCTATGTCCGTAATAGACTTTGAAACCATCCAACCGATGTTCCCCAAACAGGTTTCATTAGAAAGGTAAGCGAAGATGATTTTAGACCACTAAAATAATGCATTAGGCAATATCTAAAATAGTTAGCAAATAAACAAAATTTCCTTATTTTCCAAGTAATAAACAAAAAGCACGCCGGATATCCGCTAGAATATTTTATATACACACACATATATATAGAAAGAGATACATAACAGCTGTCATAGGCGCGGATTTAATGTATTACTTCTGTAGTTGACTGAGATGCAGATGGCAATATTTTAATTTTCGCGACAAACGCTTTGCATGTGTAAAACACAAGTCACGTGTTTGCATTTTATCATAACCGTTTGCAAAAAATACTTACGGAATAATATCCCGGTTACAATAGTGTTATAACAAATGTAGTTGTATATAGTAACTGTAACTGCGATTATTTTTAAAATTGTGTGTTTAAAAAGTGTAGTTATGAATAAAAAAGATTGATCAACATCATCAGGATTATCAGCAGCAGGAACAAACGTTGAGGGATAATCTTAGCAAATAGATCGGTGATCGCTGTATCAACTACTGTGACCTGTCTAGATATTTTAGGTCCGCTTATATATAAATATTTTTATATAATGACCCAGATTACAGCAGCCTAAAATGAGAAAATTGTGACTGGTGAAATAGTGGATGGATTTCGCAATCTGTCTTTTTATGGAATAATTGTAACAAACAAGCACACAATCCACCTCGTAAGTAAAGATAAGTGGACATTGTGGCCAAAGAATCAAATGAGGTCAAAGATGAAATGCCTCGTTTCCAGTAAAAAAGGGTCTCTGATTTTCTACACTCACACTACGAAATACAACATAATTACTCTGCTGTTTAACACTGGTATTCTCTGAGAGCATAGTCGTGCCCCGGTAGAACCGACCCATTCGTGCTACAACCATAATATAGCTGCAGCATGGCTCTACCACGTATGAACTACGTGTTCTACCACGTATTAAGTGTCTAATGGCAGAATAATGATCTTATTTATTAATTATTTACAACAAAATTTGAAATCCAATAATTTAAAATCCAATTACTCAGTCATTCACTTATTTCGATAGTTCTTAGTATTTATTCGATTAAATTATATTATAACTCGAAGCATTTATTAATAACATGACAAAATCTTCACAAAAACAAAAATTACGATTTGTTGGAGAATATGAGAAATGCAAAGATCTTTTAACGTTATTAATACAATGCTTCACTAATTAAACTTGAAACAACTAATAATTTAAAGACAAAGCTCAAGAATTAAAAAAGGTGTGTATATATGGGCATTTTGCTACGTCGTTCGTAAAGGTTGCAGATATACTAGTAACCATTAAAGAATTTCTCCGAAAGGCGCGACATGACATAGGGTGGATGCCCCAGCCTTTACCAACCTTTTAGTGCCAATTACAACTTTAAAAATTCCTGCTATTTTAATTAGGGCACAATATTTTTAAGCATTTATTTTAATCGATAGGTCATTTATCTAAAAATATAATGAACATTTATTTACAATCATATTATTTCAAAAACAATTTTAAAAACGACGATAAGCAAAAAAAGGCGTTATGGCTCAAATGGCAGCCACCCTGTACCGAATGTCGTCCTTTTGTGTACTTAATGCCAGCATAGCATAGGGTTGTGCCTTTGTAGTTTTTGGTAAGTACCTATTGTAGGTAAGTTTTAATTTTGAATCTGCATGTGATAAGCATATTATTAAGGCAGACGACAACATTATTTTATTTTAATGTTGTACTACTTAACTTACTGTGTTTTAGTTTAAATCAGTTCAATAAATTAAAGCAAATTATGGTAAAATATTATGTAGTATATCGATTTCTTTTATATACACACATAATATTAACATATATAAACAATAATATAATCATCCAAGTTTTCAAATCATCATCGTCATTATAACCTTACACAAGTCCACTACGGAACATCCTCCTCCATAAACTGCCGCAAAGCCTGGTCCTAAACCACTTTACTTGTCATGAGTTTTTCATTTATGTTCTAAGTTTTAATTAGTATTACTGAGTTATAGCTTTTGCTTATCTATACATATAAATAAATTGAAGTGTCTGTTTGTAATGTCAAAATAACAGCTTTTTGAAAGTATATATGGTACCTATAACAAAAACACAATTTTTAAAATTTTTGTCTGCCTGTCTGTTTGTTCCGGCTAATCTCCGAAACGGCTGGACCGATTTCGACGGGACTTTCACTGAACGATGCTGATGTTATAAGGAGTAACTTAGGCTACTTATGTTTTAGAAAAATAATTAGGGTTCCGCGCAACATAAATAAAACCCTAAATTACACGCGGGTGAAGTCGTGGGAACAGCTAGTATATACTATATTTATTGCTTGTTTTGTCTTCTTTCTAAAAAAATAAATAAGCTGTCCTTAATATACACCGAATATCAGATAGAAAAGCTAGTACATCTTTTGATAAACTTTAAAATCTAAAACCAATTTTAAAACAGACGAATTGATCATAACTCCCTTAACTATAAAAAATAGGTTATGATCTAATTAATGGTATTTATTCCAGTTATGACAGCCCTGATTTGTATTACGTGGCTGAAATTAGGTACTTCTTATTAGGTACGTCAAACCAAATAATACAGCCGGGTGGCTGACATTATGCACTCCATACGTTTCGTATATCTAATTACAGCCCCATTAATTTCCACTAAAAGAAAATAAATAATTAGTAAATTTTAACAAAAATAACTGAATTACTATGTCTATAGTCATATTCATACAAATCAAAAAGCCTATAATATATGAGATAATGTAAAGTAAGCATAATTTTACCGGGATCATTACTTGTCAAGAAATTAGGAAAATGAGCGTTTTTCGTCGCGTACGTGTTTTGATTTTTAATTTAACACTGTTAGGTTTAAAACTTTTCATTTTATAGGATAGGGTGACAAACGAGCACACAGTCCACCTGATGGTAAGTGGCTGCTGTGACCCATAGACATCTACATCTAAACTCGTTTGCGAATCAAAATGCAGATGCGTCGTCATCCGTGAGGACTAAGATGGAATGCATTTTTTCCAGTAAGTAGGGTCTCCGGATCTCTACACTAACCATACGCAACACAGCAGCATTAAGCTGCTATTTTACGCTGATATTCTGTGAGAGCGTGGTCCTTCCCCGGTCGAGCCGACACATTCGTGCTACAACTATACCCGAAATATAGCTGCAGCATGGCTCTACCACTTAAAAACTGTGAGGTAATATTTGAAATATACTTTCCTCTAGTTACGAAGAATTTTTTAGGTGACAATATTTGTAGTTAAGACTAATAGAAATCTTATTTACGAAGTAAAAAGGCGAAAAGGCTGGAATTAGGGGCATGGCTGGTATTAGGGGCATCCACCCTACTATGGTGTCTATAACGGGCATATCACATTTTGAGACGATTAGATAAACCGTTAGAAAATGCCATCGAGGGTCCGTCGTGTCATTAATATTTTTACTTTTTTTTGCATAAACTCAGCATGTATATCAAATTTAAATGTGATACCAGTAATTATTAAAACTTCCTTAAAAAGAAAACAATTCTGACCTTACCACTAGGTCATCGTTATAGTTACGTTATCCTATTCAATCCCAACATGCATACAAACTTCAAGGTGATACCGGTAACCAATACAGAATAACTTGAAGATGAAGCAATCCTGACTCCAGCTTCAGGTCGCCATTATGTAATTTCATTGTGAGCATTTTTGATCAAAATAACTCATGGAAATTTCGAAATGTGTCATTTAGTGTATTCTTTGCATGGCCTTAATCCAGCAGTGGATATAAAATACTAATAAAGTAGAGAAACAACTGTTCGATCACACACGTACACAGATTGTTATTGTCTCGGTATGTGCTACATATAACAGGTGTGTCCCACAAATGCCTCCCCTTGTAATTATTTATTACTTATAAATTCTGTGTTAACCACATTACTAAAACCAATTGGCATCGAAGCTGAAAGTGAACTTGTTAATAGTGCTGGCACGTAGCAGGCGAAGCGGTCGAGGCGTGGCGAACCACCCTCCTTTGTTCTACCACTCAAGGCCACACCACCCCTCGACGCGGCGTGCAATTTTGCGACTTTACGGCTTACGTAACTGTTTCGTTTAAAAATACGTTCGGAATTACTTTAAATAATACGGTGTAGTAAAATTAAAATAAATCGTTCGTTTTTATTTTAGGATAGGATAGATTAACTTAATGCAATCTAGAAAACCATTCATAAAAGCTTTGATGAATCAAGAAGTTTTCCTTTTTAATTGAAATAACGCAAACGTCCATGGTCAAGTAACAACATTAGCAATGTTTGACTACTTGAGTCAAAAATTACTTACTTATGCCGAAAAAATAAATATAATTAATTTTTTCCAACCTCGCAAACAAGAAGTCCCTTTGTCGTATCTCTTCAATTTCAGGGCACTCCTCTTGCCGCCTCAGCCTCAGTTGTCCCTGAGGAATTGCCTGGATTAATTCCAGCCACCAAATTTCACGAACTTACATCGCGACAAAACTCCCGATACCATCCACACCATCTGGATGCTTGGCGTCTACCGCTGTGCCCTTTACCATGAGTTTTCTTCCTCGCACAAGCTCTTTGTGGAATCGTTTACCACCGGCTATTTTTCCGGACCGATACGACTTGGAGACCTTAAAGAAAAGAGCTTACTCCTTTCTAAAAGGACGGCAACGTACGTGCAATTCCCCTGGTGTTGTAGTTATTCATGGGTGGCGGTAGTCACTTACCATCAGGTGAACCGCGTGCTCGTTTGACCACTCTTCTAAAAAAAAAGCAGCTTGCCTTAAAGACTTTACTACCATAGACCACACACTCATACTGACTAAAACCCTAATTAGGGCCACGGGAACGCCTTTGCACCTTATGCCTTTTTATCCTCGGTGCCGTAAGCGCCAACCACCTCACGGCAGGCCTGGGGGTAATCCTGTTATAGGGTTAAATCTCCATCCGTTCTCTGACCTCGATCTTCACCTATTGAGCGGACCCTACTAACCCGTTTTGAGAAGGCCATGGGGCCAAGAATAACTGACTGGAAATAAAGCGGCGCATTACAATACCGATAACCCCGCCTCTTCCCCCACGGCTCCACCACTGCTGCATCTACGTGCAGTCCGACCAAAGTCACGGAAGATAGGGTGAGTAGCGTCAAACCACAATTTCTGCCACCTCGGCTACGGACGGCAGGGTAAGAGGTAAGATAACCCTCCCATCGCAGTCCAATCCAGAGGGAGCTTACTAAGGCAAATCGGAGCGACCTCATCAGACCATTCATGTGAGTTCTTTTTAGTTGTAGGCCATCTCGGCGTTGATATCGTGTTCGGGTACGTACGACATATTTAGTGGCGCAGTTCAGATTGTCATTTGCTGTCATTTGTTGTCTATACCGAAGTAATAATAGACAATCGCTTCACTTGCATAAGATCATCAGAAGCATTGTTCGCATAAATGAGTGTCATTCACTTAGAAATTAAAAAACGCAATTGACCGTTTCGGGGCGTTTGAGAAGAAAAAATGCCTTTGATCCTTTATTTGCAAATTTAACATCGTCTTGACGAAAATGCCGTACTAAGAAAAACGTCTTGAAAGTTACGCTATTTCACCTTGATCAGCGATTGATCTTTGCGATTCAATCTGTCCTCAAAATAAAGATTTATCTTATAGAACCTTTAAACTCATAATCCTATATATGTATAGCATATGCTTAGAATAAATCCAATGTATTCTGCAAAATATCATAATTTTTAGCCCATTTTCAAGGTACCGTATCTCAAAATAAAAAAACGGAACGCATATAGAATAATTTTGTTGTTCGTCCGTCAAGACTTATTTTCTCAGAAGCGAATTGAGGTATCAAGTTGAAGTTAATATCTAATGCTAAAATCTACGGTCCCTTGAAGGTGTAAAAAATTCAGGCTCCTAAGTCAAATCAATCACAAGAGACGGCCATTTATATCACATATTTTGATATTCAAGAAACACGAGTCCTCGCTTATCTAGAATCACGAAAGTTGGCACTAAATTAGCTAGCACAAGTAAAACGAAAACAGAAAATCGTTATTCTGTTGATAAAATATTGATTTGCAATTGCAAACTTACAAGAGCTGACTGTGATATAGAACGATGTATGGAAAACATTTTTTCCACTGCAAAGTTAAGTTTGTCCTTTAACTTACCTTTTGTGCCTGTGGACACCTGCAACCAACTTCAAACAAAAAAGGAGGTTCTAGTTGTACAGAATATACGTATACCACTGCTAGAAGTTAGTAACATTAAGTTAACTGGTTTCTTTTCCTGGACTTCATCATCTCTTTTATACTTAGCTATCCTCTTTTTACATGGGGAAATACCTACGCATACCCGCCTTGCGGGGGCATGGTTGGGTTATATCGCACTCGCACCTACTAAAACCACATGGTGTTCCAACTTCGCCGCATATTGACAGGACTATGGCAACGCTTTCGCACACATCCGCGGCTCCACACGCTCTGGCCGCCCCATGGCATACCTTCTTCGGGATAAGACTTCTCCTCTCACGTAAGGCGTATCGGGAACACAAGGCGTGCCATTCTCCACGGCCTCGTAACTCCCCCTGCGTAACGGTTCATGGGGTCAGGAAAAAGTGAACAATCGGAAGCACTAGTTCTCCTTACCCCAGCGGCGGGTCTGGTCTGTGCTTATATATTGTATACGAGGCTGCTGCTCGAACTACCTTTTTATTGAATAATTTTAACAGTTTTATTTCGTTTTATAAAGATTCATATCTCCCTCTTGAAAGGGTTTTAATAAACGTATTTCCCTTGTTAGCAGGAATCATGGACGAAATGTAGTCGGGATTAAAATCTATGCAATTGTAAACGGTGGTGTAACAAAAGGTCTGTAAAATGCGGAATTGGAATCTATTCATCCGGCCGAGTCGCCAGGGCTTTATGAATGAACGCGCCCATGCTTTTGTTATTAACAACAGCTGTATTTAACATTTTTATTAATTTACGAATCAATGCTACTTACCGGGTCCTATTGTGAATATAAAACCATCCTGGGACCCACACAAAAACACACAAAAAATTTCATCACAATCGGCCCAGCCGTTTTTAAGTTTAAGTTTAGCGAGACTAACGGACAGCTATTGATTTTTATATATAGAGATAAGATGTATCCGATTGTGATGTAGGTTGTGTACAGTTGCGGCCATGATGAACGTCATGACGAATATTACAAAACTAACAAAACTAACATTTAGTTAAGCCGTTATTTTTTTAATAACATTAGCCGTAACATATACATTTAGTAGGCGGGCGGGTACAGTTACTGCTGTACTGTACTCGTATCCGTCCGCTTCCCTTCTCATACATTTACGCTTGTAACAAAAAGTATAATGATTCCCTTTCGTTTTCAATTACTGCCCTTTCGCAACGTAATCAACTTTTATGCCATATTTCATTGAAATCCATCGAGCCGTTGAAGCTTGATTGAAGGAAAGCATCCAAACAAACATTTTTCGTGTAACTACTAAACGACTTGGCCAATTGAGGTCACATTTACCCAATATATTACTAATTTGTTTTGACGAAACGATGGTTGTAGTCAAGGTATTAATAAATTCTATATTAATGGAGCACGGTGACTCATATTCACAATATGTGCAACAACATGTGGTGGCCAAAACAGAAAATTACAAAATCTAGATCTGATATTGGTGAGGCTGTGGTAAATATATAAATTTTATATTTACCGCTGTCGACCTAGCGCCACCTACCGAAAAGAGCATAACAACGTCTGCTGGTTTAGCTAGTAATAATGTTTAAAAATAAGACTTTAATGTTAAATGTTTATATTTTAACATTTTTTACTGCTGTATGTCTGCGTTACGGTTACAGTCTATCTAAAGTCCACTGCTAAACATAGGTCTGCCCATAGATGCAACTATGGCAAACTGCCTCATGAGGTGATTTTGCCGTTGTTGACACGCTTGGCAGGCGGGTTGGCAACCGCAGTTTTTTATAATTTCAAATTGTTATCAGCAAGATGCTGCTTCAGGTTCCCTCTGTCACCTCTTATGAACACGGTCATACAAGAAACACTATATGAAAAAATATCTCATTTTAACATTTATGGAACGAAGTTCCTTATCGGACGGTACGGGTTTGGCGGATGGGACCTAGGCGACAAAAGTGTAAGATTTTTTCGTCACTACCCCTTGTGTAATAGTGTAGACGACCTTGGCGGCGAAATAAGGAAGTGAGATGGAATAATATCCATCTCTCTCGCACTTTTTCTTATCTTGCCATGAAAAAAAATATTTCAAATGACGCTTCATTTTAATAGACGCTAGTAATTTATTTATTTGTATTTGTTAATCAATAATATAATACCTACGTTTATCAATAATAATATACTACGCAAGGAACTTCGTTTCAACCGGGTGTTCCACGACACTCACGCATTTTTATTTATTGCTGTATATCTATCCTCGTGTAAGAATCTCATGAAAATACAAGAAACACTGTTCTGTGAAAAAAAATGTATTCTCGAAATTAAAATATTCAGATCAGTGACGGAGAACAGTATTCTAATTTCAAATTGTCATCTCATCTGTTATCATTGTTATGAAAAGAAGTTGAAGAAATTTCAATGCTGGTCACAGAACACAATTACTTTCTAAGGTTATTGAAATATCTTCATCTACACTGTAGATTCTACAGTGAACTCTGTGCAAGTTATTATATTGCAAACCATTTCTATAAGAAAACTTTTATAAGTGCACATCGTTAAACTCGTATTTTATGCGATTACTTACTTCTGACCACGAACTCGTGGAAAAGTTCTTGCTTTGAAATTTCTCATCGTTGACCTGGAAGCTATGTGGTGCATTATGACCTTATTAAACGTGAAGTATAATTTGCAGAGTTCAGTGCAGTTAAGAGTAAGCTAAGCGTGCGTGCGTGCGTGCGTGCGTGCGTGCGTGCGAGCGTGCGTGCGTGCGTGCGTGCGTGCGTGCGTGAGTGCGTGCGTACATGGGTGCGCGCGCGCGTGTGTGTGTGTGTGAGTGTGTGTGAGTATGTGTGTGAGTGTGTGTGTGTGTATATGAATGGGCCATTAGACAATTTAGATTCACATTTGGATCCGGTAGGTGGTGCTGTTGTCGAGATTCGGCAATCAACCGTCCGAAGTCGGGGCGAACCTCTAATTAATAAAAACAATGTTTCCGAATGCAATCATGTAACCAATATAAGATAAGATATATTTCAATAATACCTTTCACGTGATAGTAAGTGTAATACGTTTTTAGAATGGAGCACACAGTACACTTGATGGCAAGTGAATGTTGTGGCCCATAGACCTACGAGTACATCCATCCTCGATAAATAATCAAATAGCGAATGGGCTTTACCCCTGGGGACTAAGATGGAATGCCTGGTTACCAGTAAAAAGGGTCTCTAGGTCTCTACACTCACCATACGAAACACAGCAGCGTTAAGCTACTATTTTACGCTGGTATTCTGAGTCTCATTAAACTTAGCCAATTTCCTAATTTATGATGAATTAAATGTTACTCATTACACTATATCCTTTTATGCTTCTATAGAGAAGCTTGTTTTAACAACTCTTAGAAATAATTTCAATTGACTAAAGGACCAAATACCCATTATGGTTATTATGGCTACCCGCGTACTTTAAAATTTAAGGCAGCAGCACTATTGTGCTTTAAACGCTGGTATACTATAAGAGCGTAGTCCTACCCCGGTCGAACCGACCCATTCTTGCTACAGCTGTATAGTTGCAGCGTGACTCCCAAGTTTGCTTATATTTAAGGTAACAAGTTTTTGATAGTGCATATCCGCCTTATGACAGACAAAATAATAGTACTAACTAACGTGCCGTTGATATTTTATGCTGACGTCATTTTCTCGCAAATGGTACAGATTGGTTGAGATATGTTTTGTCACAATCTGACAATTTTTTTTGCTTTGCTGTCGCACGGATGGGCCGGCTCGAACCGGGGTGGTACCACGATCTCACAGAAAACCAGCGTGAAGTAGAGGTTTACCTCTGCGTTTCGCTTGGTGAGTGCAGGTGGCCGGAGGCCCTTTTTACTGGAAATGAGGCATTCCATCTTAGTCCTCACGGGTGACAACGCATCTACTCTATATTGATTTGTAATAGAGGATAGATGTAGATGTCTATGGGCCGCAGCAACCACTTACAATCAGGTGGACTGTGTGCTCATTTGTCACCCTTATCCTATAAAAAAAAATATTTAAGGTAACAAGTTTTTGATAGTGCATATCCGCCTTATCACAGACAAAATAATAGTACTAACGTGCCGTTGATATTTTATGCTGACGTCATATTCAGGGTTAATTGAGGTTACCACCTCTCGCAAATAGTACAGATCGGTTGAGATATGTTTTGACACAATCTGACAATTTGTTACCCTCGCACTGGTAGTGATGCCTCCCCAACAACTGCCTGTGAAATTTCGGTTCAGAGATGTTGTATGGATTTCTTTTCATCATTATTTGATCGCCAGTGTCTGGTCAAATTAACTACCGCATACACCTGTAATAACCCTGTACTTAAATTTTTGGATTAAGAGAATCATCCACAATCACCATTGCTAGTTGTCGTAAAAATCGACATGGGGACATCCAAGAAATACCTATAGTCATGAGACTAACGTAGGTTAGATTATAGACTTTAGTAATGATACTTACTTTATACTTTGGATACTTTGGTTTGGCAATTGTCTTAATAATTGCCTAACCAAAGTATCCGAACCGGTGAAGGGAGTTGCGCCTAAGGTACTAACTACTTTTACCAAACGTGACAATACGAGTAAATCTTGATAACTTTGAACAGACCGAGATCCAGGATTGAACTTTTTTATAGAAGTAAGTGTGACAAAGAAGCACACAATTCGATGGCACCGACTCGCAAGTCGATGTTGTATACCATAGACACCTTCATCTATCCTCAATTAAGAATCAAAATACATTTTCACCTGCTCAGGACTAAGACAGAATGGCTCGTTACTAGAAAAATGGTCTGATAATAGGCTGAGAACTTAGCCTTACAATTACTTCATCAGTCTTAGTCTTTCTATAATCTTTTCTCATAGTGTTTCCTTGCATCTTCAATCTTTGAACTATTCGCTGTTGACTGTATATCATTGGCAATTTTGCTTACTGACTATAATATTATTTGTTTCAGGATGCCTGCAGCAGTGCCTCCAGAAAATGGCGCGCCGCGGAGCGAACTCGAGCAGCTCCAGATGCGCGCCGGTCAGGTCACTGACGAGGTCAGCATAAACAAATTGATATTACTTAATGCTTTGAAAGTCAAGGCATACACATCGCTCAATCCACTAAAGTACATTTAGTTCATTCATTTATCAAAACATCCACGACTTTTTCGGCGTCACTTAGATATGAGGGATAGAATAGAATAGAATAATTTTATTCAATATAGATCACACACCTCTTCTGTAAAACAAAAATAGTTTCTGAATCAGCTGCATTTCCCCATAGCAAAATTCTATTAGACATTATGCTATGGAAATAACTGAAATAAACTAATCTACCTGTCTCGACACTAGTGAGACCTCTAATCTTTTTTACAGCATAGGCTGCAGAACTTAGTGTGCTTGCTAGTTTGGATATATGGGAGCCCCACTGAAGCTTTGCGTCGAGAGTGATGCCAAGAAAAACAGTGGATTCAACAGGGCTCAGTTCTTCCCCATTAAAAACACATTGGTAGTCAGATTTTTAACATTCTATGTTGTAAATTTAATACATATAGTTTTATTTCCGTTTAAATGTATATTATTAACGTTAAAGCAATGCACTAATTTTGATATAGCATTATTCACTTCATCACATTTAAATAGGTAAAATTAATATTTGCCAGCTTTCATAGTGGGGGAAGTTAATTTGTTAGAAAAGTGTAGAGATTAATGTTTCTTTCTGAAATATTATTTATTTTAATTTAATTACATTACAGTTTTATTTTATTTTCATAAAATTAGAAATGGGTAAACCAAACTATGGCTATTCCTAAAAGTAGAAGAATTTTAAAAAAAAGTTAAATATGCGTAAAAACTTAAAGAATACAGTAAGACATTATTTTCTACCGACTTCAAAAAGGAGACGGTACTCAATTCGACTGTATGTTTTTTCTTTCTTTTATGTGTGTGTTACCTCATAACTTTTTTCTGGGTGAATTTGAAAGCTGGTGCTTCTCATGTGGTCCCATATAAATTTGATCAAGGTCCGACCAATAATTTTTGAGTTATTCTTAATAATTTATATTGAAGTCGGTTGTACAAAATTGTTAATTTTACGACTTGTTATTTTCTTTGATATTTTAAATCTTCTTTTGTAAGACTCCAACTTTCATGATGTTGAAGGGAAGTAAGCGAAAGAAAGCAGAGTGTCATCGTCATGAAAGTTGGAGTCTTACAAAAGAAGATGTAAAATATCAAAGAAAATAACAAGCGGTAAAATTAACAATTTTGTACAACCGACTTCAATATAAATAAAATACGAACATCAATGTAGTCGAAGTCAATTAAATAAACATTATTATGGAGAACTCAAAAATTACTGATCTTGATCACAGAAGCATCAGCTTTCAAATAAAAAAAAGAATCATCAAAATCGGTTCACCTAGAAAAAAGTTCTGAGGTAACACATATAAACAAAAAATGCAATCGATTTGAGAACATCCCCTCTTTTTGAAGTCGGTTGAAACAGGCTAGTAAATGACACGAAAAGTGCACGTTTTCTCACAATACTTTCTTGGCAGTTTCGTATGAAGCATTTGGTAAAATATTAATAGTATTTAAATTAAATATTAGTAAGTTTGGGATAACTATTCCAAAATAACCCAAAACCCACATAACTAGTGTAATGACGTTTTTAAAAAATAAGAAAAAAAAAATAAATAATAAGAATGAAAGCAGCATTGACAGTGCAAAAGTGTGAAGGAAGTATCTGCCCAGCTTGTTGCAGAGTATTGGCAAATCGTTTAAGGTCGCATGCCTTTAGTTGCTGCAACTTGACAAAACTTTATCAACATTCATAGAGGCTTGTAAAGATCTACAAAATGAATGAACCATTCATATGGTGATATATACACAAAAAATTTAAAATTTAATAAATTTATTTAAAACATAGACCAAACGTGCCCAAAACTCCTTTTTGGTTTTAATATGTATAATTAATTATTGAAAAAAAAAAATGTTCCGGAATTATATATTTCAAAAATATAAACCAAAAGTGACCAAAACTTTTTAGTTTTAATGTACAAAATTAATACTTATTTGTTTTTGTTTTAGTTAAGTTCTATAAGAATTAATTTTTGCAAACAAAATGTTTATATAATTTCAGTCATTGGAGTCCACACGGCGCATGATGCAGCTATGCGAGGAGGTAAGATCACTTTGTCAATCTTAGTCGTCCTAGTTGTACTATAATAATTTTACGATAAAATAGATTTATATATTAAAGATTAAAATATTATTAAAAAAAATCCAAAAATTATTAAAAAGAATCATAGATGTCATAATTTTAAAAGAAATATAAGTATTTCTTTTAAATTTTATTTCATGTTTTTATTTTATTCAACAGTTAGTATATATTTAATAATAACCACTTAATGGGGCATCCACGACTTCTTCTGCCACCAGGGCGGCGCCACTTTGGAATGAGGTGAAATGTTTAACAGTTTTAAAAGCGTGGAAGTTAATTTATAAGGAAAATGTAATGTGTTTCTTTCTGTAATATTAGTTATATTTTATATTAATTACATTGGAAGTGAATAAACCACATAATACGTATATTCCTAAAAAGAAATTAAAAAATGAGTTAAAAATAAAGAGCATACCACTGAGGCGTTGTCCTGTATAATATAATATAATACTCTAGAAACTGATAAAAATTATTTAAAACTAACTTCTCAATTAATGACTGTAACAAAAAAATTCACCTCAGTCCCAGCTAGCGACATCTGGTGAGCGGAAGATTATTAGTCTTAATTATAACATATCTAAAAAAAAGAACTTGTTATGTATCAAAAGTAGAGTTGAAAACTGTAAGACTTAAAGAGTTTTGTGTATATTATGATTTCACATTTCTAATTAAAGTCTTGAACTATTTAAATATGTGCTACTAATATTGTTTTATTAATTTTTAAAGCGTCCAATTGATAATGTATACTGGAGAGAGTCCCCATTCCATTATAATTCTTAATATTAGAACTTGTCACGTTCAACACGTGTGAAAGTTTCGGTGAATTTAAGTTTCCTCGTAGTTTTTAAGTATTTATGTTCAGTTGTTCCGTTGGTTATATGATTATTTGTGATCTGTGAGAGAGGTGTTCTCGATGCGAGGGAGTGAGGGGTATAGCGGAAGTGTCCTGGATAGCCCTAAACTCGGTTAGAGATCCGATGCCCGTCCCTCGAATCCTTTAGGGCGCAGCCTCTGCTACCCCTGGCTGATGTGTTTCGATGTTGCTAATTATTATATATTCGGTGTGTTTCTTTATTTTTGTAGCTGTCCAATTCTGACCATAATTTTTTTTTATTTTTTGTTAATTCCCTGTCGCAATATTATATATTATATGTATTTATTACCATACGTAAATGGGTGTTGCATGATCCGTGCCTTAATGTATCCGAAAATGTTAGCAGTCTCTCTTGCCCTTTGTGTTGTTTGTAGCGATGTATTATTGTGTGAGTTATCAATGTTCCCGGATCTAACGTTGCTTGGGCGTTGACAGTTAATTCTGAAAGTTTTGTTATCGTAATTGAAATAACATTAGAATTCAAATAATATCTAGCTGTTAACTGTCAACTCCGGATAAACTACGTCCAAATCAGCTGTTATTACTTACATAGCATGAAGCCCATTAAAATAGAAAACATATTCTTCAAATAGATCAATACTTCTCAAATATTAGCATTTCCCCTAGTGCATAATGTGACCTGAAAACTTCGCTTTCCTTTCTCGTCTGTCTTATTTTTTGTGCTTGGGCTTGCTTTCAAAACGAACCCTTGAACCAATTTAAAATCCTATGTTTCAAATCCGCCTCAATGGCTGTCACCTTCTAACGCACTCTGTCTTCATCTTCTTTGACAACGATTTCCTAGAGTTGTGCCTAGTATCAAATCTGTCTTTATGTTTGTTTATTTTCTATACAAATTAATCTCACAATTTAAAAATTCAACATTCTGACACTAACTGATCAACTAAAGGTCTTTATTTCTGAAAATTCAGTTCCTGTTTTAGTTGTCTTTGTAAAGTAGGTCTCTGTGTAGTGGCTGCTCTCTGTTGTTTACTGTAATCTATTATGTTATATGATTTTCATGCCTTCTCGAACATTCACAATACTATCAATATGTGGGCAAGTACACACCATGGACCTACCACTTGACTCCAACAGATATATCGAGCTACACCTGAATGCAACTCTCACACTAAAATACAGACCAATGATATATTATTATTAATTATCATTATTTACAACGACATTTTACTTTTATAATTTGTGTATTATTCATTCGATACAATATAAAATTGATTTCATTTTCATTTCAATTCTAAATATTTTTTATTGATGTTTAATAAATGTCTAATAGTTCTGTACTGAACAATGTATTATCTATATGTAATGAACACCATACAGAATCTGCATAACTACATCACACTCTTTCAGATTACAAGGAAGACATCATTAACTAACATTTATTTATCTGTTTAAACTCAAAATCAATAAAATTAATATGTTTAAAGATGTCTCCCTTTTCGGGACACTAGTGTAAGCCAACATTACATGAACTCGTGACACGCACGAACTGATCAGTCGCACCGTCGCACCCAGTGCTGCGTGTGACGAGCAGTCATCACCCACCGTCCACTCACTCTACTGTACCCCTCACAACTAACATGCTCTGTGACTTTTTGTTTCTGCGGCTGGTCTAGAGCAAGGAGGCCGGCATTCGTACTCTGGTCGCTCTAGACGACCAGGGAGGTGAGTGATCTGAAAAATTTGCCACAATAAATTACTTACATTTTTTTTTACTACTTACCTTTTTTCGCTAATCTTATTCGAGCGCCGTAGGGTTTTCAGCCAACCCGAAAGCCAGGTTCGTCGGTTGCGAAGAATCAGTGGGGTAATGCGATTCGTCTAATAAAACTTACGCCACCGTTAAAAACAAAATGCAAAGGTGCGGGCATCCTCTAATGTTACTACTTACTTAACCGATTAACGACGCAGATTAACGACGCACACACAGCTTGTCACGGAAAACCCACATCTTTGTATGCCTTATTTCTTATGTAGATTAAATACACCACTTTGCACAACCTAACAGCGAGCGCTATTCCCGATTAAGTCGGGCTGCCGGACCGACGAATCGACATCATACAAAAACGGGCTATATCGTACGATACTTTACATTGTGCATTTCAGATGTTCGTACGCTACTCTCGAAACTTTACCTAATTCACATAAAACGTATCGAAATAAACGAGCGAAGTAAATTCGAAACGCTTCTCCTCAACGCACGACTCTGAACATCACACAGAATTATCATGAATCATATGAAACTGCGCACAGATAAAACTGAGTCTGGTTTTACTTGCAAGCTTCACTGCATGCATGTCGTTGTTGGTCGAGTAGTGTGTGTTAGCGCCGGGCGGGCACGCACGCCGCACGCGCACGCGCACGCGCAGCACACGCAGCACGCACGCACGCGCAGCACGCCGCCAGCACCGCCCGCGCCGCGCCGCACGCGCGTGCGCACGTCCCCGGCACCGCACCCTCCACCCACACACCCCGATACTCTCTCCTGCGATATATTATTTTGATTTGTATTTTATGTATAGAGCGAGGACGCCGGGGGGCAAGCGCTTCATATGTTGAGTCACCAGGGCGGTAAGAGTTAAACTGAACACATGGGTAGACCAAACGTGAGAACGTCTGTGTTGAATGTGCAGTAAACTAAACTAATCTCTTTGTTTTTTTTTCTTTGACGTTTCTCTTGAATAACGACTTATCTCAGATCGATGTTGCGTGTGTTTTCTATGTTCGATGGGGATGACTTTTAACAACATAGTGTAAATAGATACGCCCGATGGCCGTTCGTTGCTAAATGTCGCAAAAGACTGTAACCTCTATCTTTTGCTGAAGATTTAATTTGTATGAGCTGCGCAATCTGTTTAGTTCTTCCGTTGAATTTTTATTGATCGGAACGCTTTTTATAGGTATGTTTATTTCTCTTTCCGAACCTACTATTCTCTTCTCTTAATTGATACTGCGGTACTGAAATGAATGCGCGTTTACAGATTGTGTCTGTTGACGTTATAGAGTAAATGGTATACGCCTTCATCTCCATGGCTAAGCGTAATATTAATGTTAGTGCAGTAGGTCTGTAAGTGTTCTGTTAGCTCGATGCGATCTATGTCCGGCTGCGAGGCCGCCGCTCGCTCCTCCACATTACATGTTAGATGGTTCATTTCCTTCTTGAACTGAAACGATACTTTGCTACATTCACCGTTCATTTAGGAATGGCTTTTATTGATACGCTCATTTGCTAACTTGATTTATTTTTCGCGCCATCACGGGAGGAGTGGCCGCCGGTAGCGGCGGGCTCACGCCCGTGTTCATTTTTTTTCTGTTTAGTTGTCAGTTTGAGTTTGTCGTATGAGTTGAACGGCGCGGCGCGCGCGCGGCCCCACCGCCCGCGGACCGCTCCGACGGCTCAGCGCATTCGTATGGCGAGCTATAGTGACATCATTATTGTGTTGTAGAGTCACGAGGTGGGCATGAAAACCCTGGTCATGCTGGATGAACAGGGCGGTAAGCATCCAGTAGTACTACTTTAAATCACCCATAATAGTAAGGCTTGTGTCTGAGATGCCAGTTGAGATAACCTAAGTTAAATCATTGAATAGCAATGATTTAAAATTTTAATGAATTGAAAATGCTAACAATTTATTTAAACGGGCGATAAATTGTGATAAAATTTGTTCACCATCGTATTTAAAGATATTAGCGAATAAACAGCACCGATCTGTCTCTTCGTACCCGCGCTCGCTTCGCCGTGGGACGGGACGTTGAGATCCTATCAATCATCTAAATAATCAGACAGTATGAATTGTTTTCTTTAGTTTTTCACGCATCTAGCTATGCACGTCTACCTTAATCTTGCTGTTGATTGCATGACTTTAGTTTTTTTTATGAGATTATTCCTATTCTATATGTTAGTCATTACAAGTTTTAGCATTTTATCACTTAGTCTCAGCACATAAATCATCTAAAGGTAATTTTAATTATAGTTATTTACAATAAAAGCCGGATCAAGTGTGAGACAAAAATATATACAGACATTCAACTGACAACAGAAGAAAAACAAGACAACACAATTTAAATTGTCTTTAGTAGCTTGAACTTAATAGAATCGCTTCGGTGTTTTTGTCAGCATGATTTATTTTAGATTAGATCACAAAATCAGAAATACTTACAATGATCTTGTCTTACACTTAATTCTGGTTATTGTCGAGAGCGTTGAGAATTTACAGAAAAAGTTAAATTAATAAAATATAATAAAATAAAGTTAGAATCATAATGAAAAGTAAATCGCGTAGAAATCGAAAGATGGTTAGGTGCTTTAACACATTATCGTGAGGTATTTCAAAAGGGCGGTCTTAAAGCGTTCATGTATATGTGTGGACAGAACAATTGGATAGGATCGAGGAGGGAATGGACCAAATCAACGCGGACATGCGAGAGGCCGAGAAGAATCTGTCCGGGATGGAGAAGTGCTGCGGCATCTGCGCACTGCCTTGCAATAAGTATGTTAATTCCTCATGTTGCAATGTATGTCCAGTATTTGAAAAGTTTTTTAAATATGTGGTAGAGCCATGCTGCAGCTATATTAGTAGTATAGTTGTAGCATGAATGGGTCGGCTTTGTTACCCTTATACTATATAATTTAAAATTAAACATTTTGTACAACCGACTTCAATATAAATTATTAATAATAACTTAAAAACTATTGTTTAGACCTTGATCAAATTTATATGGGCCACATGAGACGCACCAACTTTCAAATAAAAAAGAATCGTCGAAACCAGTTCACCCAAAAAAAAGTTATGAGGTAACACACATAAAAAAAGAAAAAAAAAACATATAAGTAGTCGAATTTTTTTTTAAATTAATTAAAAAATTAACCTATTTAATAAAATAAAGAATTATTAAAACTGGCTCACAATTGGCAAAGATATCGAGTATACAAAAAAAGAACATAGAATCAAATTGAGAATCTTTTTGAAAGCGACTAAAACACGTATTGTCTATGGGAATATACGAGTCTCAATCAATGGAAAAAGGTATACTTTTTTTAAAAAACTATCTCAAACGCTTAATAGTATAAACCACTTCCAGTCACGATTGATCTGTGTAATTTTCTTACTTGTATTCAAGCCCAAGTATTGAACAAACAATTATTAAATCAGTGGTGGCCGTCAAAATATTTAATAAAAAGACATGATCCATTTTTCACACATTTTTGATCCAAATGTTAAAGTGCTAGCCAGAAAAATGCTATATTCTGTTAGTACAGGTTAGGCAACAAAACGGTAGGCTCATTGTCTTTGGTTTTATTTGAGTTCTCTATCATTTTCTTTGGCCTTCACTTTTACATTTGAACCAAAACGGATCATGTCTTATAGTTCTTTGGTTAATTATACCCAAACATTTATAATTTGTTTAAACTCTTCTCATGCAAGTGTATAATGTATGTGTGTGTGTATGAGGAGAAATATATCTCAGACCTGAAATTTAAATCTTAAGCTAGTAATTGGTATACCCCTACTGGCACTAGTAAAACAAAAAGACGTTTCTGAATTTCAGAGGAGCGTCGTTCAAGGAGGATGATGGTACATGGAAGGGCAACGATGACGGAAAGGTAGTCAACAACCAGCCGCAGCGAGTCATGGACGAGCGAAACGGTATAGGACCACAAGCCGGTTACATAGGCAGGTCAGTGGACAATGCATACCAAAAACAAATTGGATACTTAAGATCATTCTAGAATTTTATCAACATTATATCTCATCAAAAGTCCACTGCCACCAATCTTGTTCTTGAGCCACTTTCATCTCTAATGTTTGTTTAAAGGCATGATTGATTAGGTCGACAATCTGTCTAGTTGAGTCTGGCTCTATATACACTTGCCAGTTCGATTCTACCACTCAAGAATTCTTCTGCTTTGCTGTGGTGATATAATAATCGCGAAGATAGTGAGTCATTATAACAAGTATAATAGATCGCTTAAAAATATATACAGGATTATATTTCAATAACCGGCCAAATTTGCAGAGAAGGTTTAGAATAAGTAATAAAGGCAAATGGTGAAGAAAAATTAATTTAAAAAAAAATTACAAACATTCTGTCCTTTTTATCTTGTAAATTAAAAATTGCGTGGTAATTATTTTAACTGATTGTCATTCATAAATGTCTAACACCTACTATTTTACTACGCATGCACCCATTCGTAAGGGTCGCTCGGTCGGCAAAAACTATGTGAATTGAATCGTACACAGAGGAGCGCGCGTACGCGTAGTTGTTGCCTATAATCCAACTTCAATTTGGAATAGTTTCAAATAAAAGTAAAAGCCTTATTTATTCGTATTTTCAAAAACTGCAATAACGGTATATCATCATTTATATATATTTCAACTTAAGTTTAAAATTTAGCTACTCTTTGAAAAATAACCCTGTGTGTATGTTATATATAACTAGGTACGTTATTATACTATCGTGGAGCGTTGTTAAGCTTGACATTTGTCCGCCATTGTGAGATAAATGTTCATCACCTTTATCCGTGTTCAATTAATAATAAACTTTTTCATAGTTATAACAATGTTTGATTTTTGATTTACTGACCCAATATCTAGTTGTATAAAATAAATTTGAAAAACGCAATTTTGAATGTCCACCGCTAGTACCTAGTTGGCTTTTAAAATGACGCCATTACACCAGTAACTAACACTTCACAGGATAACAAATGACGCCCGCGAGGATGAGATGGAAGAGAACATGGGTCAAGTGAACACAATGATTGGCAACTTGCGCAACATGGCGCTCGACATGGGCTCTGAGCTCGAGAACCAGAACCGCCAGATCGACCGCATCAATCGCAAGGTAAAGTATTACCTTTTTACTAACGCGAAACGCCTCAATCGTAAATTATCGTTTTTGTTTTCTAAAACAGGTGATTCCGTGGTCAAAACTATGCTAAAATGTTGCATATTTCATTTGACATTTTATATTAAGCGCTATATAAAGCTCCGTAAGGTTTTCTCGTTTAAAATTATCGTTTCGATCCTATACTCAAAATCGTAATATTGTAATTATTATATTTCTTAAACGGCGAAGCTATAATTTTAATAATATGATTTTCTTAACCCAAAAGTTTATATTTAATAAATATAGTACCCACCAAAGTATTTTAGCAGAACTTGACCGCCGGAGAATTGTGATATGTAAAAGTGATACAATTTTGTTATTAAATATCTGCGCGCGCACGTGCACTATTCGTGAAAATAAAAAAAAGCATGTGCCCCGATGGTAATAAAAACTTCAAGTTATTGTGTCCATTTTGGCATCAGTTTAGTTTGCTAGGTTAAGCGGTCATCAAAATCCTACAAAAACCGCATTTTGGCGCATAACCAAATTATTAAAAATCTGACAGAAAATAACTTGTTGGGCCGAAGGCGATACAGATGGTTATGATTTGTGCTATGTAATTTAACATAAAAGTATATAATCAAAGTCTACGTTAAAAAATATCCACATAATACATACTTTAAATACGTTCCGTTACTGCGAAATCACCTGATTTTTTTTTTCATTGTGAAACTTATTTTTATACTAATAATGTACATAAATATTTTATTTATTACGTGCCGTCACTGTTCTAGCAGATTTTTAATTGTATATTATTAAATAGATTATATTATTAATGAACCCTATCCTAGCCTCTACCATCGACAGTTTCTTTCTTATAGGTTAATATTAGAAAGTAGTTGGATGGTAACTATATGTGTAGTTTATATATGCTGTGTAAACGGCGTTCCCACTTTCTACAAGGCACAAGCACATTATTTTACGATACAGTTTTTGTCAAAAATATAATTATTGTGTCGGTTTCTTTTGGTTTTTAAATTATAGATTGAATGAATATTTTCTAAACTTTGTAGTTTTTTGTTAATTTATATTTTGTAATGATATAGAAAGTGGGATTCTGTATACACTATAAACATCATTGTTGCAAAATTGAGTTCCTGTTACTATTGCGTCTTGTATATTCTAACCATAACTATCGCTTACTAACCTAAATCAAAATCGTGAGTTAGCTTAGCGGAATGAATCACTAGTCTGTCCTTTTCACCCGAAGCATGCCTTCTTTTTCATACCTTGTAGTAAGTATAAATAGACGCGATTAGTTCTTGTCAATAACTTTAACACAAATGTCCATACTCATTCAACACTATTCAAATATATTACAGTATTACATCAATCAGTATTAGGAAATATCGGCTAGTCGATTTATAGATTAGACCCTTTAAAGGCTAGTGCAAAAAATCATGCCCTCAACATATCCAAAATATTCGATCACACATCCAAAATCTGTAGAAATATTGATATATATATATATAAAAATGTTCTACCACCCTTTATACAGTAAAACCAGTATACACATAGACGAAATATTTCACAGACTTGTAAAATAGATTTTAAAGTTCATATTTAATTTGTAATTAACTTTACGCTATATACTTTTTCTCACTCTATTTCTCTCTCCATTCATTACAATTATAAAAACTATTTCATTAACATGAATTACTTTATATCTGGTTTTATGTGTAAAGGACAAAGGCACATTCTTGTACATAAATTGAGAGGCGACACAAAAAGCTTTTATTGTATATCTTAGGGCGAATCGAACGATGAAAGGATAAGGGTGGCGAATCAACGCGCGCACGAGCTCCTCAAGTAAACGACGGCACAAACACAAACACAGAAACATACATGTACACACGTCTCGTGGTCTCAAGAGCCGATTGCAGAGATCACAACTTATTAACTCTATGTACTTAGTTATTTAAATACTTTATAATTATTACTTCAGATATTGTAAAATAAGCAAAAGCGAAAACCTAGAACCTATATAAGAATTTTGCTTAAAAACTGTCAATAAAAGACAAATACAGATTAAATACAAACAACGTATTAATTCAAAAAACTTATGTTTTTAACACATAGCTAAAAAATACAATTATGACAATATTTCCTTAGTCGCAGTGTAACAGTTTACTATACCACAAAAAAATAATTACTCTTCGCTTACATCGCATAACATAAAGCCTATATATCAGAGTGATGGTGTCTTTTCATCCTCTCCAGGTGCTTGTAACCGTTGAACCAAAAATAAAGCATGTTCTTTAACTTTATGTATTACAGCAGAAAATATTAATTATAGATTCTTGTAACTATCATGTTAATAACACTGCGGACAACTCTTTTCATTTAACAATTGTTCATTATCTGTGGCAACTAAACTTTTACTGATATATCCTGAATATTATGAACTATTAACTCCTTTGATAAAGGTTTTGTTAGTTAATAATAATTGGTTTGTTTAAGTTTTACTATGTTATAATACTAATATGGATATTATATAACATAGTAACGTAATATATAGAAACATTTACTATCTTATTACAAAAAAAAGTTTATACGTAGTTTCAGGCTTAAAATCGAGTCTGTTCCAAGAAAAAAATCCCGCGGAAAATCCGCGAACTAAAATGTAATGTCTATACAATTCTATAATTTGACTGCACATATCAAATTTCGTGAAGTCTGGCCACGCGGCGAAGCGACTGTTAACGTGTGAAAGACTCTTCTTTGAGCCCGAGACACAATAAACTAATTTTTGCAAAAAATACCGAATATGTTTTAATATATAAAATATGTTATAATAATTTAAGATCTATCCATGCATTGAAAATAAAATTTAATGTCAAATGTGTCGTTAAAATATAATAATAGTGATTTTAGTTATTTATGTAGTTTATTATAGTTACATTTAGTGTATATTAAAATACAATTACTATTTTTTTCAATAATTAAATAAAGATTGTTGGTAAATAAGTGAGGAAATTTTGCTAATGATAAAATTTAACACAATTAAAAATTCGAATTTAACACAAGAAAAAACATGGATATATCTTAATGTCAGTTGACCTCAGAATGATGTTATATAATAAACAAATGATTTTTTTTTAAATTACCACGTTTTTTTTTATCATATTCTTGCATTGTCATCTGAATTTGAGCTATATTCAAAATTTCAAGTTTCCAGCTCATCGGTTCAAGTTAGTCTAAAATCAATTACTAAATTCCACTCGGAACGACAGACAAACAAGAAAGTGACTTAATAAGAACGTGGTAAAATGAAATACAAAACAAATATGTTCTGTATCTTAGGGTGAATCGAATGAAACGAGGATAACTTTGGCGAACCAGCGCACTCATGAGCTGCTCAAGTAAACTGAAGATGATGGTTAAAGGAACACCCAAATATATCACACATTTTTACAAAATTTCATTTAAATTGACTATTCTGTTGCGTTTGAAGACCTCGATACAAATAATAAGCTTGATATTTGAAAATATTTTCTTCTGTACCCGTATCACTGTTGTAATTGTCATATAAAATACAAAAAAGTAACCTATCATAGGAAATGGCAACGATTGGGCCAGTCGTTAACTAGATGTTAGTTAACAAGATGAAAATAGCATCAGCTGAAAGCATACATATATAATTCAAATTGAAATTCATTTTATTCGCTTACGATTTATGGGTTACAATAGGTCTTAACAATAGAAACAATTAATAGCTGAAAAACTGGCGAGATTTATCTACATAGGACCTTAGATTAAGTAACAGTGAGGTTACGTATTATTTACACTATAACAGCGATATATACACGATTTCTAACGTAGGAAATACAATTATTTATTACAAATTATTACTTACTTGAGAACAATAACTTCATTAGTGTATCGATTATTCATATCAATCGATTTATTTCCGTATTTTTTTTTCAATAAGGGAATAGTTCCTTTTTTTAATTTAAATGAATGCAAATTTAAACTTAACCCCAGAAACTTATATTTTTGGATCCAAATAAGCATAGTCGAATCTATTAATGTGATTTATTTTAAATTATTTCTTATTTTAATGTTTTTCTTGTAATTATATGTCGTAAAATCACCTTTATAATATTATTTCACGTAAGAAAAATATATCCAATTATTTAAAATTTATTTTCAATTTGTTAACTTCAGGCCCAAAAGCCCCATTCCCCTTTTTAATGTTTTAAGAAAACTACTTATAATTAAGTAGGTATGTTACACTTATTTTTTTTAATTATGTACACCGCATCGTAACGATAATTAATATAATTTATTGATAATTTGCTTATTTTACGTATATTAATTGGAATTTTTTGTACTTTTTTAAATTAAAAAAATTATTCACAATATATTTTAAAGTACGGAGCGTTATATTAACGACTGAAGTTATCATTGAGAACGTTACAAAGACATACTTTTTGCTTAATTACATTTAATATGATATAAAAATTAAATCTGCATTGCTGTTAATATCTCTGCAGTCGGCTTACGTTTACATAATGTACCTGTTTAATTTCTTGACATTGTTACACTTTTTAAATATTTACTTGTTCCGGAGTTAACATACATAAATTAAGCACCACTAAAGATATTAAAATTAGCTCTCCGTAGTAATGATGAAGCATAACAAATCCGGCTAACGTGTTAGCAATATTGTTGATGTACAGTAGCAACCTACAGACCATTATAATAATATGATACAAAGTTATCTATTAATTATGATAGTTTAAATTTTTAATAAAATAGCAATAAAATATATATATTGGCCGACAAAATTTTGGGTTATTTTTTATTCGAAATGTTGAAAATTAAATAACATAGCATATATGTAATGTTCTCACTTCTCTGTTTATGCGTTATAGATTTATTTTATTTAATGCACCAATAATTTTTGGTAACTAGTAACTGAGTATAGACTTGACTGGATTTAGGATTTGTTATTTTAGTTAAGTGCATTTATCTCATGTTAAAATAATCATTAATAAAATATCACTTTAATGCGTCTTCTAAATAAAATAGTATATATGAAATTCCTAATGGATAATTTTAAATGTATGTACAATTCTTATATTAATCTTGGTTAGTATTTAAATTGTTTCTTATATGGCACTCGGTGAGTTTTTGTATAGTATAAGCGCTAATGTGTTTGGATATAAATGCAGTCCGATGCAGCGCGGTGATATGTGATAATAGTATAGGTAGCCTCATTTATGTCTTGTAGTGACATGTGAGCTAACCACATTGTGACAGTTCCCATAATTAGAATTCTCGACTGTTTAAACTTTTCATAGAAGCACATAATATGTATATCATAAATAAAAGTAAAAATAATAATTCTTGTTATAACGTTTATGAAATATTTAGTATATTTTTATCCCTATAACTTATCTGCTTCTTTGGGATTTTGCGAGTAATCAGTGACTAGATCTTTATATTAGTGAAAAATAAATTATACCTACAAACTTATTTATTTAGTAATAAATCAATTTGATTTGAGATTATTTGAATTATTTCTTTCATGATTTTAATTGTGAATTCTTTACCCGTCAAATTATATTTTTAATCAAAAAGAAAGAGAATATCTTTTTTATACATTTATTTTGGCTTTGGCTACAAGGCTTTCAGCCAAAAAAAAATATTATAAAAGGAATATTCAATAAATTTGTACCAAAAATTTTAATTGAAATATAAAAAAATAGTCACGACATGGCACCATACATTTTAGATTCCACTTAGTTTATTTCCGATTATGACCGTTTTACTAAAATAATTCACAATCATTATAAATTATAATGAACTCTTAGAAATCTAGTAATCAATCTAATGTAACATATAGATAATATGTATAAAATATTAGTTTTGAACAAATGCCACGAGACAGTCACATAACACATTGACTTACACACATCACCTCGTGGGCGACATCAGTAAGTATTAATTTTATAAAATTTATGTATAGTTAAGACACAGCTTGCACTCTTAAAGCACAGTTCTTCCATAAGAACAGTTTTCGCTTTAAAAATTTTATATTTACAATAGTTTATACGTGTTATTGTTACAATAAACTTCGTTACTAACGATCTTATTCATAAAAGTTACAAAAATATTAAAGGCTCATATTGTATACGTACCTTCTAATAGCAATAATTGGTAATGATTCTGCAGGAGAATCTCGCAAAATCATATGGATTATAAAAATTAATAAGAGCATACATTTTTTACAAACTACTACTCTATGTAACTGCTCGTTTCGTAACGTTGGTGGATATACCTTGTGACCATTGGAAAAATTATTTTAATTGAATATGTGTACTGTTTATTGTAAAATAAAATTGAAAACTTATTGCATTATGAACTAAAACCGAAAATCAAATTAAACATAAAATGTCACTAATGTGAAACTTCCATAAAATTTGCCACATTAGTGCCTTATATTTATACAAAATTATAAAAATAAAGATTTTTATGAATAAGACCGTCAGTTTACAACCGTCTACTCACTCATCTTATCTATTATCTAAATTTAATTTTAAAATGTTTAAATCTATGAATATGTATTTACGCAAAAAAAAGCGAATAACATTCTTTTCATTGAAAAGGTTTAATATAATGGGGTAAGTTATTTTTTTTTTCATCATTTTAATTGCGTTTACATGGCCCAATTTTTTTTTCTTTTGAAAAGCATGATTATACTCTGCTATTGGAAAATTCTGAACATAAATCACTTGTTATCACTATAATATAAAACATATATTTATAATTAATTTATCATTACTCTTATTGTACGCAGTGGAAGGTTTGTAAATATGTAAATGCTAACCACGATCACTATTTTATAACAGTATGGTTAAAAATGCACAAAATGGTATGGGCCAAGTTTGGTATTCTAATAAATGTACGTTTATTACATATTTTATTTATTCGTTCATATTCTTACATATGCTACATGTGTTTTTATGTTTATAGGGTGAAAGCAACGAGACCCGCATAGCAGTAGCGAACCAGCGAGCGAACAAGCTGCTCAAATCTTAAACATCGAGTCGTTTAGTATTCTAGATTTATGTATTTGACGATACCTACCAATAATATTACACTTACCTCATATATGAGTCTCTATTTTGTTGCTCGATTGTACCTTTTAGAGTAAAATGTGTAGTTGACTTTATATAGCAACTATCAAATAAACTTTAGTTAACTACGATGTGAATTTGCTCATAAAATTTAAAAACCAATTTTAATGTCCTGTATTATTTATCATATTTGGCAAAACATATATTATTTTTGAATTTTGTTACTAAGCACAAATTTTACTTTATCTATGGCTTTTTAACATATTTTTTAGCACGGTAAAGTTTGATATTTGGTCGATTAACGTCATTTTACATAAATCAGGTTTCAATCCTTGGTAAGTTATTAAGAATGAACGATTTATCCTAATTTCCAAGTCGATTACAAGAAAAGCTACAACCATATCAAGGCATTTAAAGAAGAGTTGTTTAAAAGATGTTAAAAAAAGCTCATTTGAATACGTTACCAAATATATTCTAAATTATAATATATACACATTTGAAATCAATAATCACTAAAAACAATATTAAATTGACTTGTAATCGACTATTATATTTTATTATTGAAAGTTTGGCCCACATTGTAAGTACATATGTATATTCGGACAGTGATAGATTCTAGAATGCAGTAAATGAATTTTGCTGCGCGAGCCAGAAGTCATACATATATTTTTGATTAGTCTCATATTAAAAATTAATGAAAGGTCTTAATCATGTAGCTTACATTTTAATAAGAGGCCAGTATAATGAATAAGTATGTTGAACCCAAACTGATGAGCGTTTTTTTTGCGTCGTTTTATCTTTAGATCTTTTTTTTTTTTCAAAACCTTAGGATTCTTTTATAAACCACGACACAGATGGGGGAGCTGCCGCGAGTGTCAAGAATGCGACGGGTCTTGACCAAAGAGATTTAAATATATAAGTATATTATAGAGCGGACATAGGGAACATTTGCATACAAAAAATTTGAGTTCGCGCGTGTGTAACCGCCCTCTAGCTAAACATAGCAAAACTACGCTGAATGTTTATTAGGAAAACATTTCAGCTATTCCCCAGTAGGTGACGCTAATAAATGTAAGGTAAAACCCGTTTTAGGGATGTTATCGTTTCGACATCAAAGTATCGATAATGTTGTTGAATGTTACTAAGTTTGCAATGCTTTACTATATAATAATAGGGAATATGCGTGTTTTTTTATTGTATAAATCTATTTATTATGACTCCCATCACCAAAAATTATATAAACTTTTTACGTCATGAATGAAATGAAATGTCATGAAATAAAATATTTAATTTCCAATAACTAAGAATTAATTCAAACAGCAGTCACATTGGTGGCATCTTGGATGACATCACTAGGTCCATTAGACGCTATAATAATAGCATATGATTGGTCGGTCGGCGTCGAAAGCACATCGCGAAACGTCAAAACAATTAGAGAGCGCCTCCATGTTTTTCAAATTCGTTTCTTTTAGACAAATACACTTTAAATCTAATATTTTAGGAAAGCACTGAACTTAAAAGTCGTTGCACGATAAATTATTATATAAATTCACAAGTTGGCGCGTTTACCGCTAAAAAGAACACCTTTGTCGTATCTCCTCAATTTCTAAATACTAAATGACACAAATCCGAAATATATTCTATAGGACATAAGTAAGAGGTGGTGACTATTTTGTTGCTGATGTCCGGTCTATTACTACTGCTTAAATGTATTTGGTCTCGACTGACGTCTTTTCTCAATTGAATAAAGCAACATAATATATATTTATAATTATCCCTACCCTTTGCAAGCACGTGTATGCAGAATTTTTAATTTTTTTTATTCAATAAGGGTGATAAACTAGCACATAGTCCACCTGATGGTAAGTGGCCCATAGACATAATCAAAATACAGATATGTTGTCACCCCTGAGAACTAAATTGGAATGTCTCGTTACAAGTGAAAATAGTCTTCGGTTTCCTACCCTCATCAGCATTATTCTGCTGTTTCACACTAGTATTCTTTGGGAGCGTGGTCCTACCCGGTCGAGCCAACCCATCCGTACTGCAGCTGCGTATAGTTAGAATACCTGCAGCGTGGCACTACAACATAAAAACACTCCAATATTATCATATCACACTGCCGATCGTTTAAAAAGCGCTCGTGAGTATTTACCCTAACACTGTAATTAGTAATAACATTATTTAATAAATGGGCTTCTTAACGTTACTAGTCATCGTATGGACTATTATCTACATTTAGAATTTAAAATTGGTCGGCTATGTTAATTTCAATATGTTTCGCAGCTATACGCTTTGCCAACGTGACCTATTTTTTTTTATTTGTGTAATGTGCCAAAACGTTTAAATCCAAAACAATAAAAATATACTTCACTTTCAATATATGCATATCGAACTAGAAGTCTTGAAATATAGACCTATACGTATATCCAAAATAATGAGCTATTTGAAATATCACTTTCTTAATATATTACAAACATAAATAATCGATATTAATAATAGATGCAGTTAAGAGTGTACCAATTTAACTCTGTAGCGACCATTTTAAACTTATATCCACCAACCTACTTGGTAGATTTATATTTTAATTATAGAAATACTGACAATCATATGTGATTTTAAATAATTCTTAGTTCAATTTTATGCATTCAATGTTGCGTAGAAACGTTATAAAATACTGTAGGCACCGTGATATTAACTTCTGGATTATTAAAATGTATTACTCTTGTATATTAAATTTTTTTTATATTTAATTGTCCTAAAAAATATCTTAGAATAAATTCTTATGATTCCCTGTACATTTAATATGATTTCCTTTAGTTATAGATTAAGAAAATGGTGCCTGAATTAACTTATTAGGTTATTTTTTTAATTATTTAAAATAAAACTGGATTTTTTATAGATTTTATAGCTAATAGCATTTATTTATTTTTCATTAACGCCGTTCTATGAAATATGACATTGTATTAAATAAATAGTAAAACTACTCTAGTGTGAATTTGAATAAAGTATATAATATGTTCTATGTATATTGTTAGATAATTCAGATTAAACCGTTAAAAACCGTTATAAAAATTATAGAGCAATGTGATAACATAACAAAATGCAATATTTTATTAGATAGTTGAGCATTTGAAACTTTATTGAAACCTACTTAAAGTATGTTACTATAAGTATAACTAATAATGTGTACCGGCCTTAGGAGTAATGAATATAGGAATGTTAAAGGCGAGATGGCTTAAAAGTTGTACTCATGTACCAGCTATAGAAATAAGGGTTTTCTCGGAATTTTTCTCTGTCTTTCTCTCAATCAAATTAGTTAAGCTGTACACGAATACTAATCTAAGTAAAAATATTTTAATAATTTAAATGTGCAATCTTTGTCGTCTCTATGTCATTGAATTTTGTTGTAATGCGCCGTTCTAGTTATCAATTAGGTGTGTTAATCCGCCTGCGCAATATCTATTCATTTATCAGCCTAATTACATACAATATATAAAAATTAAAAAAATATATCTATTTTCTTGAAAACAAAGTAACTTTACAGTTAGAATGTAATGTTAATTTCTGATTAAATTATTAATTTGTTAAAATATATGGTAATGCGTTTTCTTTCTTCTTAAAACCATTCCTTTGCAGGATACAAAAGGTACTCTTATCGTTTTGTTTTGGAATGTTTCATCATTTTTCATTTATTATAGCCCATCACAATTCCAATGCTGAATATAGACCTCCCGTATCTTGCCTCATAGTTTGGCAGGCAAGTGGACAGTCGCAAATTTTTAACCGTCTTTAAAAAGGAGGAGGTACTCAATTCGACTTTATGTTTTTTTTTATTTGAAAGCTGATGCTTCTCATGTGGTCCCATACAAATTTGATAAAGGTCTAACTGGGATTTTTGAGTTTTCCTTAATAATTTATATTGAAGTAGGTTGTTCAAAATTTTTAATATTACCACTTGTATTATTAAGTTGTTATCAGGAAGATGCTCCTACCAATCTCATGTTTCGTTTTAAGCTGTCGTCTCCGACGCCAACGAGATGATATGGATTAAAGGTATGTATTAAAGGGATGTATGTATGTATATGGAAGGGAGTACGGATTAAAGGGATTTTTCCAAGCCGTCAGTACACGGCAATTGCATTGAAATTATACAGATATATATTAAAAATTTTATTAATCTATTTTTTCTTACAATATAATCTATACAAATAAATAAAATTGAAGTGTCTGTTTGTAATGTCAAAATAACAGTAGGTACTCATAACAAAAATACAATTTTTAAATTTTTTGTCTGTCTGTTTGTTCCGGCTAATTTCCGAAACTGCTGGACCGATTTTGACGATTTTTTCACTGGCAGATAGGTGATGTTATAAAGAGTAACTTAGGCTACCTTTATTTAAGTAAAAGAATTAGGGTTCGGCGCAAAAAAATTAAAACCCATGAAATCCAATAGTAACGCGGGCGAAGTCGCGGGGAACAGCTAGTATATACATATGACTAATGGACAGCAGTGTAGACGTTCCTGGCCTTCCTCTGTAGACGTTTCTAGAACTCTGCTTTGTTGATACATCGTCAGGCAGCTGAAATGGTGAATTCAAACGAATTTAAACAAATTGAAGTAAGCAAGACTGACAACATCAAAGTATGTATTTTATTATCCTAGACAAAGGAGAGATTTTGGCATGATTGCGACGCTTGGTAAGCGGATTGGTATTTTGGTTGTTATCAGAAAGATTCTGCTGCACATCACCTGTTTAAATTTCCTTATAATAATAATAATAATTATTATTTATTGATTTTTATAGTTTACATACTTTTTACAAATATATGCAATACATCAAGAGGACTAATTTGAAATGGGTAGAATCCTGAGTCTCCTAGCTGGGTTACTTAGTAACCTGTATTTAGGAGATACAAACCTATCTCCCCTTTTGATTAGGAATACATAGTTGTATTGTTTAAATTTTTGCATGAAAAGAAATAAAATTTAAAAAGATATGTTTAAATTTTCTTCTGTCTCACCTTACGACACCCACAGGATAATATAGGATAGTGGATATTATTACGCCGTCACTACATACCACTACACAGCACTAACGAAATGTACTAACGAGGATTTAAATGATATATAATATGGAACAACCATTAACCTAAAGTACAAGTATTTCCTTGGAAATAAATCATTACAATAAATTCTATTAAAATATTTTTTTATAGGATAGAGTGACAAACGAGCACACAGTCCACCTGATGGTAAGTGGTTGCTGTGACCCATAGACATCTACGTTAATCCTCAATAAAGAATCAAAATGCAGATGCGTCGTCACCCGTGAGGACTAAGATGGAATACCTCTTTTCCAGTAAAAAGGGTCTCCGGTTCTCTACACTCACCATACGAAACACAGCAGTAGTAAGCTGCTATTTTACGCTGGTATTCTGTGAGAGCGTGGTACTTCCCCGGTCGAGCCGACCCATTCGTGCTACAACTATACTAGTATTATAGTTGCAGCATGGCCCTACCACGTGAGATTTGGAAAATCTAAATGTGCACACCTCGAACGGTACGGTTTACAATAGTGGAATTGAAAAAGCTTCCTATTTAGAGATTAAAATCTAAAGCTAATAAAAAAAAAACAGTGATTCGAAAGATATCTTGTTCACGTCCATACCGACCAACTGACATTCAAGTGAAATTATATTCAATAAACTTTTTTTGTATAACTACGTCAGAAATATTAATTAAAACCTCCAAATAGCTCTTGCTATTGGTGTACTGTTTTATTATATACGTGCACGGTGCAATGTAAAGCTGGTGAAAGTGATTTAGTAAAACTATTTTTACGGAATTTTTCGCGTTTAATTAACTTATTTTTATTAATCCCCGACGTTTCGGGTGCTTTACAGCACCCGTGGTCACGGGGGACTAGGTGATTGACGTCCCGATGTCAGAGTTAACCCGGAGTACCTTCAGCTATTTTAATTAATAATTTTGGTCCGATCCGAAGAATGGACTTATTGTGTCTTGATGTCTTGCAGTGGTATGCTTAGGTTTAATTTTAATTTTATTAATTACAGGATCCCAAGCAGGTGGTAGTACCCAGCCTCCCTCTATTGAAATTAGGATGTTTTTTTAATTTCATTAGCCTCACGTATCATCCTTGGCAGGTATCGATGATGATGATGATGATCTTTCGCGAGAATTTGTGGTTTATCAAATCTAATGTACCTAATGGCGGGGTCCGTCTAGGATATGATCACAAACTTCAGGAATTAATAAAATAAGATAAATAATGTAATTAAACGCGAAAAAATCCGTAAAACTAGTTTTATTCAATGTGTAGTGTTCGCGTAAATATAAGAAATCATTATGAAAGTGATTTAATTAGTGGATAGCGATTTTTTTGATTTGTTGCCAATATCGCTCTTCGCTTCGCGTTCGATGTGTGCAAAATAGCCGAAGACATTAGAGCGTTTTATTTTACAGTGACCTCTGAATTAAAGAATATGCAAACATCTCAGCGTTTACACACGTACCCAACTCAACGGCAACCTCCAAAGACGTTATAAGCGCGAATCCGGCTATAGAGCAGAGGAACTGTGATAAGCCTGTACGATCTTGCCGCCACACCTCAAAGAACACCACGTACACTAGTGTCCCACACGCAAGCCCCTGAAATTTTATATTAAATATTGTTAGCCTGGAAATAATCTTAAATTAAAAAAAAATAAGTAATAACTGTTACGGCCTACGGCTGCTCCATTAAAGGGTCCAATCCTCTGGGGCCCATGAGCAGAAGACTTCCCGAGCAGACGTAGGTCGGGCCTCAATGTGGCCACGTGGAATCTGTCTAATTACACTAAATATATGGGGTAGCGTTCTATACTACGGCCAGTCAACCGTCAGAGGAATTAGGCGAAGCTTACTTACCTATATCCAAGGCGACTGGTCCCTCCGGAGTCGGTCAGGTCACATGTGGTTGTGTAGTGAAAGGGAAATAAGTGATGTGATGTGTATCTGGGTGTGACTGATGGTGACGGCCTTCCGAGGTTGTCCACAGTCACTTTCTTCTTTCGTCACGATGACAGTCAATTAACTCTATCGTACGATTTACTAACTTACAGAAGCCACTAACTATCGCGGGTTATAAGGTTAACGCACAAAACGCACACGGAGTTTACGGATGAAAGGTCACTACCGTTTTGCGTCGCAACAGTTAGTTCTAGAATATCAGAGGCCGCACTAGCTAATATTGCCTAATGCACTTATGCAGATTCTGAGTGAAACACAATGAGTCCCTGGGAAGCTCTCCAGCAGGAATGCGCGTCACAATGGTAGACCGTATATTTACTGGCCGCGCCGAATTATTCCGAGTTCCCGACAAAATGACAGCGTGCCAATCGTGAGCACTGCCTAAGGACGACTGACTGCGCTTGCGACCCGCGCGCCACTTGCCACGCTCGGCCGAACTTCAAACCGGTATCGCCGAGCCGCGCGCCCTCTAACTTCAATCCCGAAATCAGCGTTCGGGCGTAAACAAACCCCCGTCCCGGACATAAGGATTTAGGTCCGCGAGCAAACCGGTCAGCGGGACAGGGTCGCGACGGCAAGTTGCAAGACCGAATCTACAACCAAACTAGGCCACCTTAGGCAACCCATCAGATCTTGCAACCCTAACCAACGCCTCAAAAGATAGCCCTAATGTGGCAAGCCGGAGGGTCAGCCACCACTGGATGCCCCTCCTGGTCATCGCAGCACCTTAACAAGTCCTGTACTGGACAGAAGTCCGACGACTTCTTTCAAACACCTATCTGTGCCCCTATGATTAGTTCCGCAATCCGACCGGTACCCGAAGCTGCCCAGACAAATGTTGTGCCAGCAGTTGCTTCAGTGCAGAGCGCACCCTCAAATTCCACATGAACGTAGTCTGTGGAGAGCCGAACGAAACGCACAGATAGTCCCTAGTATGAATTTTCTACAAGTAGGCCTAGCCAGGCCACCCACCATATTATCATTTACTAAAATAGCGCGGCAGCTGATTTCAATCTGATAATCTCCAAAACTAGCTAGCCTGTTAGGCAAGTAGTCCTATGCTCATATTTCAACTAATTTTTCAAAAGCATCAAAGTTCAACTACAGAATTAATTCAACCAAATTAATCACCGATGCGCATAGGTCAACTTGCAAATTAAACAAAACAATAACGTAAGGGACAGCCCTACTTCTTCGCAAAGCAAAATGATTAAACACTATCATAAACATATACATAATTTTTCAAATAGCGCGCCATTCAATTTCAAATGAATTCAAATTTTGCTTTCAGCAAACAGACGCAACAATCAAATACAGTGATTAAATATATGTACAAAACACATGCAGTAGCATTTAAAGGAGTAGATTAAATTCAATTCTTTTAATTTAAACCGCTACAAATAGGAAAATTTCGCGGAAAGCCCAAAGCAGTTTTTAATTTTAATTCAAATATTTTTTGACTAAGTGCTCGACCAAACCAAATCTAATACCCCTTAACAGCGTGATTCAACGCTCCAGGGGGCCCTAATCTTCCCACCACCAAGGGGAGGCCACATGGCGTGAACCCGAGATCAATAGAGCACAACGCTAACAGTCGCCACTCGGGTTGTACGCCTTCACTGAGGCCGTCGGCAACAGAACATTTTGACAAGTGGACTGTTGACGGCTTAAGGCTCAGTGGAGGCGGCCGTGGTGGGAGCTAAGGCGGCAGCTAGCCAGGGCCGCCTCCATCAAATGGGGAACAGTGGTACACCAGTCGCGGCCACTCAGCTAACGGGAGTGAGAAGGGTCCAGCGGACCGATGAGTGGCCGTGAAGTTCCTCTCCACACGCTGAAGGGGGGTGATGACACCCCCGCCCCTGGGGGAATTACCCCCCGAATGGTTGGGGGAGGGACCCCTTCCAAACCTAGGGGCCCGGTGGCCGGCCAGCGGGCGCCGAGAGCCGCCCGGCAGAGGGCGTGGCTGAGCGCCCACGCCCGTGGGGGTCGAGGGCCTGGCAGAGTCCCGAGAGGTGACGCCGTTCGCACTCAAGCACAAAACTGCATGATGATGGCCCTGGCAATGCATACAGGGCCGCCGATGCGGACAGTCTCGCTGGAGGTGCCCTTCCAAACATGAGCAGCACCAGAGGCGCTCTTTGGCGATAATTCGCCTCGCTGGAACCGGCTTACCTAATAATTTCGGGCACGACGTTACCCGGTGATCAGATGCTCGACAATAGGAGCAGGGGGGGGGTTGACGACGACTTGCCTGGCGGGTTCAGCCTCTCACTGGGCACGTCTCGTAAGTCGTCAACGGTGCCCGCCGCGTTCTCGATCTGCCGGCACTGCTCCTCCAAAAACCGCAGCAGGTCATAGAAGGGCGGAATATAGGAGGCCTCGTCCCCGCCGTACCTCTCCTCAAAATGGATTCGAAGGTCGAGAGGTAGACGGGACAGCACGATGCGGAGCAACAAAAAAGCCCATTCGCCCACTGATAATTCCAGCCGCCTCAACGTATTACAGGCCACTAAGACTGGATCCAACAGGTCCGGACGTAGTCTGGCCCGGTCACTAAGCAGCGGGAGGCTTAGAAGCTGCTTAACATGTTCGTCCGCAATTCGCCGGACGTTGGCGTATCTTCTGGCTAGGAGGTCCCGAGCAGTCTGATAGGCGTCGTCCGACAATCTCAAGTGGCCGTCGACGCCCAGGGCCTCCCCTTCCAGTGAGGCCAGGAGGTACACCATCTTTTGGCTCGGAGTCAAGTCACTCCGGGCGTCCACTAGGCTGTCGAAAAGACCAACGGAGGTCAGCCATTCGGAAAGGACCCCGGAGAACTTTGGCAGGTCCAGAGTTGGGAGTCGTCCCAACAGCTCCGGCTGAAGCTGCTTCAGAGAGGACTCGGACAGGTCACTCATCCGAGCTTCACGCGCCTCCTCGGCATACCTGCCTTCAGCCTCGATCAACTCGTCCGTGAGCCACAAGAACTGCTCATAGTCCGCGAAGCAGGAGTCCAGGACTCCCTTCTCCACATCCGAATCCTCGAGCTCAGCGTAAGCCTCCTCCACTGCGGCCCTTCGAGCATCCACCTGCTCGAACCGCTTCATCAAGTTATGGACCCTATCCGGTCAACCTATCAAAGCATGGGCGCTTGTGGCCCAGCGCAACTCAGTCCGCAGACAACGGATCAGTAGCTTGGGCGATGACATCACTATTAATTACAAATTACGACGCGGCTCGAGCATAAATTACAAGATAACAAACAAAAATACAATAAAAATTAACAGTTAATAAATGCAGTTTCTATCAAATCGCGTTGAATAGAAATTACACAAATACGAATTACTACGTATCAACCAAATACAAGTTAGCACAAAAGAAAAGACACAAATCAAATTAACAAATAACAAATACTAGTGCGATCAAATCAAGTTAAATTCAAATGGCGCAAATACAAATTACTACTCTTTAGTTCAAATACAAATTACAATACAAACGAAGATACACATCACGGTCGATCAACAAAAAATGCCTAGCACGGAAATCGACCCTTCGATAAGTAATCCACTGCAACTATCCGACAACGATAATTAACCGATTACGTAAAAATAACCATCTACCTACATGACGTATATCTCTAGAAAAACTCCCGCTTGCGCAACCTAGATCGCGGTTTTTCAAATTACCCACTAACCAAAAAAAAAGGCAAGCAACAAACAACAAAGGGAAATAATTTTATTATTACGTACAAAAAAAATATTTTTACGTATTACGGACGGGCGTGATTGTAGATACAAATTAAACCATCAAACCAACGCTCCCTGCCACCAGAATTGTTTAATTTTTATCAAACACTATGGTCAGGATCGACCGGGGAATCGAACCCGGAACCACGCTCTGCTACCAGTTTGTTACGGCCTACGGCTGCTCCCTTAAAGGGTCCAATCCTCTGGGGCCCATGAGCAGAAGACTTCCCGAGCAGACGTAGGTCGGGCCTCAATGTGGCCACGTGGAATCTGTCTAATTACACTAAATATATGGGGGAGCGTTCTATACTACGGCCAGTCAACCGTCAGAGGAATTAGGCGAAGCTTACTTACCTATATCCAAGGCGACTGGTCCCTCCGGAGTCGTTCAGGTCACATGTGGTTGTGTAGTGAAAGGGAAATAAGTGATGTGATGTGTATCTGGGTGTGACTGATGGTGATTGAACCTAGACCTTGGCCGTCGGCAGAAGCCCGAGCGTCGACACCGCTCCAACTTGAGCGGCCTTCCGAGGTTGTCCACAGTCACTTTCTTCTTTCGTCACGATGACAGTCAATTAACTCTATCGTACGATTTACTAACTTACAGAAGCCACTAACTATCGCGGGTTATAAGGTTAACGCACAAAACGCACACGGAGTTTAAGGATTAAAGGTCACTACCGTTTCGCGTCGCAACAGTTAGTTCTAGAATATCAGAGGCCGCACTAGCTAATATTGCCTAATGCACTTATGCAGATTCTGAGTCAAACACAATGAGTCCCTGGGAAGCTCTCCAGCAGGAATGCGCGTCACAATGGTAGACCGTATATTTACTGGCCGCGCCGAATTATTCCGAGTTCCCGACAAAATGACAGCGTGCCAATCGTGAGCACTGCCTAAGGACGACTGACTGCGCTTGCGACCCGCGCGCCACTTGCCACGCTCGGCCGAACTTCAAACCGGTATCGCCGAGCCGCGCGCCCTCTAACGTCAATCCCGAAATCAGCGTTCGGGCGTAAACTAACCATATTAAATACGTCCCACTCCTGAACAAAAACCTTTTATTTGTGAGAGGGATATGGAGCGATAGTTCGCTGCGGAGCTACAGTGCGTGTTGGCAGACTTTACATGTTTCCGAAACATTTTAGTCCGCAAGATGTTTTCCTTTACCGCTGAACACATTGGTAAACAGGTACATCTATAGTATTTGAGGTATAGAACACCAAACGAGAAGGAAGGACGAAATAAGGTTGGACCTTCTGCTGACCTCTCATCCGGACAGATATCAGGTTTCCGTCGATGCCCCTCTCGGCTCTTCGGACCATTGTCTGATCCGGAGTGTGGTGCCACTCACGCTCCCCTCGCGGTTGCGTTCTGCAGGTTGCCGCCGTGTTTGGCATTACAGGTCGGCGGATTGGGACGGAATGCGGTCTTTCTTTGCATCCTATCCATGGGGGCGGGTTTGCTTCTCGCCGGATGATCCCAGCACTGTTGCTGACTCTGTAACTGATGTGGTGCTACAGGGAATGGAACTATTTATTCCATCATCTGTGGTACCCATCGGAGGCAGATCTCAGCTTTGGTTTGGTCGCTCCTGTAAGACTGCATTACGCAGTAAGTAGGAGTGTTATCAAGCCTGGGCTGCGGCTTCGGCGACTCGGGATGTAAACACCAGCACTCTTAAAAAGAAGTATAACTTCGCCTCCAGGTCCTTCAAAAGAGTTATTGCCAAGGCAAAGTCAGAGCACATAGGCAGAATTGGCGAGAAACTAGTTCTCCTTCCTTCGGGAACCCGTGCATTCTGGTCTCTTGCCAAGGCTGTCCAAGGGAATTTCTGTAAGCCATCACTAACATCTCTGCACAGGGAGGATGACTCACTGGCTCAAGACGCAAAAGACAAAGCCGACCTTTTAGGCTCCCTTTTTGCGTCCAACTCGACTCTAAATGACGGGGGGAAAACACCGCCGACCATCCCGCGGTGTGAGTGCTCCATGCCGGATGTGCTGTTCTCACAGCGCTCGGTTCGCAAAGCACTCCTCTCCCTGGACATCCAGAAGTCGAGTGGGCCTGACGGAATCCCCTCAATTGTGCTGAGGACGTGTGCTCCGGAGTTGGCACCGGTCCTAATGCGTCTTTTCCGGTACTCCTACTCCCAAGGCGTAGTCCCGAATTCATGGAAGACAGCTTTTGTCCACCCGATCCCTAAAAAAGGCGACCGCTCAGACCCGTCCAAGGCCTATCGCGATCACCTCCTTGTTCTCTAAAATAATGGAATAAATTATTAACTGCCAGCTCATGCGGTACCTTGAGGATCACCAGCTGATTAGTGACCGCCAATACGGTTTTCGTCGGGGTCGATCAGCTGGAGATCTTCTGGTCTACCTGACCCATAGATGGGCAGAGGCAGTAGAGTGCAAGGGGGAGTCGTTGGCCGTTAGTTTGGACATTGCGAAGGTCGGGTTTGGCACAAAGCGCTTCTTTCGAAGCTCCCTTCCTATGGGCTTCCCGAGAAATTTTGCGATTGGATCACCACCTTCCTTGCAGATCGGAGCATCAAGGTCGTTGTAGACGGTGCATGCTCCGATTACAAGCCTATTGACGCTGGTGTTCCACAAGGCTGTGTGCTATCACCAACGCTGTTTCTTCTGCATATCAATGATATGTTGGTAACTGGTAACATTCATTGCTATGCGGATGACAGCATTGGTGATGCTCTATACACCGGCCGTGCCAATATTTCTCGGGAAAACGTCGCTGAGTACCGGAACAAACGTGTATCTGAAGTCTAGTCTTTGCTGAACAAAGTCTCGGATTGGGGGCGACTAAATCTAGTCCACTTTAATCCTCAGAAGACACAAGTTTGTGCGTTTACCGCTAAAAAGAACCCCTTTGTCGTATCTCCTCAGTTTCAAGGCACTCCCCTTCTTGCCTTAGCCAGTATCGGAATCCTCGGAGTCGACATATCGAGTGACTTGCAGTTTCGTGGTCACTTGGAAGAGAAGGCCAAATTGGCCTCTAAAAAGCTTGGCGTGCTCAGCAGAGCGGGACAGTATTTCATTCCGGCACACCGCCTGCAACTTTACAAGGCGCAGGTTCGGCCTCACATGGAATACTGTTCCCATCTCTGGGCAGGGGCTCCCCAGAGCCAGCTCCTTCCACTTGACCGCATCCAGCGCAGAGCGGCTCGAATCGTCGACGACCGAGTCCTTTCCGATCGGCTCGATTCATTGGCACTGCGAAGAGATGTTGCATCCCTTTGCATTTTCTTTCGCATCTACCACGGGGAGTGCTCTGAGGAATTGTTCGGATTAATCCCAGCCGCCAAATTTCACGAACGCACATCGCAGCAGAACTCCCGACACCATCCACACCATCTGGATGATTGGCGGTCCACCACTGTGCGATTTAGGAGATGTTTTCTTCCTCGCACGACTTCCTTGTGGAATCGATTACCATCAGCGATTTTTCGGGACCGATACGACTTAGGGACCTTCAAGAAAAGAGCGTACTCCTTTTTAAAATGCCGGCAACGCATCTGCGATTCCCTCCCTGGTGTTGCAGCTGTTCATGGGCGGTGGTAGTCACTTACCATCAGGTGAGCCGCATGCTCGTTTGCCCCCTCTCCTATAAAAAATAAACCACGTCTCAGATCTATGAGCATAATGTCATATTTAAGTTTTGAGGCGTCCTACGTGACGAGAAGATGTGCCGTAATATTCAGAACGCTGCCCAATCGAATTGGATCCGTCGAGTGACTTCTCGGTCTATTTTGAACTTAGTTGGACTTGGACAATTATTCATTTGTGTATAAACCAGACAGAAAAATGAAAAATGAAATTTAAATTATGTTTTGCGTGAAAGACATTTTACTTCTTTATTGTATCGATTGTTTCTTAGTTACTATCTTTAAACTGTGGTTATAGCCGTTGAATAATGGAGCAGACCAACATTAACATTTTGTTTATCATCACGTAAACCATGATTTTGCTAGTTGTTTATTGTCACTGGATTAAATAAATTAGTATTTAGTTTTTGAAACAGTTTTCCCTTAGTTTTAGTCTTTTTTTTTTTTTTTTTTTTTTTTTATAGGATAAGGGTGACAAACGAGCACACAGTCCACCTGATGGTAAGTGGTTGCTGCGGCCCATAGACATCTACATCTATCCTCTGTTACAAATCAATATGTAGATGCGTTGTCACCCGTGAGGACTAAGATGGAATGCCTCATTTCCAGTAAAAAGGGCCTCCGGCCACCTGCACTCACCAAGCGAAACGCAGAGGTAAACCTCTACTTCACGCTGGTTTTCTGTGAGGTCGTGGTACTACCCCGGTTCGAGCCGGCCCATCCGTGCGACAGCAAAGTCAAACTATACCTCACACCCTGCCGGCACCAATGAAATTGGTTAGTTACAATTATAAGTGCTAATTTACCACGTGTTCAGCGGTGAAAGAAAACATCGTGAGGAAACCTGCATGTCTGAGAAATAAGAAAAAAATATTTCGAAGACATGTGAAGTTCGCCAACACGCATCGGGCCAGCGTGGCGGACACTTCCTTGCCCTAAAACCCTCTCAAAAATGAGAGGAGACCTGTGCGCAGCGTTGGGACGTATATAGGCTGTAACATTTTATACCTCATAGTATGTGAAGGATAAATTAAAAAATACCTGCAGTATGACTGAGTAAAGGCCTGCCTCAGTGGCGCCGGCACCACCAACTAGAAGAATACCGATGCCTATACCCAGCGCCGATACGAAGGAGAAGGTAAAGATGTACACCACCGAGAGCCAGCGTTTTGTGCCAGCCGCCAGCAGCTCCACTCCAATGCAAAATGCGATTATGTATTTGTGAGCAGATACAGCACCGAACATGTACCTAAAATCATACATTATGTGACCATTCAAATAATCCTTAATATATAACATACTACCATGGAATCCAAACAAACGAAAAAATAAACAAAGCGGAAAAAATAAAAATAAAACTTATTATAGAAGGTCTTAACCGGAATGCGACTATAGACATAGAGACAAGTAATGTGTAGTAAGTTCAAACACTGTGGCTTATAGTTATAATTAAACATTTTAAATTTAGCGAACTGAAAGTTAATTTATTTATTTAAAATTCTACGTGAGATGTTCAAGAAATTTTCAAAAAATGAATATTACGACACGACCAACATATTATTATACAGACCAGACACACGAATGCGTATTATACACCACGGACACACACAAATACACACACAACCATCCTCTTAAAAACAGTAGAATAGGGCTAGCATAGATTAATGATAAGTCATCTAAGTGGGCTAGTAAATGTTTTTTATATGCTTTCCTTATTCGGACCCATAAAAATAATTTCCAAATGCATCGGTGCTACGTGTCGACTGATAAAATCAAGATGAAACAAACTTAAATTGTTAAATTGTGTTACAAACTTTACAGAGATCATTTACAATTAAATACCTACATACTTTTGGTTACGGATATTAGCAAATTATTTCAGTTTTCCGTTATGTAGGTACCCAGCGTTAATTTCTACGAGAAGCTACATTGCTACGTTTTATATACAGCTATTACTAGCTGCCCAGGCGGACGATGTTCTGTATGTTCCGACGACCCTTGTCCTATAATAAATCCTTAAATTCCCAATAAAAAATATTGCAGATCACTTATCAGGATAAAAACTATCCTACCTCTCAAGTTGGACCAAACTGCACACAGTGTGCAAAATTTCATTGCAATCAGTTTAAGAGTACATCGCGGACAAACAATGTGACACGTAATTTTTATATATAAAGATAAAGATTACTCACTAGTGACACTCATTGTTCATTGCTGTAATTTCACGACGGATACCGCTTTGATTAAGATTGGGAGTGCCGGCGGCGGAAGAAACTATCATTTGGATTATCCGCCTTATCTAGAGTGTCAGCGTCTGTCTTATAGACGCAGGACGCTTTGTAACTTAATAAATTTTAATATAATCTTTATAACTTATACAATATAATAAATAATAATAATAATTTTAATTTTTAATTTTGACTGGCCTGTTGGTGTAGTGGTTAGTGACCCTGACTGCTACGCCGGAGGTCGTGGGTTCGATTCCCACCCAGGACAAATGTTTGTGTGATGAGCACGATCATTTGTTCTGTGTCTGGGTGTAATTTATCTATAATATTTATGTATTTAGAAATATATAAGTATGTTTATCAGTTGTCTAGTACCCATAACACAAGCTCTGCTTAGCTTGGGACTAGATGGCGTTGTGTGATAGTTGTGGAATATTATTATTATTATTATTATTATTAATAATAAATTTATTTATTTACCAGAAACACTTAGCCAAAATACAGAAAAGTTCAGTGACTCCCACACTAGGCATGGCCTGTCTCGTGGGGGTCAAACAAAAGATTTTACAATAGAACAAAGTGGCTATTTGTCGAAATTACGTAAAACAATTATGCGTAGCAAAGGAAAAAAAATACGACTTAAAATTATGAAAAATTAAAGACATAACAAGCATATTCTAATTTAAAGGAGCGCGCGTGTAATTGAGGATGAGTATGTATGAGTGCGAGTGTGAGTGTGTGTATGAGTGTGTGTGTGTGTGTGTGGATGTTGGGATCAGATGGCAGGGCTGGCGTCATTGCTGTCCACTACCGTTTTAACACCTATTTAAGAGTCACCAATATTTCTTCTGTTTCCTCATAGTCCCAAGTCAATAAATAGTTCATCATTTTTGTTTTAGCCTCGTAATGTTGGGATCGCTTTAAGCCGTATAAATTGACTAATTTGTTATAGATGCGTGGGAATAGGAACAGTCTGAAATGATGAGCGAAAGATGTTTTAACCAAGGTTGTGGGGATCTTAAACACTCTTTTATTTATTAAAGTATAATATACATACATATATATCAAGTACCCGTAATATTTAAAATTTTCATAATAAAATTATATATTTATTTATATAGATTACAGACAGACATCTGTAATCTATACACATAAATAAAATCGAAGTGTCTGTTTGTAATGATTTCTTATATTTACGCGAACACTGCACATTCAATAAAACTATTTTTTTATGGATTTTATCGCGTTTTACTTTTAATATTAATATTTTATTTAATGTCTGTTCGTAATGTCAAAATAACAGCTTTTTTATTAAGTAAATGCATATGATAACATTATATACGGTACACATAAAAAAATTTGTCTGTCTGTCTGTCTGGCTGTACGTTTCGGCTACTCTCTGAAATGGCTGGACCGATTTTGCGTAACTTTCACTGGCAGCTAGCTAATGTTATAAGGAGTCCCGTGGATGTCGTATGAGGCGACGAAGGGAAGCTCAAACAGGACATAGGCAGCAGCATTTTCCCGTTAACCACACAAAATATTTAAAAAAGGTAAAATAAAAAAGCTGCGATTGTCAACTCGCCTGCCAATCGTGGCAACTGTGGCAAAATATGAAGCAATCTATGGTCCTCCATATATTAAGCTATAGATGTAATAGGCTGTAATGGTGTATCACTTTAAATGTTATGTATGAGGGTGACACTGAAAATTCTTAGAAAATCAAAAACTGAACAAACTAGCAAGTTATTAGTTTTATTATAAGTATCTTTTCAAAATAGTGTCGTGTCGTAGATGTTACCCACATAATTGTTCCCGGTCTGGATGTTTGTCCTTGTGCAATATAATATGTAGTATATAAGCCGCCTGTACGATACAGAACAAAGTATTACTGTCGGGTAAAGTTTAAAACAAAAGAATGACACCGTCTTAGAATATTTCCAAGCATAGTTTGCTTATTTATACTCTGAGGACACCGGCAACTTCTTCGTTTTTAAACTTATCGATACTTCGACTTCTATTTAGGCATGATATTTCGAGTTGTTTGGCGATTCCTGACTCAAATTCTACATCGAAACCTTGCTCTGATATACGGCCAATTCGGAAATTGCTCGGATCGAAAATTGCCTTAATAAGTTTTAACCGGAGGCCGTGCTCGCATTCCATGTGACGTGAGCCTCGTGATATCCGAAACAGATAAGAAAACAAAATATCTGGAGCTGGCTCATGAGGCGACCGACATGGGTGGTCTACCGAACAAAATTACTCCTGCTTCTGAGAATGATGTAGTCCTGGTCAGCCTCGCGTGGAGCTTCGCGACTGCCCGGGCTAAGATGCGGTGCTCCTCATACCGCCCAGTGAAAAGCCCGGAAATTGGCATGAATTTCAAACAAATGTCTACCCATTTAAATATTATCTTTGACCGATCTTTGTTTCTGATAATCGATTACTTATGAGATGCTTATATCGATGAAACGGACATTGACACCTACGTTATATATATCTTGATTATCTTTCAAGATTAGGAAGCACTGATGTAAATCTCTTACGTGACCGATTTAACTGTAAGAAACAAGGAGCTAGCAAAGATAATATTTAAATAAGTTAGTCATTTGTCTGAATGACATGTTGATATGGAAACTGCGAAATTTCTATTTGGACAGTACGTACCATTTACTATAAGAAAATAGTAATATAATATTAGGATTTAGGTAAATCAAATATATTATGTCTTTACCTATGTAATCGACGATTTTTTTGTGAAATAAGCAAAGATATTTATATCTTTGGAAATAAGTTTTTTCTATTATTTTTATTTCTATTAATCAAAGTAATCACCTATGCAATCGATGCATTTTTGCCAACGCAGTGGCAGTTTATTGATGCCCTTGTTGAAGAAGGGGGGCAACAAATTATTCAAAGGCATTTTGTACTGCCTCTCGGGGTGTTGAATTTTGATGATCACCAGCGCGAAATACGCGTTGAGACGTGCCTTACACTGCTCAACAGGCACACGAACTAAGGAATTTTGAACAGCTTTGTTACATGCGACAAAAAATGGATTCTGTTTGATAATCGCAAGCGCTTAGCAAGTTGGTTAGATTCTAGTTCAATACCTAAGCAATACCCTAAACGAAAAATTACCCCTAGAAAAGTGATGGTCACTGTTTGGTGATCTAGCGCCGGTGTGATTCATCACAGCTTCTTAAGAAACGGGATTAGCATTACTGCAGATGTATACTGTGAAGTCTCCAACCAGCTTTAGTCAATCGCTCGGCCCCGCTGCACGTGCACGACTACGCGCGACCTCATACTGCTTAATAGACGGTCTCCAAGTTACAAGAGCTGGAGTAGGAAGCATTTCGTCATCCACCATACTCACCAGACCTTGCGCCTACAGACTTCTACTTTTTCCAGAATTCGGATAACTTTTTGGCGGGAAAAAAAATTCAGCACCCCGTGAGGCAGCACAAAATGCCTTTGAATAATTTGTTGCCCCCGTACAGCTGATTTAAATGGTACGTACTGTCCAAATAGAAATTTCGCAGTTTCCATATCAACATGTCATTCAGACAAATGACTTACTTATTTAAATATTACGAGTATCTTTGCTAGCTCCTTGTTTCTAACAGTTAAATCGGTCACGTTAGAGATTTACATCAGTGCTTCCTAATCTTGAAAAATAATCAAGAGATATAACGTAGGTGTGTGACAATGCCCGTTTCAGCGATATAAACATCCCATGTGTTCGATTATCAGAAACAAAGATTGGTCAAAGATAATATTTAAGTGGGTAGGCATTTGTTTGAAATTCATGCCGATTTCCGGGCTTTTCACTGGGCGGTTTAAGTCAAAGTGGCTGTTGTTTTTTATAGAGTAAGGGTGACAAGACAGCCCACCTGATGGTAAGTGGATGCTGTGGCCCATAGACATCTACGTCTACCTTCGTTTAAGAATCAAAATGCAGATTCATTGTCACGCCTGAGGACTAAGATGGAATGCCTCGTATCCAGTACTTACTTTGAACTGCTATTTTACGCTGGTATTCTGATAGCGTGGTCCTTCCCCGGTCGAGCTGACCCATTCGTGCTACAACTATAATATAGATGAAGCATGGCTCTACCACGTACGGTGACACCACGAGACTCAACGACATCTAAAAATTGGGTAGCGTTTGTGTATTTGGCCATAAATCATTTAAATACTAAATGTTTGCTATATAAAAATGGTTTTCGGCAGATGGCAGTAAAAATACCTCGTTTACCATTTTATACTATTACCATCATAATATGTAAAATACCCAGACCGGCGACAGCGTCAGGTACTGTGGTTGTCAATCAGCCTGCTAAAAATGTTTTAACCGACTCCAAAAAAAGAGGAGGTACTCAATTCAACTGTACTTTTTTATTTGTGTTAACTCAGAACTTTTTTCTAGGTGAACCGATTTCGATTGTTCTTTTTTATTTGAAAGTTGGTGCTTCTCATGTAGTCCCACATAAATTTGATCAAGATCTGACGACTAAATTGATGATGTTCTCATTTTATTGGAACGAAGTTCCTTATCGGATGGTACAAATTTGGCGGCTGAGGGCTAGGCGAGAAAAAGTGTAAGATTTTTCCGTCACGACCCCTTCTGACGTAGTGTAGACGGCCTTGGCGGCTATAAGGAAGCGAGATGGAATAATATCCATCTCGCACTTTTTATCTTAACATGAAAGAAATATTATTTTATTTTAAATGACACTTCATTTTAAATGACGCTTCATTATAATAGACGCTAGTAATTCATTTATTTGTATTTTTAATCAATAATGTAATACGTATATCAATAATAATCTATACATATAATAAAACTGTAAATAGCAGATGTCTGTACATTTTATATTTTTGTAATAAAAGTGATTGAGGGGTACTAAAAATAAGTAATTAAATACATTTCTACTATTTTTAGAATTTTCTGTCTGTCTGTCTGTCTGTCTGTTTGTTTGTTAACGTATCACGTATAAAGTACTAATTTATATCATAAGAATTGTTAAGGAAATTATAAAGTGCATCTTCGGGTTACATTTAGTCTTTATTTCATTAAAATCAGTTCATTCCATCAAACGTTATGATAAATATTCTGAAGTATGGGTAGGGAAGTATAGGTACGAATTTGCTCAACGGTGGCTTTTTTTGAGTCATCAAGTGCATTTTAAGCTAATATCATATCATAAATCATAGTTAAATTATGTAAAATAATGATATAATTACGTATATCTAAAACGCAGTAAACAAAAGTATTAAAGAACGTATTAAATATATTATACAAAAATATATTAACCTTATTAACTAAATCTGAAGCACAATAGTTAACCCATTTCTTCGATAGATGGTGGTGTTTTTATTTTTAAAGAAATCGTTAAGAAAATCATAAAGCGTATCTTCGAGTTACATTTAATCTTCGTTTTATTAAAATTTGTTAATTCTATCGAAAGTAATGATTATTATTTTGAAATGTAGGTTCGAATTTGTTCAATGGCGCCATAAAATATCAGAAATAGTAATAAAAAGATTTGTGTGTAAAAAAAACGTTCCATAATAATTAATATATTTATACTTAAAACACAAAAAGAGATTTAAAAAGGATGTTTTCTCACACAAAGGACGTAATAGATGCAGTTGTACAAATTACAAACTTTTCTGAATTGCTGTGTTGAGATTTTTCGCCGATGAATCGTATTGAGACTTACTGAAGAAATTTGTATCCATCGAAGCTATACAACGGAACCCGACCAAAAATAAAATTTTGCAACGAATTGTCGTGATATTGTATTTATAATATACGCAAAATCAGTACTGCCATTTTAGCGCTTTGGGAACTAGATTTAGCGCTTTTTTGGAATGTATAGCGCGCATTTCGAAATTTTAGCACCTAGCTTAATCCAGCGCTTTTTGGTGTATTTAGCACACATTTCAATATTTTAGCGACTAGCGGGTTACTAACTCTTTTTGGTGTATTTAGCACACATTTCAATATTTTAGCGACTAGCGGGTTACTAACTCTTTTATAGCAGCGCTGTTAGTCCACATTACCGATAATAATAATAATGACCTTTATTATTTTTTCCCACAAATAGTACATTGCAGTTTATCTTTTTCAAACATATTTTTTCCACAAAACAAAGAGCATGGGAGACGAGTCCAAACTAGGATACCCTGTGCTATGGATCTCCTGGCTTCCCCTTTAGGATGATCAACTTGATTTTTTTACCGACGACTATAAGCGGGGAAATCCCCTTTATTAAAGTTTTCGTTCATGGTTTTGGCAACGCATTTATTTTGCTTTAGTTTCAGTCAGTTGCTTAGAGCACAGCTAAGTTAAAAGTTACTTAGAAGTTATAACACAAAGAAACTGTGTAGCAACCGCAATCAGATGCTGACATCTCAAACTAAGTTGCGAAATACATTGCACTTTAAAACAATTAATGACATTTTTATTGTTCGTACAGTACTAACTACTGTTGACAGCAATTGCCATAATTATAAGTCGATGCCCTGCGAAGTATTGATACATCAAAAAAATATTGCCAGAAAAAAAACTTAATGTAGTTTTCTTTATTACGATTTTATATAAAAAAACACAAATTTGTTTGTAGTTAATTTAGCGCGAAATCTAGGTCTTTTTTAAAGCGCTGTTTTCATGAAATCTAGCGCTTTTTGTGTTGTCCTAGAGCTGAATGAGTTTTTTTTTTATCTGGCAGTACTGCCCAAAAACCCTCTATTAAGGAGTAACTTTCCTTTCAGTTTTAAGCGCGTTCAGATCCCAGTTACAGTGAGCGTGTGTTATGCGATGACCGTAAATAAAGCGCAAGGTCAAACTTTACGCGTTGTAGGAGTGTACCTCAGTACTGACTGTTTTGCACATGGCCAACTTTATGTTGCTTTTTCCCGCGTTAGTAGCCCCCGTAACCTTTTTGTGTACACCCCGGCTAAGCCTACTTCTAACGTCGTTTACACAGAAGCTCTATCATAAACGACTTAGAACTTTGATGATAATGATTTATTTAGTTACCACTTATTGATACAGTAATCAAATAAATCGTTTAATATTCTCTTACCTAAACGACAAATTCTTTATGTAAAACCTGTATACGCGAGCTACGCCGCGGGCACAGCTAGTATACTACTAAAAGTAACTTCGTTCCAACCGAGTGTTCCACGACACAGACACACACGTTTTTTATATTGAAGCCGGTTGTACAAAATTTTTAAGTGTTTCGAGCTTGAACAGATTTTAACATAATATTATGTTGCCGCTCTCACTTGCATTACCGTGTACATGCAAGTTACGTTTATATTATTATTCGTTTTAGAAGATAACAAAAAATATTGCAATGTATTTCTCTTTTCAGTTAATTATTTTTACGCAATTGGAAATTTTTAAATGTTTAAGTAGTTTATTAACTATTACTTTTATGACAGGACCATTAGGTTAGTTAGGACCGTTAGTGGTTAACCCACTAAACAGTTAGCTTCGATCTAATAAGAAACAAGGTATTAATAAACTTTATAAAAAGTACGCTAGAGTCGCCAGTCCTATCATATAATAATTATAATTAAGTATTTTACTACATGGAATATAAAAAAATCGATGATGATGATAATGACCCGTGACAGACTGACAGATCTCGTGTCTGAAGATATAAGAAATGTGTAAGGGGGATTTCCTTAAGTGCCAATTCAATGGTTGATAAGAAAGATTATATCGTACGTGATCATCGGCATCTCTGTACGCGAAAAGTTTGTATCAAACATAAAATCTTATCAAAAGGAAATGTAAAAAAAGACGTTATTGAGGAAAAACAAAAGGTGTTAAGCGTGAACGCATTTATCTTCGGTAGGACCTATGGAGAGACGCCGTGTGGTGCCGGCATAAGAGAATCCATCACTCTATTTCTATGAGAAATGCGAGAAATATCTTATATCTTTAACAGTGGTAGATCCACGCGGCAGCTTTTGTCGCACGGATGGGCCGGCTCGAACCGGGGTGGTACCACGACCTCACAGAATACCAGCGTGAAGTAGAAGTTTACTTCTGCGTTTCGCCTGGTAAGTGCAGGTGGCCAGAGGCCCAATTCCTCCCCCTCTCCCCTTCAAATGTTAGCTGAGTTAAATAAAATACTACACTAATATATATATATATCCACACCCCAAGCTACCAACTCTTCCTGAGCGTGGGTACTCAGGCTGCCCCACGTATTCTGGGGGGAGCGGAATTCCGCTCAAGACAAACTGCTCAAGCGGCGCAAACGGTGCAATAAGACAAAGGCGACCCCTGCCACGCTATCCGTGAATTTCTGCAACATCAGGGGACTTAATTCGAACCTTAACGCCGTCCAGTACCGTCTGGACACGGCGAAGCCGGCCTTGCTCTTTCTAAGCGAGATACAGGTGTCCTCTTCGGCTGATATGCGTATCTCTTCAGCCCGGGGTACAAATTAGAATACTGTTTTGTGCCCCAGGCTGTCGTTTGCGTATGCGTCTGTTTTCTTCAGTCTTGAAGGTACGGACCTGTCCATCGATGGCTGGGTGCTACCATCTGTCAGGAGGTAGTCGTGGTTAACTATAACATTGGGACGTCAAACACCTCAGCCCCCCCCCCCCCCCCCCCCCCCGTGAACATGGGTGCTGTAAAGTACTCGAAATGTCGGGAATATAAAATAAGTTAATATACGCGATAAAATCCGAAAAAACTAGTTTTATTCAAATGTGTATTGTTCGCGTAAATATAAGAAATCATTATAGCCTCCATCACTCCATTTCGTTGCGAGCGTGTTGTATAAGGCGAGTTTTTAAAATAGCAAAGAGATCTAATGGCTTCCTATAGATGACTTTATATATCATCTCGTAAATTTTATTCATTCGTCCATAACAACCTGTAAAATTCCAGATTTGGTCATAGTTGATACGCTTGGCAGGCAGGCTGATAACTGCAGTATTTTTATTATTTAGAGTTGTTAGAAGGAAGATCCCCATCTCCTGATTCAGTTCCGCGGGACAATTTGGGGTAGTTCTCTGCCATCCGGCACTAAAGCTTTTTGGACTCTCGCCAAAGCGGTCGAGACAAACTTCTGTCGGCATACACTGCCTCCGCTGGTAAAACCGGATGACACATTGGCGCACACAGCTAAAGAGACAGCGGACTTGTTCGCGTCTCTCTTTGCCTACAATTAACGTCAGTACAGTGGCAACAACGTTCCACCTAAATTAACTCACTGCGGGACCTCTATGTTTGAAGTCCGTATCACAAATAAGGAGGTTCTTAAAACCTTGCGGGGTCTAGACATAAAGCTAGTGGACCAGATGGTATACCAGCTATAGTTCTAACGGCTTGGGCACCTGAGTATGCCTGTGCTAACACGCTTGTTCCGCCTTACATTTAGGACTGGAATATTCTTAAAGTCCTGGAAGCTGGCCAACGTGCAGCCTGTTACAAAAAAGGCAGCCGTGCCGACCCTGCCAATTATCGGCCAATCTCAATTACCTCCATACTCTGCAAGATTATGGAGCGTGTATTGAACGCCCACTTAACGGCATACCTAGAACAGAATGACCTCCTTAGTGACCGCCAATGCAGGTTTCGTCAAAATCGGTCAGCTGGGGACCTTCTAGTGTATGGGCGAGGCACTCGAGAACAATGGGGAAGCACTTGCTGTTTCCCTTGATGTCTTGAAGGCCTTTGACAGAGTTTGGCACACTAGCCTTTTGGGTAAGCTTCCAGCGTATGTCTTATCCTGGTCTGATTGACTGGGTAAAGGACGTTCTGAGTGAACCGTCTCTCCGGGTCGTCGTTGATGGTTGCTCATCCAATCCTGTTGCGACTAACGCCGGTGTTCCTCAGGGGTCCGTCCTCCGCAACTCTCTTCCTGCTGCATATTAATGATCTGCTTATGTCCGGTATCTGTGGTGCTGACGATAGCACAGTTGTGTAGAGATACCAACCAGGTCCTCGGGCCAGTCAGGCTCAAATCCAGTCCGAAAGAGAAACTATGGTAGAGCGTGTGAATCTCACACCACAGGCAGTCTCCGAATAGGGCGATGCCAATCTTGTGAAATTCAACGCCACCAAAACACATGCGTGTCCCTTCACTGCAAAAAGGAGCCAGCTCACCATGGCTCCCTCTTTCCGAAATGTATCACTGGAGCACACCAACCGCCTTCAGTTGTTGGGGGTTGAGATATCCTCAAATATGAACTTCGGGCGGTTCATTGAGTCCAAGGCCAAAGCAGCTGCAAGGAAGCTAAGAGTCTTGCAAAGGTACGGCGATACTTCACGCCAGGACAGCTGCTTACTTTATATAAAGCGCAAGTCCGGTCGTGCATGGAGTATCGCTGCCATACATGGGCTGGTGCTGCAAAATGCCACCTAGCAGCTTTGGACTCAATGAAAAGACGTGCTAAGACCAAATTCGGATCACCAATAAGCCTATTGATGACCCAAATTTGGTTAATACCAATCTTACCAGTCTCGAACACAGGCGCAAAGTAGCCAGCTTTTCGGTTTTCTACAGGATGCATTTCGGAGAGTGCGCAGGAATTGCATAATTTAATTCCTTAAATTGCCTTCCACCCCTTCGTTGTTGACTTACCACACATTCGAACCAAACGGTTTGCTACATCGTTTATCATGCGTACAGCAAAGGAGTGGAATAAGTTGCCAGCATCTGTGTTTCCAGCCGAATATAATGTGGGTGTCTTCAAGGCAAGAGTGAATAGGCTTTTGTTACGTCAGTGCGCTTCACCATGTTAGGCTACATCACCACTTATATGTACCATCAGGTGGAATTGTAGTTAATCGCTGGCTTAGAATAATATAAAAAAATAGTAGATATTCTTACACCACCACTACACAGGTACATACATACTAGTAAAATATCCAGACCGACGGCGGCAGGCAAAGGCGTCAAGGAAGAAAGAGAGCTATGGTACTGCGGTTGCCCGTTTACCTGCCAAGCGTGTCAATTATGTCTGATCTTCCTTGTTGTGGGAGAGGTGTATCTCCAACAGTGGGTTATTACGAGTTGAACGAAAAATCAGCTTATAATACCATCTCTTTAAAGATAATATTTTTTTATATTTACGCGAAAACTACACTAAATTAAATGAAACTAATTTTAGGGAGTTTCAGTTTTTGAATATAAATTTTTGGTCCAATCTACTCAAAATTAATATTCAAAACCTAAACTGATGTTTGAGGGCAGTCCCTTCCGTGACCATGGGTGCTGTAAAGTACTCGAAACGTCGGAAATTAAAAAGTTGAATTAAACGGAATACAATCCGAAAAGTTTGTTTAATTTAGTCCCTTTTAACGATTTAACGATTCAATCCTTTTTATTTACGATTTAACGATTCAAAATCTTCCTTCAGTCCTTTCCAGTATCAATAAACAAAGTACTATACTGCCATTTTAGCACTCTCTTGATATGTTTAGCGCGATAATAAAAACCTTAGCGTCTAGCGGAGGTTTCAGCACTCATTAACTTTTTACATGACCAGCCTCATTTCAAACCGTAGTTTATATTTAGTCACAAATCTATTAAACGTAAGAAGTCCCGCGGAAATATGCGAACTAAAATCTAATGTAATTTCACATCAAACATCAAATTTCGCAAAGAATGTCGCCACAGCTTAGGGACTTGTTTAGTTAAAAGTACTATAAACCATAGTTTAAGCCCGAGACTATAAATATACTATGTTTTATAAGACGGGACAGGTCGAAGGCTAGAAATACCAAACAAAGACCCCTATAACCTCAATTTAATTGTCTTTACAAGCTTGTGTACAGTATTGTTATATGTTGCAATGTTGAAAAATAATGTTACATAAATTGGACGTGTTATAAAACAAAAGATACACAACATGTTACTTAATCTGTACGCAGCCTTAGAATAGGTTTGGTTTATATTATAAAATCAACATATTTAACGATCTTGCTTCATAATATAAAGATTCATTGTAGTAACGAAATATGTGAACTAACCCAACGATAGTTTTATTTATTTTAAAATATACGTAATGTTTTTTTCGTTAATTCCTATATCGAAAAGGATTTAACTTCAGCTTAACCACATAAGCTCTAATAAAGACACACAATATGTACTTATATCATATCCTGCCCTATTTATCTTGAACTTTGTGTCTATTAACTTAAAAACGTAGGTATTATAATAAACCAATTGGGTGCCATCATTGTTATAATATTCCATATATTTTCAATTCGCTATTTTTACTGGTGTACCATATATGAATCCATTTTCCATATGAATAGAATTTTAGTATTTAAGACAGAAAAATAAAATGATTATTCGACAAAAAAGTACGGCATTACATTAAACTCTCATACAATTTATTTAAAGTGGTGTTTTTGACAACTCTTAAAAAGTATTTCATTTGATAAATAGCGGTACGAAAGTCTAGCATTGACCGCTCTTGCGCATAAGTCGCGCTGATTGGCTCGTGCGTATCGTTCGCATGCGCTGATTGGCTCTCCAGTCGCATTCGTGCAATTCAAGCCGTGCGCGTCCTGTCCCCGTTTCGTTCAGCGCTAGACTTACGTGCCGCGTAAACAACTTTTCTTCAAATGTCCGATGCGCTTTCCTGATAGACAGACGAGGCTCTAGCAAATGAATGATGGAAGAATCCACATAAATATATCGATCTTTAGTCTCAAAGACAGCAAGCAGCAGCAAGGAGTAGCGTTACTAGTGTGAGAATATCTGCTCTTCGCCACTAACCCGCCTATCCTGCGTGGTAAGTATGGACATTACTGCCAATAAATACATACCATACAGTGGTAGAGGGAAAGATATACCCAGCAGAATATTGAAACGCTATTTAATAAAAATAAATTACATACCACACGTTCCTAGCAGAAGCCTCCAATCCAACTGCGAGCCCTTCGAAAAGTTCATGGACAGACAGCGCTAGGACAACGAGTAAGCCTCTTAAAGCAGATACAATAGAATCGTCTGATGGGTTCATCGCAATATGACTGGGTCCATGATGTTTGCCCGATTCTAATTCCTTGGTTACGATAGTCTTATCGTCAGAGTTATCAGCCCCATCACTGGTTCGTCTGATACTCAGCACTCTAGTAAAACTCGTATTCGCTGTCTTATTTTCTCGACTGGTAATATATACATGTACTAATTCCTCTACTAAATACATCATGAAGAACCCGCTGCACATTATCAAGGCTGCCAGATATATCGGCATTTGGGGTAGTTCGCCATTTGCTGAAAATATACGCAATTGTTAGTTGAAAAGTATTAAGAAAAGCATATGAAAAAGTAAAATTATACATCAACGTCAACAACCGACCATGCTAACAACTTCCAAATATTTGCAATTACTTAGGTATGGTACCAAAAGTGTAGGTACCTGCTAACATGCTAACAGAGCACTCGATTAGTCCTAACCTATCTATCAATCGTGCTCGTTGTAACGCTTTCAGACCCGAAAATCAGCAATTTGTGTTATTTTCAGAAATGAATCAAGAGCTGACATTTCTGAAAATAACACAAATGTCAGCTCTTGCTTCATTTCTGAAAATAACATAACCACGGCCCCCCTAAAGAAATATCAGAAATAAGATTTCAGTGATACTATAATAACACTTAGAGCTGTATAAGCAAGTGACAACATACAAAAAACAGCTTCTATAAGAATATTCACTACCCCATATCTCGTGGATGTCCTAAGAGGCAACAGAGGGAAACAAATCAGGAGATGGGTAGCAACGTCTTCCTAATAACGACTTAAAATAAAAATAAAAGCTGCGATTACCAACCCGCTTGTTTAGCGTGGTAACTATGGCAAAAATCCCCCTAAATGAGAGGCAATCTATGAGGAAGGCCTGTATAGAACAATGGACTTTATTACGCTCTAATACAGCTTTAATGATATAGTCAGATTCAAGTGTTACAAAATACTTCAAGTTGTATACTAGAGTTTTAATATTTTGATTAAGAGACAGATTACAGACTATATACACCTTGAGCTGTATAATAACTCATAAACCACTCTTATACGGATACAACCACTTTTTAACACTATTATACGCTTCTAAAAGAACTCTAAGTTCTATATGGGCTGCTATATTGATGTTCATAACGCTTGTGTGCTGCTTGGGTTTACACCAATTTACACTTAATTCTCATAATTTTCAAGTTGATGATTTTTTATATTTCATTCACAATAAGACAAATTTGTTTTTATTACATAGTTAAAAAAAATAACATTTTTTTGTATGATAAGGGTGACAAACGTAAGTGTTTGCTGTGGCCCATAGACATCTACATCTATCCTCGATTACAAATCAAAATTGCAGATGCGTTGTCACCCGTGAGGATTAAGAAGGAATGCCTCGTTTCTAGTTAAATGTGTCTCCGGTTCTCTACACGCACCATACGAAACAGTAGCATTGAGCTGCTATTTGACCGTGCTCCTTCCCCGGTTGAGCCGACACATTCGTGCTACAACTATACTACTAATAATATATGTATCTTCAGCATGACTCCGCCACGTAAAAAAAACAATTTTTCTAATAACTTAAAATACTTTATGCTTCAGTATGCTTTCATCTAAAAAATCATTATTTCATCCCTTGAAATTTTATTTTTCTTTAAATTAATACGTGAAGGGAAAGCTTTGTCAACCTTTCTAAGCATATCGCGTGCACGGAGGTTTCGCATAGTTACATGCTACTCGTAATGCTATATGGAGAAGGAGTGCAGAAAGCTAAAATTTATATATGATGTTACAAAAATATATTAATGAAAAATATATATAAATAAATAAATCATTAATTGTTTACGTTCATACTGCCAATGTCAAACACTTAATAGTCTGTAGTCAAACAGTCACACGGAGTAGAGGGAGTTTTGGCGGGAACGGGATTTTGATATATAAAAGTTGTGCGATTTTGTGTATTAAGTGTCTGCGCATGTGAACTATTAGTGGAAACGATGAAACAAGTGCTCTGATGGTGATGTGATTCTCAAGATAAGGTGTCTGTCTGCTTAGGCGCCTTGAGATACCATCGCCAGCTGTAAGCTGTCTGCTGACTCAAGTTGCCGTCAAAATCTCCCAAGGGCTGCACAATGTGACGCATCAACATATTGTGAAGCAGTGTACTATGAAGGATAATTATACAATGTAACTTCAGGCTCAGAAGGGCTAGAACCCAGAGCCGTAAAGCCAGTTATATAAAAAAACGGAGTAGAGATAGTCGGCAAAGAATTTTAAAATGACGCCAAACAAATAATTACTAGGTACTTAATTTTGTGCGATTTCAATGGTTCCTTTTTCAATAATCTTATCTACCTATAATATATAAGTAATAAAGTCAATGAATCTTTGGGTGTATGTCAAAGGAAAAATGAGTTTTATTTTATATTTTGTATATAATGAGATTTTTGTGTTGTGAGTTTTTAATTTAAACTTTAATTTGAAATCTTGTATTATTAGCGCCACTCCACACTGCATGTATATTGAAACCACAGACTAACTAGTAGATTGAAACCACACTAATGACACACTACGAATTCAGTTGAACATAGTGTATGTTCGGAATGCGAAATCTACTACGTAGTACATATATATCGATGTTGCTTATACTATATTATAGTATATACAAACAGTAGTTTGTATACATACGTATATACTATTATAGTATATACAAACTAGTATCGAATTGTCTGTCAAGCATGGCAAATAGTTCAAATTCCTACCTATGACGCATATATGGGGGAGGCCTGTTTACATCAGTGGACTTTAGTTATAACCTATGATAATATTATGATGATGAGGATAATCATTTTTAGTTTCACAAAAATAAACAGCATGAATAGTTTTAAAATATAAATGAAAATGAGTTTTATGATTGTACAAAATATTATCTTATTTAATGCTTTTATCTTCCCGCTTCTGTATGAAGAGACCACACGTATATTGATATGAGATTTGTTCAAGTGAAATATAACGACTGAATAAATAATAGATACTTGACTGCCTATTTGATATACCCCTTTTATAAGTAATTTTGTGCGAGTTAATTATTATTTACATATGTTTTTAAAATAAAATGTGCAGATCAGATTTTATACGTGGTAGAGCCATGATGCAGCTATATTAGTAGTATAGTTGTAGCACGAATGGGTCGGCTCGACCGGTGGAGGACCACGCTCTCACAGAATACCAGCGTAAAATAGCAGCTTAACACTGCTGTGTTTCTTATGGTGAGTGTAGAGAACCGGAGACCCTTTTTACTGGAAAAGAGGCATACCATCTTAGTCCTCACGGGTGACAACGCATCTGCATTTTGATTCGCAAACGAGGATAGATGTAGATGTCTATGGGCCACAGCAACCACCTACCGTCAGGTGGACTGTGTGCTCGTTTGTCACCCTACCCATATTTAGTTCAAGGATTCCCAAACTATTTTGGACACGAGACCCCTTTTCCAAAATAAACTGATACCTCAGACCCCCATAGCCAAATTACTTTAAAAATCCTATCTCTAGTTTCTTTCCTATTGATACAAAATACTTACCAATATAAACATTTTGCGGTTGGTTTACGTGTGTAAATTTGACATCATTTTCTCATCAAAATTTAACAAAATAAATAAACATAAAATTCAGTAAATATCAAGTGTAATCAATAGTTATTAATAAAAATTACGTAAAGTTACTTAAGTAGGTTACACGTAACACAACTTATACTGTATCTTGAAAGTTTCAAATAAAAACTTGTGTTAATTATTAGGGGTAGATTTTTAGACCTCGTCGACCCCCAAAATCAGTTTTCGTTTATATCGGCCCCTGGGAAACCGTTTTGACCCCAAGAGATCGATATCGAACACTTTAGGAATTCCTGATTTAGTTGATTATTTTTCTGATTCCAACTCGTGTTTTGCATTTATTTATTTTCGGTGGAAACTTACTTAGGCAATATATACCATAAATTAATAGAAATAGATTTTATACAAAATTTTATAATAATATAGAAACTACTATATTTTTGTTATTGATAAGATAACATTTTACTCTATTCCACAGGATAAGTAACATATTCTAGAAAACCTCGTAGAAAATCAAAACTATTTGCAATTTTATTCATAGCATTTATATGAAATATATTGCATATAATCTACGTTACTATCATATTAAGTTATTATTATTCTTTTGTCTCATCTCATTAATGTAATGAAGGACGCTGAATAAAACCGCAATAGCGATTCCGACTACGGCAACAAATTTCAAATAGACGGATATTGTCAAGTGTACATGCAAACAAAGAGGCGCACATAAAGATTAGAAGTAGCGTATAATGTATTGGTTCTGATCGGTGCAAGATCCCAGAACCCATGGCGTAACGTATGGTATTTTAATCACCAGACACTCAGGTAGCTGCATGCCAGCTGTCAGCCGCTAATCTTAGTGTATTTGATATAGAGGCCATTTTTGATCATTTTTTTGATAAAAGCTATGTGGTTTCCTTTTGTATCTGGGTCATTCTAAGAACATGAGAAATTTATGTTCGCGTAATGTAAGTTCATGAATACGACTTCCTGATTCGTTATTTGCTGTGATATAAAATGAGACATCAGCATCTATATCTGACATTAATTATTTTGTAGATAAGTGATGATTTAATGAAGAAAAACATGTCGACAATACGTGACGTGGCATGGTCTGTCGACTGTTCGCCGACGCCCTGTGAAGGTTTAACGGTTACTTAAAAACAGAAATTCTTAAGCTACTAGCTAAAGTTATAAATTTTGAAACGATACCTGTCCTTAACATTAAGATTAAAAGACTTTTAAAAATTATGTCACCCAATTATAAATAATATTGATGTTTCTACAAGCGTTATAAATTTTTTGTCACAACTGTCGACAAGTAAAGTTTTGAATTTTAGAATCAGACAACTTATTATTTCAAAGTTGTTTTGCTTTTTATGGCAACATTAGTGCATGCCTGTCAGTGGTAAGTCACATTTTTTGATGGAACAAAAGCAAGCTGCTGAATATTTTAAATTGAATAGAGGTACTACAAGTGTGTCAAAGTTGTAGAGTCACTTCTTAGAGGAAAAAATTAAAGGTTACTAACATGATAAAATAAATTGCCACACACAGCCGTGTCATTTACCCATCGAAAGGTTTTTGGACTTTATACCTAAAACCTGTATATTTAACGTAAACGATCTTGGTAAATTTAAAAGAATCATGATATGCCAACCAGAGATTGTAGATTTAATTATTGTTATAAAAACACGGTACTCACTCCGGCACTAGTATTTTCTTCCGTATTGTACTTTACGTACATAAATTTCACATAGAAAATTATCCAAACCTGGATCAATTGTTTGTATGTCATACAAACACTTGTTTCGTTTGGACTTCGAACCCATGGAACGTCGCAACCAAACGCTTAGCCATTGTTGTACTACTTAACTGTCAAATTCTGCTGATGTAGCAAGGCAAGCAAAAATCAAGGGAAAACGTTTTGCAATTTTTGCACCATTTTGGAAAAAGAATAAAAAACACAAGTAATTTTGATTACTTCGAATCGTCCACCGAAGTGAAAAATCCGTAGGCGTACAAGGACCTATCTGAAAGAAAGAAGAGGTGGAAAATCACGTCAGATATTTCCAAGTCCAACTAAATTAGAAAGTAAAATCTATCATAAGAAGGTTAGTGATAAGGAGTTAGAAATGAATGTTTGTACGTAACAGAATACTTGAAAAGTGGCCACACTAGTGAAAGTGAGAAAATAAATAGTATTTCAGGAATATAACTTTTAAGATAAAATCGAAGATATGTTTCCAAATGTAGAAAATGCTTAGAGAATCTTATAAGTATGAATAACTCGATGTCGCCACACTCGTTCTACGGACTTCAGTGTTTTGTATTCCCTTATAGGATTACATTACGACATTAGACACTCAAATTTAAAGATCGAGTGTTAAAGATATGTGTATACAGTTCCGACACCGAATTTCACATCGTGTAGTTTCACAGTCGTTTACAGTGTTGCAGACCATCTTGTGTTGATGTTGTCAAGTATCTTTAGATTAATTGTAGATCTCGAAGGCAAAGCGAATAGTGGGCTTTAGGGTTTAGGGTCAGTTTACACAGAAACGCGACGCGAAGAGACCATAGGTTTCGCATCTTCCGTTTATTTACTCATGTGGCCGCGCCGCAACACGCATCGCGCCGTCGCGAGGCGAAGACGTAGGTAGTAAATAAAGTTATATTTTGTATCACTATCTTAAAAAGTGCGCGCCGCGTCGCGTCGCGTCACATCTCGGTGTGAACCCCACGGAATAAATAATATTACCAGTCCTTACTGTCGACTTGACAAGGTCAAAGACCTCAAAAAGGAGGAGTACTCAATTCGACTGTATGTTTTTTTTATGTGTGTTACCTCATAACTTTTTTCTGGGTGAACCGATTTCGATGATACTTTTTTGACGTGACAACGTCTTATAATTCGATGAAGCTGGCTGCACGCACGAAAAAACATGACTCATGCGGCGTTACCTCGCTCTGAGGCGTTCCATTTAAGGCTTGAAGTGCAAGCGGGAGCGCGGAACGCGCGACAAAGAGGCACAATCGGCGTTGTCACGTTCAACTATCGTCAGTAAACCGACTTTACAGACAACCGATTTTTTTTATTTGAAAGATGGTGCTTCGCATGTGGTCCCATATAAATTTGATCAAAATATGACCAAAAGTTTTTGAATTATTCTTAATACTTAATTAATATTGAAGTCGGTTGTACAAAATTTAAATTTTTTTATATTATAGATTGCTAGGTGCAATAAACTTATAACAAAGACGGACAAGTTCCGTTACGATAAGTATTAAAGGATTAACAAATGTTTAATCTACATTATTATTATTATTACCATACTTACTTTTTGATAATACTACTTGTTACAATTTCTTTGAGACAGGCGGACAGTTGATTTTTTACCATGTAAGTGGCGGTGTAAGAATATCCACTATGATCCATATGGTCCCGAGGTAGTCATAAGAGGCGACAGAGGGAAATCAACCAGGAGATGGGCAGCAGCGTCTTCCTAATAACTACTAAAAAAACTGCAGTTTGTGGTGTTGTGCCAACCCGCCTACCATAATATCATAATAATATAATTCCTGTGATACAATCTATGGTGAAGGCCTATATTCAGCAGTGAACTTTTAATAGCCTGTAACAGTAATGGTTAACTTTATGTTGTTAAAGGTTTTAATTACGCAAAATGACTTCATCAACGCCTAAAAACAGCAATGTGTTGTATGGAATGTTTAAACCTCAAAATTCTATTATACCCTCTATAATGTTAAAATAATATTATATTTTATACGTGGTAGAGCCATGCTGCAGCTGCTGCAAATGGGTCGACTCGACCGGGGAAGAACCACGCTCTCACAGAATACCAGCGTAAAATAGCAGCTTAACGTTGCTTTGTTTCGTATGGTGAGTGTAGAGAACCGAAGACCCTTTTACTGGAAACGAGCCATTCTATCTTAGTCCTCACGGGTGAAAACACATCTGGAATTTGATTCGTAGTTGAGGGTGGATGTAGATATCTATGGGCAACAGCAACTACTTACCGTCAGGTAGACTGTGTGCTCGTTTGTCACCCTTATCCCATTAAAAAAAACAAGCTGTTTTACTGCAATTCAAACGGTGGATGAAGATGAGTGTTTTTTATTTTATAATTCTCACTTAAATTTTTAATTTTGTGTTGAAACCTCGAATAAATATGTGTTATTTCTGAATTTATTTTCTTCTTTGGTCTATATCGTATATACCTAGTCAGATCATAAGTATTGTCACACAGTAAAAACTTTCCTTTTAGAATGCTGGCCACAAAAAAGTTTATTGAATTCGAATTTCGAATTGTTCATGAAAATAATGCTGTACACTTTTTAGAATTTTACTCATTTTTAAATATGGAGTGGACGCTTAAGGAAGACCGTGTTGCAGTTATTGCGTTGCATCGTTTCGGTTACGCGCCAATTCAAATTTTTGACATACTGAAAAATTTGAATATAACCAAAAGATTCGTTTATCGTACCATCAAACGATACAATGAAGACTCTAGTGTAGATGACAGGTCAAGAAGTGGTCGTCCTCGGTTTGTTAGGACTCCAGCAGTGATAAAAGCTGTGAAGGCGCGAATTCAAAGAAATCCCAAACGTAAGCAGAAACTGTTGGCCCTTCAGATGGGGTTAAGGAGAACCACGGTGTTAAGAGGGTGTTAAATGAAGACTTAGGGCTTCGGGCATATCGAAGAAAAACAGGACATAATTTGAATGCTCGTCTAATGGACCTGAGACTGAAGAGATGCCGCGCTTTGTTGAAGCGGTACGCGGGAAAAAAATATCGGGAAATTCTTTTTTCGGGTGAAAAAAATTGTACCGTAGAAGAGAGCTACAACAAACAAAATGATAAGGTGTACGCACACAGTAGTGAAGAAGCGAGCGACCGTATTCCGCGTGTCCAACGAGGTCATTTTCCATCCTCGCTCATGGTATGGTTGGGAGTTTCTTATTGGGGCTTAACAGAGGTACATTTTTGTGAGAAAGGTGTAAAAACGAATGCAGTTGTGTATCAAAATACAGTCCTGACGAACCTTGTGGAACCTGTTTCTCATACCATGTTCAATAACAGGCACTGGGTATTCCAACAAGATTCGGCGCCAGCTCATAGAGCGAAGAGCACACAAGACTGGCTGGCGGCGGGTGAAATCGACTTCATCCGGCACGAAGACTGGCCCTCCTCCAGTCCAGATTTGAATCCGTTAGATTACAAGATATGGCAACACTTGGAGGAAAAGGCGTGCTCAAAGCCTCATCCCAATTTGGAGTCACTGAAGACATCCTTGATTAAGGCAGCCGCCGATATTGACATGGACCTCGCTCGTGCTGCGATAAAGGACTGGCCGCGCAGATTGAAGGCCTGTATTCAAAATCACGGAGGTTATTTTCAATAAACTTTAATGTCATAAGAATCTATGTTTTGTTAAGTTCATTTTGGTATATAAATGGTTACATAATGAATAAACTATTTTATATTAAACATGTGACAGAATTTATGACCTGACTAGGTATATACGGGTCATATCCTCTTTGATAATATGTTTTCGATCTGTATTTCTATATGTCAGCATATAGTAAAATAGATTCCTTACTATATGCTGACATATAGAAATAATAATAATAGAAATCGATTAGATCTTAATTATAAAGTATCCAGCCAGTAACTTTTTAGTCTTATATTAAACCACAGAGTTGGTTGGTTTTATTATTTTACCTTGGTTTTATTTGCTCATTCGTATCAACAGAAACCATATTAAGGAAAGAGAGAAAGTGTAGTTTCATCCAAACGCAAGAAGTAAAATTCTAATATCAACAGTAAGTTCGAAAACCTTTTTCTGGGATCTCGCTACCCACGAACGGACCCAAGGTCTTATTCTGTTTTTATTTGTTTAGCAATTCGTTTTCGTGATATCGATTGGCGATAGTAAAAAGGTTTACACTTTAACCGTTTCGCTGTCCCGTGCACTACATATAGGTCATTGGTATTGTCTTTATTGTGTCTGGAAACCGGACAGTGAGAGTGTTAAAGAGGTCCTGATTATATCTTATTATACTCTTTGGGGTATACTAAAAGCTGAAAGCTGCATCCAACTCAGTTTCCACAGTAACGGATATGAGATAGACATTAGATATAATCACCTTTTCACTATTACAACATAGTATAAAGCAACTATTGTACTGTTTCTGGGATAATATTTACAGGATTTTCTATTATAACAGCGTCATATTATGGGCTTTTGTAAACGCGCGACACCGACACCGCGTCATTTGTGACCAGGTCCAGAAAATCCATAAAAGGTCAGTGCCAGCCATTGGGTACTGCTCGTATAATTTTAGAATGCTATTATTCACGTCTTGGATTATAATATATATGTACATGAATGAAAGAATAAAAACCGCCTTCCTACAAAGTTACATCATCGACAGAAAGTTACGGCATATTTATCTAATAGGTATATAAATGCCCGCGGCTTTGCTGTGGCTAGGTTAATATGCACATTAACCTAGTGTAACCACCTAAATACATAAACACGTTATAATCATCGTAGTAATAGTTGGGTCGTGTATTGAATATGGAAAATCATGTAGCAACTTGACAAACGACTTCAGTAAGAAATACATTTAATAAGGGTGACAAGCGAAGCAGGTGGACCTGATAATAAGTAGATACTGAGGCCAATATATCTCTACATTGACTCATAAGGACTAAGATCCTTCGTTTCCAGTAAAATGGGCCGCCGATTCTTCTACACTTACCATACGAAACACAGCAGCATTATACGCCTATTTTACGATGGTGTTCTGTGAAAGCGTGGACCTTCCCCGGTCGAGCCGACCTATTCTTTTTGCAACTATATACCTACCTACCAGCATGACTTCGCATTTCATACTACAGCGCAGTATATATATTACAGAACCAGACTATTGTGAGAAGTCAGAATGTGTCCAAAAAGGCACGTCTGGCAATTCACAATGCTGTGTTAGTTCCTACTTTAATGTATGGTAGTGAAAGTTGGGTGTGGCAGAAGAAGCACGAGAGTAGAATAAATTCTGTAGAAATGCGGTCCTTGGGGAGTATGTTAGGGATGAATCTGAATGACAGAGTGAGAAATTGTTTGATAAGAGAAGAGTGTGGCTTGCAAGATGATGTTGTGACCAGGATTAAGAAAGGTATGCTTCGGTGGTTTGTTCTTGTAGAAAGAATGAATGAGGAAAGAGTAACAAAGCAAATTTATGTTGCAGAGGTGAACGGCAGAGTCGGGAAGGGACGCCCTAGGCGAAAGTTTATCGAACAAATTGGCGATGAAAATGGGCCAAATCAAGAGTACCTTTAACCGACGAGCGTGTATGCGTAGGTATATGGATGTGGAGGAAGTGAGAGAGGTGTGTCAGGATCGTGCCAAATGGAAGTCCATAGTCCCTGACTACCCCTCTAGGTGACAGGCGTGAGTGTTTATGTATGTATGTACTATTTGCGTAGATCAGATCAGTAATGCTGGTATAAACTTTGGAAGTCAGTGAGAAAATTGTATTCCAAACTAGACATCATGTTATAGTTTCACATCCTTACGTACAGGCCTCGCGCTAACACTTGTGCAAAGGAGTGTAATAAATGACCACCATTTGTTGTTCCATCACATTGTAATGCTAGTCTTCAAGGTAAGAGTGAACAGGCTTTTGTTAAGTCATTGCTTACCTTCAGTTGGGAAAGAAGTCAAGCATTGACTCACTATAATTACCTTGTTAATTATTGTTGTTCAATTTAAAATAAAAGATTATAGGAAGTATATACAAAAGTCGATTACAAAATTATGGTTATCAAGATAAAAAGATAAAGATAAGAGTAATTTTTTTATCTATTATCCTATGAATAACAGTCGAATTATATATGTACATTTTAAACAAAAGACTTTGTTTGAGTTGTTTTTACGAATTCAATTTTATTATATTTTTAATAAGAGGTTTTTATAGGGGGACAAACGAGCGTACGGCCAGTGGCGGCGTAAGGGGGGGGCGGCGGTGGCGGTGGGGGCGGTCCGCCCCGGGTGCCGTGCAGCAAGGGGTGACAACAACAACTCACTCGCACAGTCAGAGAATACATACAAAAGAATTACACCACAAAGACATACCAATAAATAAATAGCTACTTACTGTAGTATCTACCAGCATACAAATATATTATATCTTAATAATATGTATCTCAAATTTATTTTTATTTACTTTCGAATATAACTTAATTTCCTAAATAAATGAGTTCAGGTTAGATAGCGATTAGTCGAGTGAGTAACGCGATCGCAGAAGATAAGTACGGGCTCAAGAATATGATAACACTATAAACATGGCAGGAGCTCATGGTGGCGAACAAGCCAGAATCAAATAACGCAATCCCAAAGCATTGTTTATGCCTTGCGCTAATCATTCGCTAAATTTATGTGGAGTGCACTCATTTGGCATCGTTAATTCAAGTTTAACTTTTTTCGAAAATCAAGTTTAATTACCTAGTCTTTTGACCACCAGAGACAAGAGGGAGTGCTCATCACGACGCTGTTAAACCACTGCAGAATAATTTTGAGAAACTTGTATCAACACTCGAAGATATATTTGATCTAAGTAGTAACAGAGAAAACGTCAACACTCTTACCAGCTTTGTGTGACTTCAGTTTTTTATGCTATATTTCCTTTTGGTGTGAAGTCCTAAAAAAAGTTAATCAGACGCAAAAGTAAATACATACATCTGCACTATCACTGGAAAAGTGTGTGATAAAATCAAAGCCCTAAAATTTTTCTTCCAATCCAACGTATTCAAATAGTGGAAAAAGCTATTGTCTACGCAATAAAAAATATGAGGACTTGGAAATTTCTATTGAAGGAGAAGAGGAAGGAGGAGATTTCGAAAATGTTTGCCAGGAGAAATGGCCGATATGCTGAAATAACATTGCCAGAGGAGCTGCAGAGAACTATGTTAAAATGTCTTGACAGATTTTACGAAAAACTAGACCATCGTTAAATCGTAACGATTAATCGAGTATATAAAATATACTCGATTAATCGTTACGAAACGAGTTATAAAACGAGTTAATCGAACGATCACTACGATATTCTCGTAACATTTTGTGTTGTTCAGCCTTACACTCAAGGCCTTATTTACCCACTGGCTAACTAGGCTGGAGCCTAGGGCTCAAGGTTCGAGGAAGAGCTGAGCTTGCCTTTGGAAGCACCACTTATGTACAGAATAAAATTCGGTATAATATTCTCAATAAATCAAGTATTTTACTTGTTGCTCTTTTTTATTTTTGGTATAAAACAAATAAATAGATTTGTAAAAATAAGACTGACTAATTTGGTCTTTCGTTGACTGACTGGACGTGATTCAAATATTAAATTTTAAACTGCTCAAGGGCTCCCTTCTCTAAATCTAATTTTATTAAGGTGTTTTGCCAAGGCTGTTCAAGGGAAATTTTGTCAGTCATCTGTTCCATCCCTGCATAGGGAAAAGGACTCACTGGCCCATGCCACAAAGGAGAAAGACGATATTTTTGGTTCTCTCTTTCAATTCAACTCGACTTTCAACGACTGGGGGCTTAAGCCGCCGACCATCCCGCGGTGTGATTACTCCTTGATGGATGTGCAGTTTACACAGCGCTCATTGTGTTAAACACTCCTCTCCCTGAACTTCAACAAGTCAAGTGGGCCTGATTGAGTCCCACCTATTGTGCTGAAGATGAGTGATCCGAAGTTAGCACCGGTTCTATTACGTCTTTTCTGGTACTCCTACTAGCTAGGCATAATCCTGAACTTATGGAAGACAGCTTTAGTGCACCTGATTCCTAATAAGGCGACCGCTCTGACCCGTACAACTACAAGGTTATCACCATTGCCTCCTTGTTCTCCAAAATAATGGAATCCATTATAAACTGCCAGCTCATAAGGTACCTTGTGAACCACCAGCTGATTAGTGACCGCATTAGCGGTTCTAATCTTTTAATTTACCTGACTCATAGATGAGCGGAAGCAGTAGAGTCCAAGAGAGAGGTCTTGGTCGTTACTTTGGATATAGCAAAGGCCTTCGATGGGCTTTGGCATAAAGCGCTTCTTTAGAAGCTCTCTTATGAAATTCCCAAGAAATTGTGCATTCAGGATCCACCTCCGTTTTCTAGCACGTCTGAGCATCAAGGTCGTAGTAAATGGTGCATAGTCCGACTACGAGCCTCTTAATGTTAGTGTTCCACAAGGCTGCGTGCTATCACCTACGCTGTTTCTTCTGTATATCAATTACATATATGTTGCTGTTACAAGACGTCTATTATCGGAACAAACGTGTGTCTGAAGTCGAGCATTTCTCTCGGCATCGACAAATCGAATAACGTACAGTTCCGCAGTCACTTGGAACCTTGAAAGAGAAGGCTAAATTGGCCTCTAAAAAGCTTGGAGTGCTCAGCAGAGTGGAATAGTAATTCATGCCAGCACACTTTACAAGACGCAAGTTGGCAATCACATGGAGTACTGTTCTATCTCTGGACCGGGGCACCCCAGTGCCAGCTCCTTCCTCTTGACCGCATCCAGCGAAGTGTGGGTCGAATCGTCGATAACCGAGTTCTTTCTGTCTGGCTCGATTCACAGGTGCTGTGAAGAGATGTTGCATCCCATTGCATTTTCTATCGCATATCCCACGGGGAGTACTTAGACAAATTGTTCGGATTAATAATTCGGTTATTTCTTCCAATAAATATAAAAATCTAGTAGCTAAATATATTCGTGATCTGGGCAGGCACAGACAGAATAGGCTGGTAGGGGGGGGGAGGGGGGAGGGAGGGAGTCATATTCATAGTTAGCTTAGGGCTTTCGACACTTTGAATCGGGCACTGCTTAAACTCTGCTAACGTTCGTGTAAATCTGACTAAAATCTACGATGAATTTTGTGCAAAAACAATAATTTTACTTTTTTATAATAATAATATTTATTTATTTCTCCCACTTTTTATACAGTTTCATTTCTTACATAAATAGTTTAAGAGTTTTAAGTTGTTGTGGGAGACAGGAGCCCAAACTAGGTAACCCTGTGCTATGGGTCTCCTGGCTCCCCCTCTTGGCTTTATTACAATTCGATGAATATATACCTAGACATGAAGTGAGCGTTGCCTGTGAAGATCGAATATAAGATTTCTTAGGTGTAAATAACAATAAAAGGCATATTGATTATATATAGCAAGCAATATGTTTAAAATTGAAGTTATATACTTCAAATCAAAATGTTATATAAAAGCATATACGTATACATATATAAATATACATGAATGTGTGTGTGTGTGTGTGGTCATGCGCGCGCGTGTGTGTATGTCTGTGTGTGTGTGTGTGTGTGTGTGTGTGTGTGTGTGTGTGTGTGTGTGTGTGTGTGTGTGTGTGGGTGGGTGTGTGTGTGTGTGTGTGTGTGTGTGTGTGTGTGTGTGTGTGTGTTTCTATCTCACTATTCCGCTATTTCAGTAAATTCTCTGTTTCTTCGTAATCTAATTTCATAAGCCAATCTGTTAACTTTTTTTTACATTTATATTTTGTTAGTTGAAAAATTGAGTGTTGTCTATTAATTTTATTATATAACCTGCCTATTCTGTACCCATAAAACTTTTGAGCGAAAGTAGATTTTGCTTGTATCGTTTCGCATACCTCATAGTTTCTTCTCCTGATTTGTATTAAATTAGGTGTGAACTCAGTGCAAGTGTGTTTTTTTAAAATTGTAGACAATATATATAATTGCCGTACTGTAAGCACTTTAGCTTCCCTGAATAAAATGGTAGTTGAGAAAAATTTTGGCTTATAAAGTGCAACTTTTAGAATCATTCGTTGAGCTCTTTCCAATTCAAGCATGGGTGTCTTATTGGAACCTCCCCAAACGGTAATACCGTAGGTTAATATAGATTGGCACAAAGATATATAAACAGTTTTTAACAAAGTCCAATTTGTGACATGTCTTAAATTTTTAAAAATGTAAGTAAGTTTTCTGACTTTTTGGGTTAAATTTCTTATGTGCGCTTTGAATTTAAGATTATTATCTATTGTTATACCTAAGTATTTAATTTCTTGTGTATTTATTATATTAAAGCAGTTGCAGTTTGAACTAGGAAATTGATAACATGAATGAGCTATAATTTTATAATTGTTAATATATTTTGGTAATTTGCGAATCGAAAACGTAATATATTTGGTTTTATCAACATTAAGTGAAAGTGAATTTATGGCTAGCCACTGACAGACGGAATTAAAACCTTCTTGTGCAATATTAAAAACTTCTTCCCATGAATCCCCATAGAAAGTTAGTGTAGTATCATCGGCATACGATATTATTTTACAATTTTTTATATTTAAGTTACAAAGTTCATTAATGTAGCATAAAAACAGCGTTGGGCCAAGTATACTGCCTTGTGGGATGCCGTAACTAATTGGTTGTTCATCGCTTACTATGTTACCTATCCTAACACGCTGTGTTCGATTATGTAAATAATCCATAAGAAGAACTGCTTATCCCTTATGCCCAACATTTCTAGTTTTTCAGTAAACTTATCGAAAGAGACTGTATCAAACGCTTTTTGGAGGTCAATAAAAATGGTTAGACATTTTTTTTTTACTATCCAATTTTTCAACAATAAAACTTGTTAAGGCGTGTACAGCATCAGTTGTTGACTTTCCCTTTCTAAAACCGTATTGAGCATTCGAAATTATTTCATTTGCTTCAAGATATTTAATAAGCCTACAATTAATAATCTTTTCAAAGATCTTAGAGAGGGAAGGTAATATTTGGAAGCCAACAGCATTTCCTCCCAAGAAGCGGTTCAATGTACTTCATTGGAGCTTTTCAGATTCATCGTAAAACGGGGCTATTCTGCTGTACCGAATCTAGCACTAAGATTTTTTTTACTATTTGTGTTTCAGTAGCATAATGTGAAAGAAGTTTTTCAAAACTCAAGTTAATAAAATTGACTAAGATTTTTTTTACTATTTGTGTTTCAGTAGCATAATGTGAAAGAAGTTTTTCAAAACTCAAGTTAATAAAATCTTACTTAAGGTCTGCAATGAGCCAATCGTGACTAACCAATTTTTCCATTTAATCTATCGCAAAGGAAAAGAAAGTAAATTTTGATAATGTAATAGAATATTTTAGCAAAATAAAGTCCCGTAAGCATGTTTAGCATTTTTTGTTTATTTTGGGGGGTACTTGATAGAAAACCGCCGTGGGTGCCAACCTATGCTACGCCGCCACTGCATACGGCTCACCTGATGGTAAGTGACTACCGCCGCCCATGAACAACTGCAACACCAGGGGAATTGCAGGTAACGCACATTTTTTTAAGGTCCCTAACGGCTCTTTTTTGAGGGTCCCTAAGTCGTAGCGGTCCAGAAAAGTCGCCACTGGTAAACTGTTCCACAGAGATATCGTACGAGGAAGAAAACTCCTATCATAACGTAGTGGTGAACCGCCAAACATTCAGATGGTGTGGACGGTATCGGGAGTTTTGCCGCGATGTGCGTTCGTGAAATGTAGCGGCTGGGATTAATCCAAACAATTCCTCAGAGCACTCCCCGTAGTAGATGCAAAAAAATTGCAAAGGGATGCAACATCTCTTCGCAGCGCCGATGGATCAAGCCGATCGGAAAGGAATCGGTCGTCGATTCGAGCCGCTCTGCTCTGGATGTGGTCAAGTGGAAGGATTAGGCACTGGGGAGTCCCAGCCCAGAGATGGGAACAGTATTCCATGTGAGGCCGAACCTGCGCCTTGTAAATTTGCAGGCGGTGTGCTGGCGTGAAATACTGTCTCGCAATATCCAAACTAATGGTCAATGCCTCCCCCCTGGATTCTACGCCCCCGCCCATCTATGAGTCAGGTAGACCAGAAGATCACCAGCTGAACGACCCAGACGAAAACCATATTGGCGGTCACTAATCAGCTGATGATACTAAAGGTACCGCATGAGCTGGCAGTTTATAATTGATTCCATTATTTTGGAGAACAAGGACGTGGTGGCGATAGGCCTGTAGTTAGATGGGTCTGAGCGCTCGTCGTTTTTAGGGATCGGGTGGATGAAAGCCGTCTTCCATGAATTCGGGACAATGCCTAGGGAGTAGTAGTACCGACAAAGACGCGTTAAAACTGGTGCCAACTCTAGAGCACACGTCCTCAGCATAATTGAGGGGTTTCCGTCAGGCCAACTCGACTTTTGGATGTCCAGGGAGAGGAGTGCTTTGCGAATCGAGCGCTCTGTGAACCGCACAGGTATGGAGCACTCAAACCGTGGGACGATCAGCGGTGTGCTCCCCCCCGTCAACAGGAGTCGGGTTGGACGTAAAGAAAGAGCCTAGCAGATCGGCTTTCTCCTTTACGGCATGGGCCAGTGAGTCGTCCTCCCTGTGCAGAGGTGGAAGTAACCACAGAGTAAATAATAGTACAAGAAGTATAACTTACAAATAATTGCATGCCTTAAGCGCGAAGCGTAAATTGGTACTATGTTGTAGAAAATAGGAGAGTCACTATAGTTCCAACCAGTGAGACATCATAGTCCTCAGACGCAGATATCCATGGGCTAAAGTAAGTAGGCATTTAACGTATAAATTAATGATAACAAAGTGAACAGACCTACAGTTAGGTCGGTTTTATATAAAGCGTAAAAACATAAATGAAATAAAACGGAATTGATAACTTGACTTACCCTGTGTGTCATTACACGCAAGGCAATAAAAGGTATAAGTAGTTGGATAAACATCAAGTTTATTTTTATAAAGTTGATGGAATTTACTTAAACGCTGAGAAGATAATTTGATTTCAAATTTTCAACCTTAATGATGTGAATGCGAGTCGAAAATATTTGTATTTTGAATCTAAAATATTCTAAGCTTTTGTATCCGTCCTTCAGACGCTTAGAATTATTTAATATTGCATATAATATTATGTTTGTACCCATATATGTCTGTAATATGATGGCACATTGTACCTACAAACATAAAATATAGCAATTTCTAATTGAAACGCGTAATACCCATTAAAATAAATAACAAAATCAAGAGAAGAAAGAAGTGACAATTAGAAAGCTACTCGTAGGTACATTAAAGTGGAAATACCATAAACTGCTTCTGCAGAGTGATGATGATCCAGATCCTATAATAAAGAACCAGAAGCTTTTCAACTGATAGTCATAGTTTTTATAAAAGTGTCATGTGCATGCATGCATGAATGTTGTATTTAAATTGCATTTGCACGAATTTTGTATTTAATGGAGACGGCAACAAGGGTAGGCTTTATTTTAATTTTCTTGTATTTATAGAAGTTAGTTACAACGTTCTGTAACGCGACCTACATGTCTACATCTCTAACGAGAAAACTGCTTCATGACCCTGAATACTAAATGAGATTTGACTCAGCCTCAAGTGTTTTTTATAGAATTAATAGAAAGAGTACGACAAAGGAAGGAAGTATGTAGAAAGGAATGAGTGAAGAGATGACGACTAATAGAAGAGAATGGAAGACGAAGACATGCTATGTCGTCCCCAAATCACTTGAAATAATACAGGAAGAAAACAGAAAGACAAGTATAATATAAACAAGGCGAGCAACTTCTAACGTATAAAGACAATGTGCTTTGTGTAAATTACAATAAGATAGCCTAGCAATAAAATGTCCAAAGTGTATATTTCTAATGAAACACACACACACACACACATATATATATATATATATATATATATATACATATATATATATATATATATATATATATAATGTTAACAATTATGAGAATTATTGATGCTCTGAACTAGATTTTATTCTTCAATATCATGACTAATAATTATAGCTCCTGAATGCCATCAAAACGAAATGCCTAAATTTTTTTAAATCAAATGTAAGTCAAATTTCTACTCATATTAAATTAAACGATCAAATACTTGAATTAGGTAGTAGATGCCACAGTTTTCCTTCGTATCACTATTAAAGCCCGCTTTTCACTATGGGATATAATATAATATATATTACATCTCGAGATATAAATTAATATCGCTCACCATACATTTCATATGGAACCGTTTACACTGAGCTATAATATATATTACATCTCAAACTATAAATATTCTTTCGATCGACCGAGCGATATATATATATTATATTTCGCCCCCTGTATCCCGCACACCGTTCCGCGCCCCCGCAGAACGGTGTACGGGGTAAGGGGGGGGGGGGGGGGGGGGGGGGGGGGGAATCGAATGACCAATGACGAACGCACACTAGTTAAAAGATATATCTCACAGTGTGAAAGCCAATGGCGGGATATAATTTATATTTCGGGATATAATATATATTATATCCCATAGTGAAAAGCCAGCCTAACTCACCCCACAATGGAGACCTCACATTGAAGCCTTGTCAAGGAGACTTAGTTTCGATGTGTATGCAGTTAAAAAATAAGGCTATTTATTACTAATATAGATCTAGCAAGGTTGGTTTATTTCAGCTATTTCCACAGTGTTCTGTCCTATGGGTTATTGTAGTTGGGATCAGATGCTAATAATAAAAAAAATATTTATAAAACAGAAAAGTGCTATTCGTGGTATTTACAATATTAGACCAAGGGACTCACTCACTCAGAGATCTTTTTAATGAAACTTATATCCTGACTGTTACATCATAATTCATTTTGGATAATATTATTTACATCAGTGACTGGCAGAGAATGTCTCTAGCATTAAGTCTACCTATACATCATGTATGAAGTTTAATTTAAAAAAAAAACTATTTTAATATCTTTGAAATGTATTATGTCTATTAATTTAACACGCGTAATAAATCTAAAATTGCTGTACTAAAGTAGAATTACAGCTTTGTAAGACTGGCGGCTTATTTTTGGATCCATGTTTAACTATTTATTTATTTATAACAAGATTCCCGCATTCTGATTTGCCTTTACTTAAATTCAAGTGCATATACAAAGCATTATTTTAAAGATAAGAATACGTGGGAATAGTGAGCTACTTTAGACATTTTTTTATAACTTAAAGTTAAAAAAGTTACATGCTATATACATCCCACTACTCGGGCACAGGCCTTCTCTCATTTCTGAGAGAGTTTTAGGGCAAGGAGATAACCGCCGCGCAGCCACAATGCGTGTTGGCGAACTTCACATGTCTTCTAAATATTTTTTTTTCTTATTTCTCAGACATGAAGATTCCTTACGATATTTTCCTTCACTGCCGAGCACATGATAAATCAGCACTTAAAATTGCAATTAACAATTTCATTGGTGCCGGCGGGGATCGAAGCCGGGTTGCTCGTGTATTGTGTAATTTACAGCTAGCGCTTAGCCCCTGTGCTACCACGGCTCATATAACTATTCGGCTCTTATAACTAACGTATATATTTTATAAGATATAATAGTATAATATTATTGGAAAAAAATTGTCTAGTTGTGAATTTCTTCTCACAAGGTTTCCCTGCAGTAGGGACCTAGCTTTTGATTGTCAAAAAGTGATTTATAAAAAATATTAGAAATACATGGCCAAGGACTTTAAACTCTACTGTTTAACTCGTTTACAATATACTGTTGTCAGAGTAAAATGAAAAATAAAAATGAATAATAGCTTCCTACGTGTAGATAAATGGCAAGAATTACACCATCGATGGTAAGCAAACTTGTTTTCAGCCGACTTGAGAAATTAGCACTCTGACAATAATTTAGATATATATGGTAATGAAGAACTTTGCGGGACTAAATAAATAAGTAAATAAACGTATTGGACAATTTTTTTAGCGTAAGTATTATCATATAAGTATTAGCACCTAGTAACTCGATACACATAAGCGAGTGCTTATGTATATCGAGTTACTAGGTGCTTCTTTTCTGTCTAAAACCGTATGTGTAGATACCACCCGCTTAGGTACTCATTTCTTACGTCAAATAGCAGTACACTTACTGCGGTTTCCCAGTTTAAAGGGTAAAGAGAGCCAGTACAATAACAGACTGTGAGGCATTTTAGCATGTGTAACCTTTGTTCTTTACTGGCCATTTGGTTGAATGTTAGATCGCGTGGTATGCTATTATTAAAAAAATATGATTAAAAAAGTGGTTATGTGCAGGTTAGGACAAGCGTATATATAATAAAGGCTACAGATGCGTTGTGGGGCTCTACCTTTGCAAATTATCTTAAATGCTTTTTGTTATTTATATGCTAACAACCCAAGTCGGTAAAAGGTCAAAACGAAATTTTAGTCAAGGTATTTTTTTTTTATTTTAACACTATTTATAATTCGAATATTTAAAAAAAGTTAAGGTGTAGGCACATTGCAGGCTATATGTATTTAGAAAACATGGTACAAAAATATCTACTCGTATCTGAGGACACTATTCGAGCATGTTTCACGGTTTCATTTACACCCTGTTTTCACTTGCTCTACATAAAGGAAGTAGTTACATAAAAATGATCTAGGTATTTATTTTATTTTTCTTATCTTAAAATTGAGACATAAATCGAGTGATGAATTAATAACGCCTATGAATGATAGCCTATCATCCATAGGCGCTATTTCCCTTAACCTTCGTTTTACTTTTATAAATCAGGTTTTAAAGTATTTAATTTAAATTAAAAAAATTTAAAATTTAGTTTTTAAAGTATTACTTAAAATGTTCAAAATATGGTCAGATTTATAAAGATAATTTCTGATTATTTTACTTTCAGTTCATTTTATTAAACATGTTTATTTTAGTTTTTAATAATCTATTTTAGCAATTTCATTTAAACGTGTCGAAGATTTTTAAAGATACAAGTACGTCTATTTTTCCTCATAATTTATTAACTGCCAAAATCAATGCTTGATTACGTAATATTATTTCCTAGATATATAAAATTAAGTTCATAATATATCCCTACTAAATAATATTATGATTCCTGTAGTAATTAAATGGACCGTTTTATTTTTGCAAAAAAAAGTCTAACATCATCAGAATAACTTCGTAAATTAAACTATAATAAAAAAAATATTTGCGTAAATTATCGTGTAATGGATTACGGATAACTTAATTTTTCTGATTACGCTGTTCGCATGTGAAAGAAACTACAAAAATCCTTACCTTGCAATAACTTGATGTTTTCGTCAACTTCTGGCAACAAATGCAAGAATGTTGTAGCAAATAAAACTCCTCCACCAAAGGCCAACAACCCGATCACCAGTTTATTTGAAGATCGCATATTTGTACCGGCTGCCTTAGTAAACCAGTTAAATTTCATCGAAATTAGTATTGGTACGCATCCAACAGCCATGGACACGCTAAACAGCGTAACCATAGTGATGATCTTCGCCCTAAGAGCTTCTGCGGGGATAAAGTTGAGTGATTTTTCAATATCCATTGCGAAGATTAATTTTGTGCCGGTTTGCTTCAATTGGGGAGCGACGTGAGTTATGTAAGATTAGAATATATCCCGCGCGATCACACGCGTTACCGTTTTGGTGGAGACGTATCTATACCAGACGCGCCGGTTACTCTACTGAGACACCACCGCTCCAGCTCCCAGTAGCCAGTACCGGTAAAGATGGCGGGCTCTTGATAATGACTTCATTATTAATGATAAAATGACAGCGACTGTTTGCCAACCGTCGTCGCTTCAACCTCAATTAGGCATTGCCGTTCCTGCGTCTGGGAGGAGCAAACGCACGCCTGCAATGACGCGGTGTCGCCTGAACTATTTGAACAACGTGCATGTAAGATCTGTTTATTTAAAATTCACTCAAGTACATCATCTCAGTTTACACGATATTATTTGTTAAGCAAGCAAAAATACTACTCTTATCACACCCGTAGTGCATTATCTGTAGATATTTGGCTCAAAAAGTTGTAAAGTGGTGTTGATGATAATGTTGTGACTACACAATTTTTCGGAATCAAAGAGGTAGGTAAACAGTTGTAAAATAAATAATAAGCTAATTCTGGGACCTATTTAGTTTATGTTTCAGTGTAATTTAATTGTATTTTAGTTCTTCAGATAGATTAGAATATTCATAAGTGCAATTAGCCAATGTAACTGAATATTTTAAAAAGGCAAGTAATTTAATGGTATTTTTTTAAATCAGGATTTCCCAACCTTTTTTGACCAGGGACCACTTCGATTTCTTTATTATTAACAGGAATCGCAAATCTAAACGTAATAAGGTTGTGCTTACATGCATGTAATATTTACAGATGAAAATAAAGTAATAAGTAAATTATAAATAATTAGCTTTTGCCCGCGGCTTCGCTTGCTAACACTGCATCCTCGATCAATATCAAGCATCTGTTGTACACTTCGTCTATGAGCATTTGCGCACTATCTTGCAATTCTCTCTCCAGTTGCCGTTTAATGTCTTCCGAGAGACTGTCTTTGTATTTCTCCCAAAGGCTTAAAGGATCAAAGAGTTGACAGAAAATTAACATTATTGTAAATAGCTTTCGCAGCTTCAAAGGAGAATTGCACAATGCAGCTTCCTCTAAAGTAGTGTCCCAATGCTTGTCGTCTTCGAGCAACCCAAGAATCTTACATGCAGACTGAAATGTTGGATGGAGAATACCATTCACAGTCTTTAAGTCTTCAAAAGATGTCGGTCCTATAACCTCATGGAGCAGCAGGCGTAGGTGGTAGCACTCAGTGTTGTTTGGATGAATGGTGTAGACTCTACCCAGAACATCATCATTTCTCACTCCGGGCTGCTACAACTTGCCCTCTTTTCTTTCTAGAAAATTTATTTTTGTTCCAGACAAAGTAAGAAGGGACTTCAGAGTACAGCAGTGTCTTGGCATAATTGTCCGTTTTGCATATTTCAAAAAAAGCTAGCAGCGTTGTCTGAGGTGGACTCTTTATTTTTTCTGACAGGTTATTAAAGGTAAAGTATACACGTTGGCCGTTTTCAAGGTGAACAGCGAGACGTAAGACGGGAGGGAACCTTTCATGAATGGGAAAGCTTAAGATCCTCCAAACTGCTTCGGAACTATTTATGTACCGGCCGCTTTCGTACATTTTCACCTCATCTTTCTCATTCTCTATAGTAAAGGCTGCTTGGTCACTACAATTGTTCTCGTATTTACAGATATACTTGATAGACTTAACAGAGCTGCAGTACTCCACATTAATATGGAAATTGAAAGTACGTAACAGGACAGGATTGTAAGGCACCACCCAGCGGTTGTCCAACTCAATAGCATTATTTTTATTGTGTAACCACCGTCAGCTGGAGACAACCTCCTGTTTTGCGGATATCCATCGCCTCCTGTCTGTGTCTCCTTGAGAAGTGAGAACCATCTTTCATGCAGGGCGATTTGTGGTTTAAACTACCGCAAGGGCCATGTATCATGTTGGCCTTCACAATATCGTAGAGGAGAGGGTCTTGTTCAGGATCAGGTATTTCAGCTCTAATAACATTGTCAATCTTATCTGGGATGATACACTGCTCTAGCCATAGTAAGATGTGAATATGGGGAAGACCCCGTTTTTGCCATTCGACCGAGTATATAAAGCAACGCATCGCCCCAAATAGATTGCCTTTGGTTAGAAGAGCCATCATATTTTTCACCTTAACGTGGAATACCCTGGCTATAATGTCATGGTACAAATTGTAGTAAGTATACTCCAGCACAAATAAAACACTAATTCAAATTAATGTTATAATGATGTATTTGAAGTTTGAAAACTTATAATTACTTTTTTTTTATTGGAGTACACCTACGAAGGTTCGAATTGAATAGTCACTCCATAGTGGTAAAACGGGAGTTCAGAGTTTGTATTGGGAAACAATTTAATTAATTTTATCTCATGTCCGCCGTCTTAGACTTCGAAGTAACTGCCATGTTCGCAATCAACGTCCCAAAAAACCTAAATAACGACACCCATGTCGATTATTAGGTTTATTTACCCCATTTCACCCCCTAAGAGGTTGATTTTCGGAAAATCAGGAAAGACGTATTTGCTTATCATTATATCGTTCTATATATATATATATATATATATATATCATTCCTCCTTATTCCTTGTATACATCATAAAGGGGAACTGTGTGCAAAATTTAAGTTTTTTGGGTCCAAGGATTTGGGCTGGGCGTTGATGAGTGAGTCAGGACTTGTCTTTTTATATATATAATATAGATAGAAGATATACTTCAATAATTCTCATTTTCTTCGGTGTCCATTTACTACTCTCCTAAATTAATTTGTTTCTTAACCAAAAATATCAATATTAAATATAAAATAATAACCATACTATGAAACTTTATTAAAAAGCACAACGTTTACACCCAAAATATATAACTATAACTCCACGATAAAATGAAATTTTATTACATAAATGTTTAACAAAAAAATTCTGATACCGCCATGCTACGCCCCGCACCGCACATGTCTCAGTCAACGCGGCGTGTAATGGCCGTGATACGAATTTTGATTAAACGTGTAATGGCATTTCGTCAATCACGCATCGTTGCTCCCAGCTTTTCTTCGGGAGTTACAGCTTTTCGCATTCGGTGTTACCAAGACCAGTAACTTACCAAAATAAGCCTCTTTCATGCGAAAATAATTTGCAATCCTCTTTTGAAACCCGTATGTCAATAAGTTAATAGTTTCGCGGGAGGTGATTATTCTGGAATCGTCCTCTTTCTTATCGTCCGTATTATTAAGATTTTATTTATTATGTAGTTAACTATCAATTCTATTGACTACCTCCGTAAATTAGATTCGTAATTTTGATATTATTGACAAAACAATTGGATAAAGATTAAAACCTCATTACCTTCTTCCTCACTGCCTCTTTTACCGTCGTTTTTTATTAGCGATGGTGGTGAGGTCAAAACGATGGCAATAAATAATCTATACAAATAATTAAAATTGAAGTGTCTGTTTGTAATATTAAAATAACAGCTTTTTACTAAATGCATATGAAAGTAAATATGGTACTTATAACAAAAACACAATTTTTAAAATTTTTGTCTGTCTGTCTGCTTGTTCCCGCTAATCTCCGAAACGGTTGGACTGATTTCGACGGGACTTTCACTGGCAGATAGCTGCTGGTTTAAGGAGTAACTTAGGCTACTTATATTTTAGAAAAATAATTAGGGTTCCGCGCAACATAATTAAAACCCTGAATTACACGCGGGCGAAGTCGTGGTGAACAGCTAGTATTATATAATATAAGAATATTTTTATGTCAATTTATTATTATTTTTTAATGTGCATTTTCACTTTGCAAATCGTCTCGTCGGGGGTTCTAGTCCCACCCGTGCTTGAGATTTTCTTTCCACAATAATACTACTACAATACAGTAATAATAATACTTTAATGCATAATAAAATAAAGAATTAATATTTTTTACTTTGTCTCTTGATGTAGCTTTAAGTTTATTTATAAAAAGTAAACGTTTTATAAAATGTAAGTTAAGGATGAGCTTGATATGATGACATTATATTATGTGTTGTTACAGATTACTAGAATTAATAATGCCAAAGAAATCCAAACAAACATTAGAGCAGAAACGAAAGTGCGACCGATTCCAAAAGCAAAGAAAGTATGCAGAAATTAAGGAAGAACCTGATAAGTATGCCGATCTGAAGGCAAAAGAAAGAGCCTTAAAAGCTTAACCTTAAAAGAAAAGAACAGAAAGAATAAGTAGTGCAAAATATATGACACCTAGGCAATTGAGAGTTCAGGGGAAGAAGTGGAGCGTTAATTCAAAACGTCATTATGAAAGAAAAAATAAAGAGAAAGCTATTCAACAGTTGTTACTAGGTAATTCTACACGAAATAGTGACACTGAAGTACTTCCAGCTGAATAAAATCCTCTCACTCGACCAACTCCAAGCCCCATACCTAATCCATCTCTAAATCGTTTGGATTTCGGTAATAGTATTCTTGTCAAGGGTGCCTAAATGATTCTTGAATGACAAAGTTGTGACAAGCTGAGAAAGGTTGGCTACCTACTATAGTACTAATAAATATACTACGAAAAATACTATGTAAAAGATGAGGAGAAAACAAAATTAGTAACAAAAAAAGAAACATTATATGATTTTCCACGAAAGATTATTCTTCAATTAGAAGATACTCTGATAATCTATATGAAACACTGCACCAATATTTTGATTCAATATAGAAATATTAAAGAGCTTAAAAACATACTCCGCAAGAAGTAATGGTTCACGTCGACTTCAGCGAAAATTACCGTTACATATAACAAAGAATCCAGAGTTTTCACTTTGGTGGTAGTAGAATGCAAATATCACTGCACACATGTGTTATCTATTTGATAGACCCAGAAGTTGGAATTCAAAAACAATATAGCTTTTGAAATGTAAATGAATGCACCCAACACGATGCTGCAGTTATTTGGGCACATTCGATACCGACCATTGGGTATGTGATGGAGATTTCGACCCAAATTGATACAATACCCTTTATTTCAGATAATCCAACCAGCCAATATCGAAATCGTTTTATTTTTTATATGATCAGCCAACTGTACCGTGATTTTCCACAACTGAAATCTGTTACCTGGGACTACTTATAAACTGGACACGGCAAAGGGTCATCAGACTGAGTTGGTGCTGTTCTCAAACGAACAGCATATCAAGTAGTCCGCTTTGGCAGTGACGTGGGTTCATTAGAATCATTCTCAGCCTGTCTTAGACCTAGAGTGAAGATTTACATTCGCATTGTAACAAGAAATGACATTGAAGCAAGAAATTTTCCAACAGTCTTAAAAGCAGCCAAAGGTACACCAAGTTCTTTATTCATTCGGGTGCTCTAAAATAAGTTTAATAAAACTAAGTTGTCTTCAGTGTGGCAATAAAGTTATTTGCAGTCTCGATAAACATATTGGACATTAACCAATTTCAGAGTTTCTTCGATGAGAATACAACACCAGATATTATCCAAGAAATAAGCAACACAAATTTTTCAGTTACTCAATCTGATCAACCGATTAGCTTCAAAGATCTTCAAGCAGACCGTATTCGCAGAAAGTTAAAACATTATTGGATATAAATGTGAATTGGACAAAGTTTTATATTGATAAGGAGAATCTTGCTAAAGTAAAAAAGGAAATAATACTTATCAAATAAACTTTGAAAAATTCATTATAGTAAGGGTACAAATATAGAACAGAACGCCAAAGAAAATAAAGACGAAACAAGTGAACAGAAAAAGAAAAAAGACTGATTGACTTTTGGGGTGACACTGATGAAGAAGATATTTTTAATGCCATAAATAGATGAGAAAAAAATCTATTCTTTTTAATTTCAAAGATAAATAAACCTGAACATTTACTTGTAACAGTGAGCATTCACTGTTTTTAAATTTTGTCGAACTGAACAACTTATGAAGACAAACGTCAATACGAACATTTCGTCGATAATGCTAGCGAACACTCGTCAAGTATATAATATAATAACAAATGCTCGTCAATTTATGTGTAATGTAACATTCATTACAATTCTCAGGTTTATCAGCACTTTTAGAAATATAAGTTTAGTTCTGTTTAAGCCTAATTTTAATTTTTAATGTATTTCCAAAGATTATGGTTAGTATAAATATAGAAACAAGACTTAATTTCTAATTAAGGCAAAGAGAAATGATGTTATTGACTATGTTAAGTAATATGATCATTAAATATCTATTTAAAATTTAATTTTAGTACAGCAATTACGTAATATATAATAATTTTTACTATACTACCGATATTAGAAAAAGAAACAAAGTTATTCGACAATAAATTTGCCATTTAGAAAATTCATGGAATTTGCACGAAATACGTGAAACACCCATGCCCATATATTATGTTATTTAAAAAGCTTAGGTAGGTAAAATCTTTCGCGGACCATATTTAAGCTCTTGCGGACCACTGGTTGGGAATCACTGTTTTAAATATTCAGTCAGCAAGAAAAATCAGCTAAAAAGTTATTTTAACAGCATAATATATTTTTGTCGGCCGTAAAAAATTCTGAAGTTTTACTACATAAAAAGGAAAAATGAAACTCAAGCCGCGAAAAAAATTTGTGACGTTTATGGACCTAATGAAGTGTAAGTAAGAGTAGTACAAAGTTGGTTCAAGCGTTTTCAGTTGGGGAATTTTGATGTCAAAGATGCAGCTCGCTCTGGTCGCCCTAATTTTTTTTATAGAATAGGGGGCAAACGACCATGCGGCTCACCTGATGGTAAGTGACTACCGCCGCCCATGAACAACCGCAACACCAGGGGAATTGCAGATGCGTTGCCGGCCTTTTAGAAAGGTGTAAGCTCTTTTCTTGAAGGTCCCTAAGTCGTATCGGTCCAGAAAAATCGCTGGTGGTAATCGATTCCACAAGGAAGTTGTGCGAGGGAGAAAACTTCTTCTAAATCGCACGGTGGTGGACCGACAATCATAGTCCGAACAATTCCTCAGAGCACTCCCCGTGATAGATGCGATAAAAAATAAAATACGCAAAGATATGCAACATCTCTACGCAGTGCTAATGTATCGAGCCGATTAGAAAGAACTCGGTCGTCAACGATTCGAACCGCTCTGCGCTGGATGCGGTCAAGTGGAAGAAGCTGGCACTGGGGTGCCCCGGCCCAGAGATGAGAACAGTATTCCATGTGAGGCCGAACTTGCGCTTTGTAAAGTTGCAAGCGATGTGCCGGCATGAAATACTGTCTCGCTCTGCTGAGAACGCCAAGCTTTTTAGAGGCCAATTTGGCCTTCCCTTCCAAGTGACCACGAAACTGCACACTATTCGATATGTCGACGCCAAGGATTCCGATGCCAGCTGAGGCAGCAAGGGGAGTGCCTTGAAACTGAGGAGATACGACAAAGCCGTTCTTTTTAGCGGTAAGCGCGCAAACTTGTGTCTTCTGGGGATTGAACTGTACTAGATTTAGTCGCCCCCAATCCGAGACTTTGTTAAGCAAAGACTCGACTTCAGACACAAGTTTGTCCCGGTACTCGGCGACGTTTTCCCGAGAAATATTGGCACGGCCGGTATATAAGGCATCACTGGTGCTGTCGTCTGCATAGCAATGAATGCTACCAGTTTACAACATATCATTGATATGCAGGAGAGACAGCGTTGGTGATAGCACGCAGCCTTGTGGAACACCAGCGTTGATAGGCTTGATATCAGAGAATGCACTGACCAGCAAGGAAACTGGTGATCCATTTGCACAATTACTCGGGAAACCCAAAGAAAGGAAGCTTCGAAAGAAGCGCTTTGGGCCAGACCCGATCGAAGGCCTTCGCTATGTCCAAACTAACGGCCAATGCCTCCCCCTTGGACTCTACTGCCTCCGCCCATCTATGAGTCAGATAGACCAGAAGATCACCAGCTGATCGACCTCGACGAAAACCGTACTGGCGGTCACTAATCAGCTGGTGATCCTTAAGGTACCTCATAAGCTGGCAGTTTATAATGGATTCCATTATTTTGGAGAACAAGGAGGTGATGGCGATAGGCCTGTAGTTGGACGGGTCTGAGTGGTCGCCTTTTTTAGGCATCGGGTGAACCAAAGCTGTCTTCCATGAATTCGGGACTACGCCTTGGAAGTAGGAGTACCGAAAAAGACGCGTTAAAACCGGTGCCAACTCCGGAGCACACGTCTTCAGCACAATGGGAGGGTCTCCATCGGGCCCACTCGACTTGCTGACGTCCAGGGAGTAGAGTACTTTGCGAACCGAGCGCTGTGTAAACCGCACATCCGGCATGGAGCACTCACATCGCGGGATGGTCGGCGGTGGGTTCCCCCCATCATCTAGAGTCAAGTTGAACGCAAAGAGAGAGCTCAACAGATCGGCTTTCTCCTTTCGGCATGTGCCAGTGAGTCGTCCTCTGTGTGCAGAGATGGAGGAGATGGCTGCGAGAGACCATTCTGGTTCACGGTTTCCCGAAGGAAGGCTAACTAGCTTCTCGCCAATTCTGCCGATGTGCTCAGACCTTGCCTTAGCAATGACGCTTCTGAAGGACATGGAGGCGAAATTGTACTTCTTTTTAAGTGCGTTGGTGCTTACATCCCGAGATGTTGATGCGTCAGTCCAGGCCCGGTAGCACTCCTGCTTATAGCGTGATGCTATTTTACAGAAGCGACCAAACCATGTCTGGGATCTGACTCCGAAGGGCACCACAGAGGATGGAATAAAAAGTTCCATACCCTGAAGTACCACATCAGCAACAGAATCGGCAACAACGCTGGGATCTTCCGGCGAGAAGCAAACCCGCCCCAAAGGGTAGGATGCAAAAAAAGACCGCATCCCGTCCCAATTGGCTGACCTATAATGCCAAACACGGCGGCAAGCTGCAGATCGCAACTGCGATTGGAGCGTGAGTGGCACCGTACTCCGGTTCAGACAATGGTCCGAAGAGCCCAGAGGGGCATCGACGGAGACCTGATGTCCGTCCGGATGAGAGGTCAGCAGAAGGTCCAACAGGGAAGGTACATGGTCTTCCACATCTGGGATACGCGTAGGCGAAGTAACCAGTTGTGTTTGACCATATGCCAAGGCAAAGTCATAGACAGATCTACCCGCATGATCGGATAAACGAGAACCAAGCCATTCAGCGTGGTGGGCGTTGAAATCACCGAGTATCACAATCTCTGCGGATGGGACCAGTTTATTTATTTATTTATTAGGATTACCAACAGAAATTACAATTACATTACAGCACGGAGTCTGCAGCCATTTGGACGTGGTCGATGAGTCGGTCTGTGACGGCATTACCGCTATGGGACCTATATAGGCATCCGTAGACGCGTCGATGGTCGTCGCTCTCTACGCGCAGCCATAGGATGGACAGATCCGTACCTTCAAGACTGTCGAGGCGTCGAAAACAGATGTCCTCTCTGACGTATACGCAAACTCCAGCCCGGGGCACAAAGGAGTGTTCTAATTTGTACCTCGGGTAGGAGAGATATGAAGCATTAGTCGCGAGCGACGATTTTGCCCCCCCCCCCCCCCCCCCCCCCGAATACGCGGGGCAGCCTGAGCACCCACGCTCAGGATACCCTCCTGGGGTAATCTTTTATTTAATTCCACTACCATGTTGGGAATTGGGCCAATGGCCACCTGCACTCACCAAGCGCAACGCAAAGGTAAACCTCTACTTCACGCCGGTATTCTGTGAGGTCGTGGTACCACCCCGGTTCGATCCGGCCCATCCGTGCGACAGCAAAAGCTGCCCCGTGGCTCTACCACTTCATGAGCAACAACGTTTTTGCCTACCGATCGACCCTTACGAAGGTGTGCGTGCGCTGTAGAATTAGTTCGATACCGAATATCGAAATAGAATATCAGCGTAAAATAGAAGCTAAACACTGCTGTGTTTCGTATGATGAGTGTAGAGAACCGGTGACCCTTTTTACTGGAAAAGAGGCATTTCATCTTAGTCCTCACGGGTGACAACGCATCTGCATTTTGATTCGCAAACGAGGACAAATGTAGATGTATATAGGCCATAGCAACCACTTACCATCAGGTGGACTGTGTGCTCATTTGTCACCCCATCCTATAAAAAAATGCATACCACGCATTTTGAATTTGAAAGATAAAAAAGACAGAATGTTTGAGATTTTTGAAATTAATTTTTCTTCACCATTTGTCTATATTACTTGTTCTGAACACTCTCTGCAAATTTGGCCGGTTATTGCAAAATAACCCTGTATATTATAATTAAATGTAATTAAAGTTTGAAAAAAAAATGTGGAATAAATTGTTTCCCCGACCTAACATGTTAAAATTCTTCGGTTAGGGGGTTGAACTAAGGGTAACCCCTCAAGCTATCTTCGGATGTGTGATGGACACACATTCGAAGTGCTGCCAAGGTGGAGTCGCGGAGGAATATTCGTATAAAAAGGCGCCATTTCTTTTCTCCGCAACAAATCATGGCGGGACCATAGACCTGATCCGCCGAGAAGGCTGGTGCTTCTGAGTGCTCCTTTTTCTAGGTCCCATGCCTTCGCGCATCGGACACGGGGGCTTTCGTTGCGTAGGTGAAGTTGGAGGCGACGAGGTGCGCCTTTCCTGAGAAGGAAATGGGGGAAGAAATGTCTTTCACCGAGGAGGAGCTGTCATGGGCTCGCCGGCGCTGATGGGACCGCGGATATGTGCGAAAACGTTCCCGTGGCATGCCTATATGCGGCGAAGGTGTAACTCGTCCTTACCGTATGCCTACGTATACCGCGAGGCGGGTATACGTAGGCATTTCCCCATGTAAAAAAACCGGCCAAGTGTGAGTAGGACTCGCGCGTGAAGGGTTCCGTACCATCGTACAAGATTTAATACTATGTATGTGAAAAGAACACAATTTTCTAGTAGGGGAGCTCCATTTAATTGCATGCCATAAGCACATGAAATCGTATCTAACAATTATATTGGACATATAAATGATATGATGAGCACATTGTCAGAAAGATAAATTGTTAAACTTACGAATTTTTTTTTTATTAATTGCTATTTTTACATTAAAAAAAGTGGTTTTAGTGGCTTATGGTGTAGATTTATCAAGTTCGCATGGAGAGGTAAACACGATAACTTTTGAAAATATAATTTGTTTAACTCAATCTATGTTTATCATCAATTGTGTGGGAAGCCTTCATCTATTATAATTAATTATTTTCGGCTGAGAAATCTCGAAAGTGTTTTGCCTCACTCACGCTCGGCCTAGCTTGTTACATATCTATTTATCTATGGCTTGTCCGCCGTCGTGAGTGGATTACTGTATCGTTTGCATATACCAGCGGTAATAGACAGCAAAAATATCAATCGCTGTAGAAATACAAAATATTCCAAAAACCAAATTTGATACACACTTGACCGAGGTTATTATTTTTATAATCACAGATTTTTATTACAATATTTTGTTTCGCTAAAAGATTAGGATTTATATATAAATTTATCTATACGTACCGGCAAGCGAAGTGTAGGGCGTCTCCCCACTATATTGAGTGACGACCTGGTAAGACATGCATGACACGGAAGTCAATAGATGCAGGGGCTCGTGACCGTGCCTTGTGGAGTTACTTGGAGGCCTATGTTCAGCAATGAAGGTGTACTTCAATTAATGCTACTCGAACCCCTCGAAGAGTAGAACTAGGTGTGCCGAGTATGCCCTTGTTTTGGTAGTTATGATGAGACCTTACCTTCGGACTTGGAGTGACCTGAAGGTGGACTTTGGTGAATACTACTGGAACTCCTCGAAGATTAGAACTAGGTGTACCGAGTTTGGCCTCGTTTTGTTAGTTATGATGAGACCTCACCTCCGGATTGTTGGAGTGAATTGAAGGTGTACTTCGGTGACTGCTACTAGAACTCTTTGACGAATAGAACTACAATTTACAAGTTTTTTTTATTTTTTTCATAATCATAATATGAGCATTATGAGTCGTGCAATTTTGAATTATCCAAGTTTTTATTTTAAATTGAAATTTGACATAAAATTATCGGAAAATTGGAAGTATAGTAATATTTATAAGGTTTTTAGTGAAAACTTGTGTGTTATACTTAATTTTTCTGCCGACTTCCAAAAAGGAGACTGTACTCAATTCGACTGTATGTTTTTTTTTTGGGTTTTTTTATGTGTGTTACCTCATATCTTTTTACTGGGTGAACCGATTTCAATGATAATTTTTTTTTATATGAAAGCTGATACTTCTCGTGTTGTCCCATATGATTTGATCAAAGTCAGACCAATAGTTTTTGAGATATTCTTAATAACTTATATTGAAGTCGGCAGTACAAAATTTTTAATTATTTAATGCACATAAGGCATGCACCATTGGATTTACCAATAGTTTATTTGTATTTTTATTTATTGTTGTTATTGTGGCAAAAGAAATACACATTCTGTGAAAATTTCAAGTGTCTACCTATTCTGGATCGTCAGATACAGCCCGCTGACAAATAGACAGACGGACAGCGGAGGCTTAGTAATTGGGTCCCGTTGGTTACCCTTGGGGTATGGAACCCTAAAAAGGTTAGGGTTTCTAGTTTAATGGTGTAATAAATGATTTTACAATAGCTCAATCCAGCAAAAAATTGCACATTTTTATTGGTGTAGAAATATAATTAATTAGTCAAAGTAAAATTAATTTTACAATTTGTCAAGTCTAAATTGTTCTTTTGTTAATATTGCTGGAGATATATTTAATTTGTGTTCCCACAAATTAAATATGTCTCAGTAAGTGAGAAGCGAATAGCCCCATTTGCTCTATGCCAGGCGTTAACTCTTCTCTATATTATCGTATCTATCCTTCCTGCTAAACACACATCCTAAATATACAAACTCATCCACTTGCTCAACCAACTCCCCTTCTATTCTTATATCACATATCGTTTTACTTTCTTCTCTTTCAAAAACCATCACTTTCGTCTTATTTGCGTTCACTTTCATTCCCCTTTCTTTTTTTGTCATTTGCAATTCGGCCACCGACAACGCAAATATGACTGGATCATTGGTATACAAAAGGCGTTTGACGGTTAATTCAACCATTTTTAATCCACATTCTGTAACTTTCATTTTCCAAAGAACTGTCCATAAATAGGGTGAACAGCCACGAGGATGCTACACAACGCTATGTGCCACCTTTATGGCAGCCAAAACAGTCCGAGTAGGCCCTGTTGATCCTGACACAGGCACTACCTGTAGAGAAATTTTAATGCTTGTATCATCCAGACATCATCGGTCCGAAGGGGAGGGTCACAAGGGACATGTACCCCCCCCCCCCATTTGTCACGTCAAATTGAAAAATCTTCTAAAAGTTTACAAAATAATAAAAGCTGTTTTCTGCCCCTTGTCGTGATGCATGTCTAATTTATCTACTCGACATATTTTATTATTAGTGACCCCTCCGAAATTTCAGGCTGCGACTGCGCCTGGTATCATCCGAGAGTTCAATCTATATGAGTTTAGTGTTTGCCATAAAACATTCCTATCCACTCTCTCATAAACCCTTTCAAAGTCTATTAACGCACAGAAACTTTCTGGTTTTTGGCCAAAAACTTCTCAGTGATCATGCGCATAGTAAAAACCTGATTCTTACACCACTTTCTAAATCCAGCTTATACATCCCAAATGTTTTCGCTAGTTTCTTTCATAACTCTTTCAATTATACGTTGCATTGTTGCATGCAGTTTTCCTATTATGCTAAGCAAGCTGATGCCACGGTAATATTTACATTCTTGCTAGGACCTTTTTCCCTTATATTATTATCCTTTTTTTGAGATATTTTTTTAATTAATTATTTTAATTTTTTTTCTGCCAAAATGTGATCAATAACAGACACTGAGAGCACTTTTTTGGCAATTATAAAATATGGGTTTATATTGGGACTTTAACCGATTTGCACTAGTCTCCCGGCACACGCTTTAGTTCCCAACATTAATTAAAATAAAGTGTACAGCAGGTCTGCCACCACTCTCTCTTCAGTATTTCGCATTTCCAGTGATACTCTATCATACTCCTCTGCCTTACCTGCTTTCATGATTTTCATTGCTTTCATTATTTCATCTAAGTATATATATGTACTTATAACAACCTCGTTCCCCTTCTTTCTTAATTTCTAGTAAAATTAACTCACACCTCTCCTCACTCATAAACACGCTTTCAAATTATTTCTTCCCTCTTTAAACTCGAAACTTCATTAATAACAACACAACCATTCTCGTTTCGTATAGCATTAATTCTAGACTAGGAGTTGCCCTTGGAAGTTCTATACGTTTTCAAAACATTTTAATATTTGTCTGGATATTATTAAATATTCTTCAATTATTCATGTTCGTTCTTTCTAGCTTTTTTTCTTTCAAATACTTCGACATCATTTTACTTTAACAAATTCCCTGTCCGCTAAACAGACACAATAGTTAAACAATTGAAATTTTCATATATAGTTCATGGCACAGGGAAAGGGGGCTTACCTAATCAATTTTTAACATGTATCACTATTTCTTTTACTCTCTTATTTAGATGTCTAAAGACTGCCTTTTTGTCTCAACCTCATCAGCCATACCGCAAGAATTACCAGGTTTGGTCGCTAGTAAATCTATCCATGATCCATAGATAAAATAGTTCCTTGCTCTCTTCTTTGATTCAACTTTCATTCGTACCTCATTATGCCACCACAACGTATTATTTTTCCTTTCATTCGTTCTCTTTCTTAACATTTTCCCATACAGCCTACAAGTTTAAATCTTTGATACACAATTCATCTAAACCAATAAATTTCTCTCAGTTTACGTTTAGGTATACTTATTTCTCTTTCACACTTTCACCTTGGAACCTTTTTATCGTTGTGTAAGACCAAGTAATGATCAGTGCCTACGTTGAATCCCCGGTAAACCCTAGTATCTACCACCGCATTCCTCATTCTTCTATCCAAAATTATGGGCTCATCATGCTTCTATCAGTTCCTCTTTGCCATGTATACATGTGAATCTTCTTATGACGAAAGAAAGTGTTCGTCACAATTCATCTAAACCAATAAATTTCTCTCAGTCTACGTTTAGGTATACTTACTTCTCTTTCACACTTTCACCTTGGAATCTTTTTATCGTTGTGTAAGACCAAGTAATGATCCGTGCCTACGTTGAATCCCCGGTAAACCCTAGTATCTACCACCGCATTCCTCATTCTTCTATCCAAAATTATGGACTCTATCATGCTTCTATCAGTTCCTCTTTGCCATGTATACATGTGAATCTTCTTATGACGAAAGAAAGTGTTCGTCATAAGGTTTTTTCCACACATACAGTGAGGGCTTGATAAACTACGGTTCGGTAAGCAATCAGCCGTAAGAACATCGCCGCTGTCCGTGAAAGTGTGCAGGAAACCCCGAGGCAGTCAATTCCTCGCCTTGCACAAGAACTTGGCCTTACGCAAACTCGGCAAATTTTGCAACCGCACAAGATCTGATCCAGGAGTTCAGTTATGAAATAAGGAGCTCAAAGTTGTAGAGTGAAACTTTGGTGAGGCCATCACGGTAAACGGTGAGCACTACAGATCCATGAATTTTCCTTTCGCTCTAACTGAACGATATCGATGTCGACGGCATGAGGTACTTACAGGACGCCGCTACATGACACACAGCCAACGTCACGATAGGCATTCTGCATAAACAATTTGTGGGTATGGTTATTTTTCGCAGAGGTGACGTGTGGCCACCAAGGTCGTGCAATTGGATCGCGCTAGACATTTTTTGTTTTTTTCTGAATTTGCAGGTCAATTCCAATAAGGCCAAAGGGACCGATGTTCTCAAAGTTAACATTACTCAGGCCATCGCTCGCTCTTATTTCTGAGTTATGAATGAAGCAATTAGTCTTCCATTCTGCTCCAGCTGGGCTTCAAATATCTTTGAATTATTTTAAGTTTCAGGACATGCAGTTCAGGTTTATTCACGCGGATTTCCCCATCATAATCTAATTAAAAATGTGAATAAAACATTCCTTAAGTGTTGAATATTAAAATTATTAATATTTATTAGTGAAATCATTACACTTAAAATTAACTAAATATCAACATTACTTAAAAACGTAACTAAGTAACTAAAATGGCACATCTTATTGTCAATTAACCATAAATCAACAATACAAAAATAGTAGTAGACCTTATATTTAAATGGATCACACTACGATTTTCTCCTGTATCATGGAGGCAGTTTACAAACATAAATTGCACAAGGACAAACCTCCAGACCCGGGACATTTATTTGTAGGGCGTACAAATACTTGTTCCATAAGTAAATGCTAAGCTACTGCGCCATGGAGCCGTCAATAATTGGAGACTTTAACAGTAACACTGTGATATATACAAAATTGTCAAGAGGAAAGTGTTATATTGAAATTAAAGTTCTTTAAAATTAACAGTGGTTAACTTCTATGGATGTATCCTTACGAAATAATATAATCGTAACATTTAGGACTGATTTTCCAATCATCAGATTAGGAATTATACTAATATACAACCTAGCATAAAATACAACAGTGACAAGTAGTTAAAGTAGTGAATTGCAGTTGTATGAATAAAATACTTCAATTATTTTACAATTTTTTTCAGTCTGGTTATAATTTAATTGATAGATAAATTTTATCTCTCATATCAATAAAGAAGTATTGTAGATCTGAGTTTTGTCTCACAATTGAAATAAAGGGAGTTTTGGCGGGAACTTAACCGGCGGCGGATTGCTGCTCCTGTATTATTGTTTAAATAATGGTTTGAATAAGCTTTTGATATGTAAAAGTGGTGCGATTTTGTGTATTAAGTGTCTACGCATGTGAACTATTAGTGGAAATGGTGAAACAAGTGCTCTGATGGTAATGTGATTCTCAAGATAAGGTGTATGTCTGCTAAGGCGCCTAGAGATACCATCGCCAACCGTCAGCTGTCTGCTGGCTCAAGTTGCCGTCAAAATCTCCCAAGGGCTATCATAAATATATTGTGAAGCAGTGTACTATGAAGGATAATTATAGATTGTAAGTTCAGGCTCAAAAGGGCTAGAACCCAGAGCCGTAAAGCCAGTTTAAAAAAAATTGAAAAATCAGCCCTTATAACTAATGAAAATCTTTATTAAGGTGAAAGCTCTAGGGAGTCCTGCAAAATTCAAATTTTCTTGCGTTTTTTGGAATTTGCAGGTTAGGCTCAGGTTTTATGTTTAATAAAATATGATTCACCACCGTAACGAGTATGTGTTTATAGAATTCTTATAATTAAAATCACCAATACAACCTTCCTAAGTTCATATAATCCCTTTGAATGAAATAGCCATATAATATATAGGATTATATGAACATAGACGGTTATATTGATTATAATTCTGTAAATACATACTCGTTACGGTCGCGAATCATATTTTGTTAAACATACAACCTGACACTGACCTACAAATTGCAAAAAACGTAAGAAAATTTGAATTTCGCGGGTTACCTGCTTTCACCTTAAGTAAAAATTGATAAAAATCACAGACATTATGTCAGTCAATTTATTTCTTTAATTGAGCAATAGACAATAAACTGGCTAGTCACTACATTATTTTTAACTGTCCTTAAATGTACAAAAAGATCATAATTTATATATATTTTTAAATGTAAATATATTATTAATAAACTTGTTACATATTCTAATTGATTTTATTCTTTTATACATAAAACTTTTTACAGCAAATAAAAAATTGTGTTGAATATCCCTATTCTCTCAATATTTGTTATTTTTAGTTGAACCTAAGTATATCCACTATCTTAGCAAGTAATTCATTCTACAAACGTAATCACAACTCAAGCCACTTATTTGTTACAGAGCTACCACTGACAGTACAATCCTTGAAACCTTTCATAACATAACTAGATTGATACCAGCTCACCATGTTTGTTGATTCAATTTCACTGTAATCCTCTTTTGTCAGATCACTGTCATTATCACTTATTTTTAAGTTAACTAGATTTTTATTTATAACATCATTAAATATCTGAAAATCTTTACAACATGAGAAATTTTCCTGACTTTGAGTCCTAAGGTCCAAAACAATAACTTTTGAGTTTCTCGGCAGTTTATAACCATTGACAAACACAAAACTGTCGGTACAGACCAGATCCTGACTGGATGCATTTCTTTTCTTTATGAAAACATACAGGTTTGTTGGTGGTAATGTATTAAAAAACACTTCGCTCAACAGATCTGATGTCACTAATGTCCTGAAATGAATTGTTTCAACATTATTTCATTTAACTTGTTTCATTTCTTTACATTATTGTCTATTAATTAGAATTACAACAAATATACTATACATTTAAATAAAACTCGTTCAGTTCTGTGAACACAAATATAATCGCCCCTTCTCTACATGGGATTTGATAGACCACAAATCCTCGCTAAACAACAACTGATTCCTTCCATGGAGGATTTTTTTTGTAATTATTTTATGTACACACAACAAGATACAGAAACAGTCTTATAGTGAATTTGTACAAAGGTTCTACTTATTCCATAATTTGCTGAAATATCTTCCAGTAGACCCACAAAGGAAAATATATTTAAAAAGGCAAACTTAGTGAGTACAATACTAATACTACTGTAAATAATATACAAAAAAACATATGTTAATTATATTAAATGATACTAGTAAATAAAAATATAATAATACCATATATAAAAATAAAACATACAATAAAAGCTTTTACAACAATTTACTTTGCAAATATCCGCGTTATAAAATAAAATGATGTGTCTTACCTAGTATGAAGAAGCACCTCCCGCCCTCCCTCAATTGCGTGCACTATCCCCGTCACCACTAATCCCAGCACCGCTACTCCCAACACCACTACACTAGGCAAGACACACCACTGACGATAATACTACACGTGTTTCGCCTCTACACGAGGCATCCTCAGGTGATATAGACTCTACGGTGGCTAACCGCTAAGTGAGCGGCGAGCCAAAAACAAGTGCCTTTTATACAAGCCAATGATGCAACCGCTCTCTACCTAAGAAGCGAGCGACTGCGTCATGCGATAAAACATGCGACCAATCACCGCTGGACTTACGCAGCAGTTTGTAAAATTAAAAACAAACCGTCGCGCAACGCCCACATTATTAGAGAGCAGGCTTGAAGATATTTAAGAGAGGTGTAGCGGTGCTGGGATTAGTGGTGACGGGGATAGTGCACGCAATTGAGGGAGGGCGGGAGGTGCTTCTTCATACTAGGTAAGACACATCATTTTATTTTATAACGCGGATATTTGCGAAGTAAATTGTTGTAAAAGCTTTTATATAATGGATTTCCGCAAAGTAACGCCTGATTCTATTAATTATATAAAACATACAATAGCTACATATAATATATATATATAATATAACCTAATAATAATAAAATAATATATATTAATTAACAGGATGCAAAGAAATTATCTCCTACACGTTTTTTAAATACCAATAATGTTTCAGAATTTCTTATTGTGAGGCCATTGAAATAAAAAAAAACATCCTAATTACAATAGAGAAGAAGAAATGTCGGGAATATGAAATAAGTTAATATACACAATAAAATCCGTAAAAACGACTTTTATTTAAATGTGTAGAGTTCGTGTAAACATAAGAAATCCTTAAATATACTATACAAAACTCATTTTTAACTTTATTTTATTTAAAATTGCAATTTAATATCACATAGTTGCATGTACTTCTTTAAGTTTTAGCCTCATTGCAAATTACAATTATTTTCATTATCACATGCAGTCTTGCAAATACTGAAATTTTACAGGATAAGAAATTAGCAAACTCTGAGATTTCAACAATCATGTGGGATTGGTTCACTATGGATATCTAGGCCATGGTTACTAAAGCCCTCATATTGACAAAGTCTTGTCCTCATTCATAGGAAGTTCCCCAATATTTAAAAATTTTAACCTCCTGACAAAATACACTACATGTTTTGCCAAATTGCATTGGTCAAGGCTATTGGGAAGAACAAATTAACTGAATAGAACTTACTTAAAAACACTCCTCTGAATTTTCTGATCAGATGCTATGCATGGAGAATGGCACTGTGGTTTATGGCACATATTTGGCAAGAGAAGTCTATAAACTTCCTTACATGTAACTGGAGTACCTCCGAGGGCAATACAAACTTCCTCTGGTATAGATGGACCATCAATTTCTTTTAAAAGACTCTATAAGATGAAATTAGAATAATTTAGTCAAATCACTATAAATTATAAAAAATAAATATTGTTACTATTTTAACTAGTTCATCAGTCTTAAGTCCACTGCTAGATATGGGTCTCCTGCATTGTATACAATATTTGTCCTAATTGTCATGCTTGGTAGGCAGATTGATGATTGAATTAAGTGTGCCACAAATGAGATGGTATGTGTAGCACAAACAAGATGGGTATAGGATGGTACAGGTATCTGTTGAAAGCCATAAGATTTTCTGGCATATTCTATAATCATCTCAACTATACCCACAGGCAGAAATGGGAATGATGAATTCAAATTTGGTCTACATGTGTAGAGCCATGATGTAACTATATTATAGTTGTAGCACAAATGGGTTGACTTGACTGGGGAAGGACTAAACCTTCAAAGATTACATTTTTTTTTAAAATATGTGCTGTGTTGGCTGTATCTTAAAAAGAAGTTATTGCGAAACCTACGCCTGATTCTTGCTATCTAAGGCAAAGAATAAATAATAGCACAAGTATCTAAGGTCAATCAAATGAAGCTGTTATATCGTGTACACGGGCTGCCGCTGGGCGACGCCTGGGCGCCTGCCTTTAATTCCGATAAGGATTATTGTACATCAATTATGACCTAAATCGTAACACACAAAATTAAAATCAACTGGTATACATAACAAGCAAATACAATATAAATAAAGTTACAGTAGGCATTACCTTTATCATAAAGTCTAAATTATCCAAAGCGTTGGAAGCTATACGAAAATGTCTCTCCGACTGGAATGTATCTTTTTTATCTTCACACATCTTTTTTTTATTAACAACCTGCTTGAGCCACTGGTATGTATATGGTATCTGCAATCTCTGATATGCCAGAAACTTTAATAATTCAACTACAATGTGGCCGCAAGAGACAGACGTGAGTTGGTCACCGATATTTAAATCTATCAATACTGGCGATAACGAATTCATTGTACAACTATTAAATTAAGCAACGTAAGTACACAAAGAAAAGAAGTTTCTTTAAACTACTATGTCATACAAATATTAAATAATGAGGTACAAAGTGTTCTGTGATACAATCACAGAATTTAATAACTGGTCGGTTCCGTAACTGTTGTACAGTTGTACAGGAAAATAGAATGCGTAAATTAGACCTTTGTCAAATTGTTAAATGTTACGTGCAAACTATTTCTTAATTTTACAAAAAGTATAAATTCTTTAAAACTTTATATAAACTACAAACTACAATAAGTACATACGTTAAACTTTTAAATATATCAAAAGACAAAATATTTGTTTTGTAAAAGGCAGAGGGATTTATGGACATACAGCCTTATCCTACATATTTTGTTCAAAATGTGTTTTTTATTAAATTTGTTCTGTACAATATTCTGATGTTCTAAGGATGTGTCACATCATAGACTTAGAATATGCTTAGAATATACTAGCGTATAGACCGACAAAGTGTGCAATGGAGAAGAAAATTCCTTATGGCAAAAATGCAAGATAGAAAAGGATACCAAGTCTCATGACTTTGTAACCGATTTTGAATCGACGGTCGACACAAGTCGACACTCAAGAAATAAGCTCCTCTGAGATTTCATTTGCCAGCGACATAGGAATTGAGGCGGCAATCATTGTAAAACTTGCAAGTCATTTTTAATAATTTTGACGTACCTCTTTTTAAATTCAAAGTATTGGTCGGAATAAATACGGAAAGTCAATTAAAACAAAGTAAAAGTATTATTTTTACATTATTTATTTCTGATAGATTAATTAACTGTCGTTCATAATTGCAATTGATTTTAACTATTAAATTATTCAGTACCATTTCATTTCTATTTTCTTATAAAAATGAAAGATAACGAACGAATAAAATAGAAAACGAATGAAATAGTGTTTATAATTACTCGTATGTAAGTGTAACTGAGTACCCAATTAGATACGTTTATTAATTTCAACATAATTTTTGTAGTAAAGAACTGCTTGTTGCGTCAGGTTACAATTGATTGTGTAATTGTATTAAAATGAGAACCATAACGTCTAAATTCCATATGAAGACTAGTCGTAGGATAACTAAACTTATAAATAAAATAAACATTGGCAATGCCGTAAGGGTTTTACGGTCTGTGATAGTAGCTCAGTGCTTCAAGGACGAATGCGTCATGCGCATTTTTTTTGGCGGGATGGATTATTAATTTTAGTTTTTGAGACAGTTCCGTGTCGACTATCACGTGCGCGTGAGTTTTGTTTTTCTTGTTTTGTTTTAATACTGCCTAACGCGTAGGTAAGTTTATAGAGCTCATAAATACGGCCACATGTTAATGTGCCTTGGAGAATCTCATAAGATTTGGATCGGTAAGCTGTTTCATACCTAATTTTTTTTTAACTTAGTACTGAACTCATCTGAATAGGCACATAACTAAATACATCAGAATAATAAACATATACGTACACAAGAAGCATGACTCTAACCTTGTTAACATCTCATTTAAGTATTTTTTAATAGCGAGGAATCGAACCAGGTATGTGGTTTATTTAACCTGTGAATAAAGTGGCTAGGTGGAGACAAGCACAGTGGTAAAAAAGTAGGTTAAGTAGATAAGTTAGGTATTTAGACAAATGTTATAAATTATTAGGTATTGTAGTACCAGCGGGCCGCGCGAATTCGGCGTCCGGGCGTACATTGACCCCTAGTCGGCTGATTATAATTATTGCACTGTTGGTTTCATATTTAAGTATTGTCATGAGTTTTTAAAGAAATTATCGTTTCATTTAGCTGTACTAACATGATGGAGCATGAATAAATCTAATAAAACGTTGTGAAAACATGTTTTTTTTTTTCATCAGTATCGATTTTATATGTCACCCATTGTACACACACCTAGCTGTTCCTACTAATGTCTACCATACAGGGGCCCATACAGCTGTTAGGTTCGACGGACAGCTAGGACGGGGCCCAAATGGCCATATGGAAACTTATCCTATCCGACTACACTATAGGGAGAAGGCTAGTCAATTAAATAGTACGTACCTGGGTTTGAGGCGAAGACTGTCCCAAAGGTTCGGTCAGGCCGAAAATGTGTAGGTGAATGTGTAGTGGTGTTTTAGTGGTGTGGATTGTGGTTGACCTGACTGGACCGTTGAAGTCGGCAGTAACCCTGACTCCGGCACCGCTCCAAATTCATCAAAAAACCGGACGTTGGTCGCAATCAATATTAATTCTAAATAATTAATCACACCGGCGTCTATTTGTCTAGACTTAACAAAAACCTCGTCGTTGCATCAATTCGCTAACAAAACCGACTCTATAAAATGGAGGTTATCCCGGGCGACCTCACGACGTGCTCTCGACACTGCATTCAAGCAACAACGTTGCATTCACGTTCTGCGCTCGCGCCCTCTGCCCAGCGACGCATACGGGAGTGGGGCCACGGTGACCTTTACAAGTCAGCGGGCGGACACGAGTGTGAACGCAAATTTCAAATGTTAATTGTTTGGCCTAAACACCCATCATCAAAGGTACCTATAGTTAGTACTCTCGTCTGAGGTACCTACCAGCACAAGCCTTTGTTTTCATCACGACAAATCAGGTGAAACTGCGGAACGCAACTAGTTTTGTAAATTAGTAATTAGTTTATGTCTTTGTCGTTTTTCGACTTGACATCGAAACAGCCTTGTAGGTATTTAGAGGTATAACAAAGGACTTGACCAACTATTAGTATTTATTACACATATGCTTTTACTATGTTATGAGACAATTAACACTGGAATTTACAGTCGATAGGTAAAGCGTGGGAAGCGTCCCCCGAATTACATCTTTAAACATTTACCTAGAGGTTGCATGTTGAATCAATCTGTCTTGCCTTTCATAAGCAACTACTGAAGTATCTTCTACCTGAATAGAATTTCATGCATTATTGACAATTATTTACTAAATTATGTTATCCATGAAAATTCTTCCTGGATGTCACTTTAAGAGTAAACGAAAATAAAAAACAAATAAAAGCAAAGATAAAATTATCATAGTAATGATTTCGCTGGTTATTTTTAGAAAGTCCTTTTATATATTGTATTGAATTTGTATTAGTGAAAGTACTTATCTACATAGTGCATTACAACCATAGACTTTATTATAGAATTTATTACAGAAGAAAAGACGGGCCTCCGCAATCCACTTTTCGCCCCTCCGGGAGACAGGACGTGACGGGTGGCGAACCTCGTCGCCGGTTTTTCTCCCGGAGATTCTTCGCACCCCTGCCCCATTAAAGGGGCGCCGGGAACTCGGGGCCATTTCTTTTTCTACTAGGCTCATGGTGCGAACTAAGGGGGTGGTAGATTTTACGCCGCTACCATACGGCGAGGAGCCGAGTCTGTCGTTTCGGCTTTGTCGCTCGTTTAGCACCACCCGGGGGACACGTGTAGGGTGGGCCTAGGATTAGGTGGTCGAAGCCTACGGACGCGAGCGACTCATCCCCCAATGAAAAGCATGAAAGCAGGTAAGGCAGCCGGATATGATAGAGTATCACTCGAAATGCTAAGGGCTGGTGAGGGTGTGGTTGCAGGCCTGCTGCACACCTTGTTTAATTTATGTTGGGAACTGAAACGGGTACCGGAAGACTGGTGCAAAGCCGTTATAGTCCCAATATATAAGGGAAAGGGGTCGCAGCAGGACTGTAAAAACTACCGTGGTATCAGCTTGCTTAGCATTGTGGGTAAACTGTATGCTAAGGTGTTAATTGAAAGAGTTATGGAAGAAACTGAAGGAAAAATTTGGGATGTGCAAGCTGGATTTAGAAAGGGGATGGGGTGTACGGATCAAGTCTTTTCCATGCGCATGATAGCGGAGAAGTTTTTGGCTAAAAACCAGAAAGTTTTTTGTGCGTTCTTAGACTTGGAAAAGGCTTATGACAGAGTGGACAGGAACGTGTTATGGCAAACACTGAACTCATTTGGGTTGAGCGCTGGCTTGATACAGGCATTAAGGTCTCTTTATAGGGACTCTAGTGCTTGTGTCAGGATCAACGGGGTCTACTCGGACTGGTTTGGCATTCATAAAGGTGTCAGACAGGGATGTGTGGCTTCCCCGTGGCTGTTTAACCTATTTATGGACAGTTGTTTGCAAACTTTGAAAGTTGAAGAATGTGGGTTGAGAATGGGTGAGTCAACCGTCAAATGCCTTTTGTACGCCGATGATCAAGTCATATTTGCATCGTCGGCGGCCGAGTTGCAAATGATGGTTACTTTAATGAATTGTTCATTGAAAGAAAGGGGTATGAAAGTGAACGCAAGTAAGACGAAAGTGATGGTTTTTGAAAGAGAAGAAAGTAAAACTTTATGTAAAATAAGAGTAGAAGGGGAGTTGATTGAGCAAGTGGATGAGTTTGTATATTTGGGATGTTTATTTAGCAGGGATGGTAGATATGATAAGGATATAGAACGACGAGTGAACGCAGGAAATAGAGTGAATGGGGCTCTACACGCTATTGTGAGGAGTCAGAATGTGTCAACTAAGGCACGTATGGCAATTCATAATGCTGTGTTAGTACCGACTTTAATGTATGGTAGTGAAAGTTGGGTCTGGCAGAAGAAGCATGAGAGTAGAATAAATGCTGTAGAAATGCGTTCCTTAAGGAGTATGCTAGGGCTGAATCTGAATGACAGGGTGAGAAATAGTGTAATAAGAGAAAAGTGTGGTTTGCAAGATGACGTTGTGACAAGGATTAAGAAAGGAATGCTTCGGTGGTTTGGTCACGTAGAAAGAATGAACGAGGAAAGAGTGACAAAGCAAATTTATGTTGCAGAAGTGAACGGCAGGGTCGGGAAGGGACGCCCTAGACGAAGGTTTATCGACCAGATCGGCGATACATTGAAAATGGGCCAGATTAGGAGTACCCTTAACCGACGAGCGTGTATGCGTAGATATATGGATGTGAAAGAGGCGAGAGAGGTGTGTCAGGATCGCGCCAAATGGAAGTCCGTAGTCTCTGCCTACCCCTCTGGGTGACAGGCGTGAGTGTTTATGTATGTATGTAAGAAAAGCAGATACGCAAGCAGTGTCGCAGATAAACCTGCAATTTTAAAGGTAATTTAACTTTTTTAATGTTTTTTTACAATTCTTCTATTGCACGTTTCAAGATATGAAATTAAACTTAGTAAAGTACACAAACATAGTGAAGTTAAACATATTGTTCTTCTGAGACAGCATCAACAACGTAGTGATTAACGTATATACTCTATGTTAGCAACCAACCCCCGACATCTATCAAATTGGAGGTTAATCTTTAAAGGGGTTTCTTTTGTCTATGAAATGCTTAAAGGTCAAATTCTTAGAGTAATCACCACCACAAACTAGTAAGAAGTGCTAGCGCAAATCACCACTGACCTCTATATATGGACTGGCTATACACCGTCACATAATGAGGCGATTTGATTTTCGCCATTTTGGCGGTGACAGCAGAAGTGAACGTCCACGGAACTAATAATAGAGATAAGACTGTAAAAAAATATATCGAAAAAAATCTATACCCAGACCTACCCGTAACGTCCATTCTATTTATGTATCATATTAATATAATACCATACAATAAATAAATGTATCAATTAAAACCTAGGCCTTGACGCAAGCTTTATACCTCATATAAAACCAAGATCGACGCTGCGTTGATCTATCTACGTTTTTATTCGTAACTACAGGATGGATTTTGTTCCGGGTTTCAAATTAGAAAATACCTACGCATACCTGCATTGCGGGGGCAAGAACGGATTTTATCGGACTTGCATCTACTAAAACTCCATGATGTTCCACCTTCACCACACATTGACAGGGCCACGGAAACGCTTTCAAGCACATCCGCGGCCCCACCAGCGAGGACCTCTGCTTAGTTGAAGACTTTCCTCCCCGATTTCCCGAGACCGATATGTGGAGGCTATGGAGCCAAGAATAAACGAGCACTCGAAAGCACCAAGTGATATAGTCGAGTGGCGCATTGCCATACCAACAACCCTCTTCCCTTGCGACCTCGGCCACGACTCCAACTCGACAACCGCGATATAGAGAGAGAAGTCTCCTCTAGCCGCTGCTCACTAACAGTCATCCGAGGGCTCGACAAGCCCACCCAGAGTGGCCACCTTGGGCCAGCCTTCACTTTGGGTCAGCCATGTGAGCCGCCTTACATTTAACATGGGTCACCAAGTCACGGCTACTAACCTCTCCTCAAAGCTGCAAAATTATTAATGTCCTTAGTGAGTACTAAGGACATTAATAATTTTGCAGTTCCAATATAAATTTATTCCCATGATACATTAAATTGGTCATAATAATTATACAGATTTAACAAACTTACGTCTTGTAAACACAGAGTCATCATCAGGCGACCTTTCTACACTTGGCTATGGCCCTTGAGTCTAGGGGAAAATAAGGAGAGAAGAAATAAAAATACATTCCAAATAATAATCTAATACTTTTATACTTACTGGTACTACCAGAAAATACCTATATTGTGGGTATACTGCACTTTTTCAAAGTGGTGCGTTTCTCATGTCCAAAAAAACAGTCGTCTGTGAAGTGTTTAGAACAAAGATAATCATTTTGTTTCGGACGCCAATTCACAATTTTTGTGCTTTTTAGCCATAATTTTAGTCTAGGTTCAGTTGGAAACCTGTTAAATAATAAACATTTGAGAATTAACTGTTGTCGGCGACTTTGGTTGTGAACAGATATGGGTAGAAAAGAACATCGATAAGTATAATAAACAAGGAACTCGACAACCCTATCGAATTTTATTGTTTATCAAAACTCAGTAATATAAAGACAAATATATTGGTAATTACGATATTAAGATTAGTAACAAATTTTTAAGTACCTATATTATCAAATAATTTTAATTTGCTTAATATTAGCTGCAAATTTATTAAATTTATATATATATTACTTACTTGTGGAATGTTATCCCACTTTCCTTTTAGTAACGAGTTTTACATATTACGCACACTCTCTTTATTACTAAAACTAATTCCTCTGATGACCAGACGACAATTGTTCAGTGATGTGTCAGTGATTGCGAGGGCGATAACTGGTAGCGATCACTGAATGGTTAGAGGCACACTCAACCTAAACGTTAAGTTGGAGAGGTCTCGTCTAATGAAGTCAACGCTTCGTCCCCCTCGTGCTCTAGTCCAAAGTCCCGAAACCTTTCAGCTCCGAGTTACAAAACCGTTTTAAGAGTCTAGAAGACTGCAATGAAATGGACGATATGAATGATAAACTCATGGAAACTGTCCATTCGGTCGGAGCTAAGTTCTGCAAGATCCGCCGCAGAAGAACGCAAAAACTCTCCGATCACACTCTTAATCTCATGGCTGTTAGACGGGAAATGAAGCTGCTGTCTTCAACAGATTTGACAGCATACAGGCTACTGAACAGACAGATCTCCAAATACTAGCGGCGGGACTTACGAAAATTCAATACAACTTGAATTGAAGAAGCAATCGAGCGGTACCACGGCTCCAAAGTCTTTGCCAGAGATCTGTCTGCCAGAAAGAGCCAACTGTCAAAGCTGAAGACCGAGTGTAGCAGCATCGTTTCTGGGACACCTGAGATTTTGAGTGAGATTGAGAGGTTCTATGGGCAACTGTACACGTCATCTTTGGAGCCACACGCCAGTGTGAGTAACGATCCAAGAGCGAGTCTTATCCGACATTATTCCGAAGATATCCTGAACGAGATTAGAATGGCTCTCCAGCACCTTAAAAACGGCAAGGCTCCAGGTGAGGATGGAATTACAGCGTAGCTTCTGAAAACGGGTGGAAAACCGGTACTTGAAGTCCTTCAAAAGCTCTTTAATTTCGTCCTCCATGGTGGGACTACTTCGGAGTCGTGGGGCAGAAGTGAGGTGGTCTTGTTCTTCAAGAAAGCCGACAACGCTCTCTTGAAGAACTACAGACCGATTTCCCTTCTGAGCCGCTTCTACGTACTGTTTTCGAGAGTTATTACGAATCGTCTCGCATGCAGAATCGATGACTTCCAGCCTCCCGAACAAGCCGGTTTCCAAAAAGGCTTTAGTACCATGGACCACGTACACACCCTTCGGCAAATTGTACAGAAGACAGCAGAGTGCAATCTGCCACTTTTCCTTGCGTATGTGGCCTATGAGAAATCCTTTGATTCCGTCGAAATTTGGCCGGTGCTACAGTACCTTCAGCGGTGCCAAGTAGACTGTCGGTATATCGAAGTGCTAAAGTGTTTGTACAGTAGGGCTACGATGGCTATCCGAGTACAGAATCAGAGTACCAAACCTATCCAACTTCAGAGAGGTGTAAGACAGGGTGACTTTATATTCCCGAAACTCTTCAGCGCTGCATTGGAAGACGTGTTCAAGCTACCGGACTGGAAAGGATACGGTATTAACATCAATGGCGAGTACATCACTCACCTTCTATTTGCCGTCGATATAGTTCTCTAGAGACGACTATAGTATATCTTGAATAGCCGTCATATTTTTTAAACAGATCAAATTTGAAGCACATTTCAGAAATACCATTCATTAAATACAAACAGATTTAAATATATACTTATTTAAATTAGACTTAGGAACAATTGCATACAAAAATTTTGTGCTCGCGCGTGTGACGCACTCACGCTAAACAGCAAAAATACGCTGAAAACTAGCTGATTAGGGAAACATTTCAGCTATTCCCCAGTAGGCGACGCTAATAAATGTAAGGTAAAAACCCGTTTTCAAAATGTACCGTTTCGACATCAAAGTATCGATAACGTTGTTTAAGGTTACTAAGTTTTTAATGCTTTACGATAATTAGGAATACGCATGCTTTTTTATTGTATAAATCTATTTATTATGACTACCATCACACGAAAAAATTTATATAAACTTTTTACGTCATTTAAGTATCATGATACTTATTTTATTTATTTTCCAATAACTAAGGCTTTTGGATGAAGTCAATAGGTCCATTAGACGCTATAATAATAGCATATGATTGGTCGGTCGGCGTCAAAAGCACTTAACGAAACGTCAAATCCAATAAGAGAGCGCCTCCATGTTATTCAAATTCGTTTCTTTTACAAAAATACACTTTAAATCTAACATATCTTAGGAAAGCACTGTACTTAAAAGTCGTTACGCGACTTTTAAGTACAGTGCGCAAGTTTAAGTTTAAATAGCCGCAAGCGATTTTACGTGCACACATGCTTAAGTGTCGTTTCTTTTCGCGTAGTGTATATTTTCTTTGCAATCGGGCATATTTTCTTTAAAAATATTTTTTTTAAATTTAGGAAACGAACGCGTCTTGAGCTTTTGATGATGTCACTAAAACTAAATGACACAAATCCGAATTATATCCTATAAGACATAAGTAAGAGGTAACCATTTTGTTACTGATGTCCGGTCTATTACTACTACTTAAATGTCTTTGATTAAATATAAATAACATGTGGTACGTTCCGCAAATGATATAAAAATATTATAAAAAATTTAATAGACACTAATACTCTGTTCGAACTTAAAAACTAAAAACTCACTTTAATTTACACGTATTTCATGACTTTTTAGAGTTTTAACCTAACCCTTCCTAGAAATAGGACACTAAAACACCTTAAAATTATTCTTTTGGCGCTTTGCCGGTCGCTGCTGAGGCATGCTCGCTTTTGTGATAACCAGTAACTTAAAGATCTTGCTCATTCGTTCGTCGTCGAACCTATTTAATCTATCTTTGTCCTAACTCTATACCTAACCAAAGATCTCTTTTTCATATACATATTTACAGTCCCTAGTAACACCTGTGCATAAGAATGGAGATGAGAAGGATATCAACAACTACAGACCAATTTCGGTATTGCCGGCAATATCAAAAGTTATAGAAAAACTTATCAAAAAGAGGCTCATAAATTTCCTCAATAAGTTCCATATCTTATCCAGTTCACAATTTGGCTTTCAAGCAGGGCTGTAGAAGTCCTTACTTCTGTAGTTGTTGATAATCTTGATAAAAAGATAAACTGCCTCACAGTGTTTATTGATCTTAAAAAGGCATTTGACACCGTGTCTACCCCCATTCTATTGCAGAAGTTAAAAAACTGTTGGATTAGAGGTGTGCCCCTTGACTTACTTAAAAGTTACATTACTGGTAGGACTTAGAAGATAAAAATAGGTTCACATATAGGTCAAAAAACTAGTGTTACTTATGGCGTGCCGCAAGGAAGCGTCTTAGGGCCCACGCTGTTTCTAATATACATAAACGAACTCTGCAATATGAATATAACACATGCTAGCATATTCTCATATGCTGACCACACTGCCATTGTGTTTACAGGCGACTCCTTGAACAATTTAAAAATTAATACAGAGTACGGTTTGGCTGTGATGTCGCAATGGCTAAGTCTTAACTTACTAACGTTAAATACCAGCAAAACAAACTATATTTTGTTTTCCATAAAAACAGTTTGCCTAACTTTCCCAGTGATATTAAGATTCATTGCTGTCAGCCGCTAGTTAGCGCGAATTGCAACTGCCCCACTATAACTAGACTAACATCTACGAAGTACCTTGGTGTCTTAGTGGACCAGAGACTTTCATGGATGTCTCATGTCGAATTAGTTTCTGGCAGATTACGTAAATTAATGTGGATATTTAAAACACTAAGACACATTGGAAATAAAAAGTTACTTGATCAGATCTATATTGCGTTGGCACAATCTGTTTTGATTTATTGTATAACGATATGGGGTGGTGCTGTAAAAACTCATTTTATATAATTAGAATGAGCTCAAAGGGGATTGTTAAAAATTATGTATTTCAAAACACGTCAGTTTTCAACAAAGTCATTGTATTTATATGCAGATTTATTGAAAGTTCGTAAACTTTACATATTGTACGTAGTTCTGAAAAAACATATGTCCTTTAATATTGACACCAATATTTCAAGTAAAAGAAGAAAAGATAGAGTCACCGCACTAAATTACACCAAGACTAAATTTGTTCGCAATCAGTACAAAAACATCTCGTCTCATTTATATAATAAAATAAATAAAATACTAGATATATATGACTTATAGAAACTGTATACTAAAACTCACTGAATGGCTGAAGACATTAGAATTTGTTAAAGTTGAAAACCTGTTAAAATAAGAATTTTGATATGAGGATATTTATGCGTAAATCACTCATTCATTACATACATACACACATAACCACCATGTAGTTGTATATGTAACTACCAACTCTGCTCAGTGACTTAACGCTGATCCCAAGACTTTTATGTCGTAGGGCTGTGCAGAGGGAAAAGTATGAAAACTTTCACACAACACATTACACGCACATACACTACACACATATTACACACACACTACACATTCACTACACACACAAACACTACACTATTTTTAATTTCTTTAAATTTAATACAAGCGTTTCTTGCTTTAGTAAATTGTATGATATGGAAGAGGGGCTTACTTTTGATACGGGCGCATTATGCGTTCAATAGAAGAAGTCTACCATGGTATATATATTTGTAAGACCGTGTTTATGAATAAAACCTTTATTATTATTATTATCGGAAAGTGTTTTTCACTTCTCAGTCCTTAGACTGTAATTCAACTACATTTACGGGCCGAAACCAAAGCAAATGCAGCGTGAGGTGTGTATATTTGTGTTTTCATGAGGTACTTTCGTGAGGTTCTTAGGTGTTTTCGTGAGGTAGGTTATTATTATTATTATTATATCAGAGATAATTAAATTATAATACAGTACTTTAACACATTAGATCTATACATTATTTAAATTGTTCGATATATTTCAAAAGCTTAAATAATATAAATCGAATATCAAAATAAACAGTTTAATTCTCATGTCATTTTACGCAGTGAGCGGTATTAAAATAAAGAAAAAACAATATAATTTGTATTTCGTACAAATGAGACGTCAACCCAATAACAGTTACAAAAAAAAACTGCTAAAAAGAATGACTACTAAGCTAGTATTTCTTATTAGTTTGTGCTACTGAGTTATTGATAATATGCAGAAAACTGTCGAGCTCGTTTTGAGGATGTTGAAACATTTCGCGTCAAAGGTGAAAAAAAAATTATTATTATTATTTAACTTAATTACACATAATGTCAGATGGATAGCTAACATAGAACACAAAAACATGTTTTAGTAAATATCACTGTAAGATATATCAAGTTCCAAACGGATTTCATCTCTTTTTTATCTTGTCACAAATAACAACTTCAGCTGTTGTGAGTAGAGATGCGATTCCACAAGCAGTTGTTAGCGCACATCTTAGTACTTTAGTTGGATCTACTATACCTTTTTCAATTAAATTTACGTAATCGTTATTTAAAGCATCATATCCATAATCAGAATATAAATTGTTTATTTTTGTTACAATAACAGATCCGTCGTAGCCTGCATTTTTTGCAATAGCAATACATGGACTACTTAAGGCTTTTCTTACAATGTTTATTCCAGTAGCCTGATCTGTGTTAATTGGTTTTATTTTATCCAACGTTGGAATACACCGTAAGAACGCTACTCCGCCCCCAGGTACTATACCTTCTGCAATAGCGGCGCGTGTTGCGTTAAGAGCGTCATTAACCCGTTCTTTTTTTTCGTTTACTTCAAATTCACTGCTGCCACCTATAATCAAAGCAGCTACTACAGAGTTTAGTCTCGAAATACGTTCCAAAAGCCTTTCCTTTTCAAAATCACTTTTCGTATTTTCAAATTCCAATTGAATTTGTTCAATGCGTTCTTTTATCTCTATTTTATCTCCCTTCCCTCGCAACAACAGGGTGTAATCTTTTGTAACCATTATTTCGCCAACTCTTCCAAGGCTTTCAAGCTGACAATCTTCAAGTCTAATTAGATTAGCATTGTCCTCAAAAACTACACCACCCGTCGCAGTAGCTATATCCATTAAAACATTTTTTCTCTGTTCTCCGATACCAGGAGCTTTGATTGCTACAACTCCCAAGCCGATTTTTAATTTATTCACTATTAAAATTGATAAAATTTCATCTTCGTAATCTTCAGCGATAACAAGCAATGGTTTTTTATGTGTATGTGCGATCTCCATAGCTGGAATAATTTGTTGGGCACTAAATATTTTCTTTTCAGAAAGAAGAACGAGTACGTCACTATACTCAACCTTTGAACCATTTAAAGAATTGATAAAATGTGGTGAAACATAACCTCTCTCCAATTTCATACCTTCAATTATTTCTAAGTCGTCGTGTAAAGTGCTTCCTTCTTTGACAGTTATAATACCATCTTTTCCAACTCTATTTATTGCTGTTGCGATAAATTGTCCAATGGATTTATCACCGTTTGCAGATATTGTTGCAATTTGTTCTATTTCTTCTGACGTACTTATTAATTTTGACATTGATGTAAGTTTCTCTGCGACGCAATCAACTGCTAATCTAATTCCTGTTCTGATTTCAATTGGATTAGCTCCTTTAGAAATACTTGCAAATCCTTCCTTAGCTATAGCTCGTGCTAAAATTGTAGCGGTTGTAGTTCCATCCCCAACTTCCTCGTTAGTCTTATTTGCTACATTTGCGACTAATTTTGCCCCAATATTTTCAAATTTATCCTTTAATTCAATACTTTTGGCAACAGTCATCCCATCTTTAGTTATTTTTGGTGGTCCAAATGCTTGTTCTAAAATAACATTACGTCCTTTGGGACCCATGGTAACAGCAACTGCATCAGCAATTATATCAACTCCTTCCATCATCAAAGATCTAATATCAGATCCAAATTTTACATCCTTTGCAAACCTAGCGTAAAATTGTCGCATCCAAAAATATTTTGTTTTACTGGGTCCGATTTGTATAATACTATGTAAACGATACATTATGTTTTGCAATATTCAAAGAAATAACTGGTATACTAGTATTATGTGCAAAGAATATTATAGTATATTTGATCTCTAAAGCAAAACACAAAACGGTTTTCCAACGTTTTTAGTGAGAATTTACTTAAAGAATTTATAACTGTTGACATTTAGGAAAGTCAAAAATTGAATTTAGATTTTTTTAAATGATAGGAACATACGAAGGTTTTGTAATATTATATAATCTTTATATATAAAAATTACGTGTCACGTGGTTTGTCCGCAATGGACTCCTAAACTACTGAACTGATTCCAATAAAATTTTGCACACTGCGTTCAGTTTGGTCCAACTTGAGAGATAGGATAGTTTTTATCCCGATAAATGACCCTCAATATTTTTTATTACGAATGTAAGGAGTTTTTATAGGACAAAAGGTCGTCGGAGAGGGCAGAACGTCTGCCTGGCGAGCTAGTATATTATAATTTAACAGGAATTTATAAAGGAGGTCATTCAAGTTGCGACGATCGTACGGACCATCTCACAAACTTCAATCGTATGCGACAAGAAAAAAAGAAGCAGAATTCTAGAATTGTGCCTCTATTATAATGTGAGCCCTTCAAGATGATTACGATGAAAAGAAACATAATTATAATTTTGATGCCCGTTTAACTATGATCTAAGAATTAAGGAGACGCTCTAGCTTGTTGAGAAGATATTAAATGAAACTAATTTTACGAATTTTATGACGTTTAATATTTAAAAAAAATATTCTTTTTTTTTAAGTCAATGGATGTAGGTGGCTTAGGACCGTGCTTTGTGGCATTCCTTGGGGGAGGACTATGTTTACCAGTGAATTTGTGAAGGGCTAAAATGATGATGATGATAATGAATGTTATCTTTTTAATTCCCGATGTTTCGGGTGCTTTGCAGCACTCATGGTCACAGAGGTGTTTGACGTCCCTATGTCATAGTTATCCCGGCTACCTGCACGTTTTTAAATTTTTCTTTGGTCTGGTCTACACAGAACGAGCTTACAGTATCTTGAAGACTTGCAGTAGTGTATTTGGGTTTGGATTTAATTTTATTAATTATAGAATTCCAAGCAGATGGTAGCACCCATCCATCTTCTCTATTAAAATTATGATTTTTTTAGTTTATTAGCAAATTATCGTTAGTAGGCATCGGTGTTCTTTTACGAGGATTTGTGATCTATCAAATCTAATGTAATAGTGGAAAAGATCTTGAATATGTTCATAGACTGCAGACTTCCCGAAGTGTCGGTGCTTTACGTCAGTTTTATGTTCTTTCATGCTGGTTTTATAAATCTTTTGTTTGTCCTATGTAAGAGAGATATTCCATTATCATTCCATATTTACAATGGTGTACGCACCTGTATCTTGTAAAGCAGGGTTTCCCAACCTTTTTTGACTAGGGACCAAAAGATGAGAGAAAAACTGTGTTAATGTAACACATTATATTCACAACTTTTAATATACCTAATTATATATCTTTTAACATAATCTATACATATAATAAATCTGTAGAAAAGTGTCTGTAATTCTAATATATTCTTGAAAAAACAAGTCCAGGGGACTAAATAAAGGGTTCTCAAGCCAAATCAGTGGTTTTTAGAATTTTTGTCTGTCTGTCTATCTGTCTGTCTGTGTATTCCGGATTCACGCAAAAACCACTGGACCGATTTACATAAAATTTTGTATGTAGGTAGTTAGTAACCCGGGGCAACTTATAGGCTACTTTTTATCCGATTACGGAACTTAAAAAAAAGAAGGTTAAGTATTTTCCTTCCTTTATATGTTAATTTTCTGTTATATATTAGTTATAGGCGGGATAACGGGTGTTTTTCAAATATTTATAAATCAAATATTAATCAAATATTAATAATACCATATACCATATTTATAAATAATTTAGTTTAAAATATAGTTATAAACTTGGTAAAATACAATGATGTAGTTATCAAAATAGCGCCATCTATCATCAAATGGAAAAATTAGTATATTTTGCCTTCAGTTACTAATAAACTAAATAATATAAATAAAAATATGTATATGTTTAAATAATAAGATTTTTAAAATTATTTAAAAATTGTAACGTTTAGTTTTTTTAGTATTTATGTTATTTTATTTTAAAAGTGTAATAATGTTTTAAAAGATGACATCTATCAAAGATATGAAAATTGATAAGGTTTTTATTTCAATTATACTAATCTATATGTAAACTGATTAAAACTGGTCTGTTTGCAATTATTGCAAAATTTTCATAATCTTTATAGCTTTATTAAACATATTTTTATATATGTCGTGATCAGATCGTAGAATTGATCATATACCTATCATAAAGTAGTCTATCATTTCGTGAAATCGTGTGGTCATTTCATGATATTTAGCACTGTTTGTTGACCATCTCATGATATAGCTTGACAAAAAATTTTTATATTAATTACATTAGAAATGAATAAACCAAACTATAAATATAACTTAAAGTAGAAAAATTAAAAAAAGAATTATAAAGTGCAAAAAATTAAAAATCAAACCACTGACTCAGTGTTGTATATTAATATAATACTCTAGATAATGATAAACTATTATTTAAAACTAATTTCTCAATTAACTAACACTATGTAACGAAAAACTTTACCTCAGTCACAACTAGCGACATCTGGTGAGTGGAAGATTATTAGCCCTCATTAAATAATAGAATGTTACTGAATTACGATGTAAATAATTGAAAATTTGTTCGTGGCATCGTTGGAAGGGTAATTACTAGGTATAAGTGGTCAACAATCATACAAAAGCTAAGTTTCAGTTTTTAGAAATTGTATATAAACAAATACGAGGGCCGTGTAGCTCTCGCCGTGAGATTTCATCGTAGCACGGGAGCAAAACTGTTATAGAAAACTTGTGCTGACTTAACACGTGTCCGTTAAAGTGGTAACGTATAACTTCGTGGGGAAACCTAGATGTCTGAGTAATTAAAGTAGTCGTGGAGATGTAAAAACAGTTAATATGCATTAAAGCATTGTAGTATATTCTATTTTTCTGCCCACAAAACACTATAGGTAGTGATGAGCCCTGTGGACATTAGTGAGACGTATATTAGCTGCTACTTTACTTTTTTTACCATTAACGAGACTTATAAATCAGTTTGTAAATTAAAATAGCTTTCATATTTTCAAACACATTAAGATATATTTGATAGTCCTGGTTTCATAGCTCATATGAATACCTATATGTAAATGAACAGGCTATTGCGGAAAAATACTTACTTACTAATTGAAGAAAGCCGGTTTTACTTAAACAAAGGTTCATTTTATTTTACTTGTCAATGGCGGTAATCAAACTGATTAAAACTTAAATTTCATGGTACGTAAGCATTATTATATATTTAGCATATATTTGAATTGCAATTTGGAATGTCAATTTACCACATTTTTGGCGGTAAAGGAAAACAGAAGTTTCGCAATTGAGGACATCCCGCGTTGGAATTGCGCAGCGAAGACTTTTGGCCAAAAACTCGGCGGCCTGCGCCCAATAGTAACATGTATGTAAGCTGCTACTTTTTTACTTTCATGGGGCAATAGTATATGCAGTATTTATTTCATTCATATTTTCGAGTATGTTGATTTTTTGTTTTCACTCTACCGTAAATATTAAGGGTTGCAAAAATGAGTAGAACTCATTATCGTCAGCCTATCAAAAGTCCACTGAAATGAACATAGGCCTCCCCCATAAATTGTCAAGTAGCTGGATATTTGCTATAGTTGCCACGTTTGGTAGACGGGTTGGCAACCACAGATATTATTATTTAGGTACATTTGTTGTCAGGAAAATGATGCTGCCCATCTCCTGTTTGTTTTCCTATGTCGCCTCTTACGACAGGACGATATGAGGTGGCGGATTCTCTTTCATCGCCACAACAAGACGAACATTTTTCTACTCCCGTTCATGAGTATAGTGATTCCCACGTTCACCGTGAATAAAATTTATAAGCAATGAAACTAATTTTAAGGATTTTATCGCGTTTAATTTAAACTTTTTTAATTCCCGATGTTTTGGGCACTTTACAGTACCCATGGTCACAGGTGGACTAAGGTGTTTGACGACCTAATATCATATTTAGAATAGAATAGAATAGAATAAAAATAGAAATGAATACAATAAATGCAATAATAGTATGCTTGGGTTTGAATTTAATTTTATTAATTACTAGCTGTTCCCCGCGACTTCACCCGCGTGTAATTTAGGATTTTAATTATGTTGCGCGGAACCTTAATTGTTTTTCTAAAATATAAGTAGCCTAAGTTACTTCCTATAACATCAGCTATCTGCTAGGTCCAGCCGTTTCGGAGATTAGCCGGAACAAACAGACAGTAAAAATTTTATAAATTGTGTTTTTGTTATAAGTACCTACCGTATATACTTTCATATACATTTAGTAAAAAGCTGTTATTTTGACATTACAAACAGACACTTCAATTTTATTTATTTGTATAGATAGGGTCCTTAGCAGATGATAGCACTCAGTCATCTTCCATCTTAAAATTAGGATGTTTTTTAATTTCAAAAGGCTCGCGAATCATCATTGGTAGGAATTGGTGTTCTATTGCAAGGATTTGTTGTATATCAGATCCGATATAACGGTTGGGACGATACTAAATATGTTGACATACTTTAGACTTCCCAGAGCGTCGGTGTTTCACATCAACGATGTGTTCTTTTAGGCGGGTTTTTATGGAACTTTCATCCAAAGATGCGTAAAAAAACCCCACGTAAAGAAGTTAAAATTAAACGTGATAAAATCCGTAACATTAGTTTTATTCCATATATAGTATACTGTATACTAAATTTTATAATTTCATAAATGCAGTTCTATAATGATGTATACTGTATTCATCGCTATAGAACTGCATTTATGAAATTTTATAGTCTACTCGAACGTAAAAAAAATTTACATCTATTTTATGGTGCCGATAAATATAAAATATCTCAAATAAACATTATCCCGTAAATTGATAGAAGACCATGAAACTCATCATTATTTTGTTAAAACTAAATTAACTTTAAATAAATAAATTAATGTAAAGAGTAAAATGTAAATAATAGATAATAATACATTTTTTTATTTAATCAATATTTAATAAAGTTTATTTACAATTTTACATAATACTTAATTTTATCTACAATATTAAAAACTACGATAATAAAAAAGAAAAACTAAAACTAGAAACTTAATTATCATATAGTCCTACTCCCCGCGGTATCGTGCCAAGAACGCTGGCTGCGTTTCCCCGCTGAATGGCTATACTTAGCCTTTGAGCGAGGAAAGAACCAGCCCTCTTATCACCAGCAGCAACGACCAGCCGCGGATGGAGTTCCTTTAGGAACCTCACCGCACGTGGACCCCACGGACCGATAGTCTCTACAGCAAATGGCACAAATATGTAGTCATCTCTCAGAGACTCATATTTGCGCCACTTACTCAGTTCAGCTGCCTCTGATGCCGCCCCGGCTTTAAACGAGGTACCCCTGAGATGAGAGGCCGCCAGAGTGTCTACGCAAGTAGCATCCCACACTAGGGCTTTACCTCTCTCCCAAGGGACCAATGTCATACCGTCGGGTCTCCTGCCATCGTCTCTAAATATTCCACAAGGCTCTAAAACCGAGGGAACATTTATAGAGGCAAGAGCCCTTCGGATGACATCGTTCAAAGAACTGTGTCGTGAAAACCTACCAGCGCTTTTCTTACATGAAAGTCCGTGGAGTCCAAACTTGTCGACGCTGTTACCACAGGGGCATTGATGGGGTTGACAAATCGCTGCTCCTAGTCGGATTCCTACGGCAATACGCAAGCTTTCCCTATCAAGTAATGTGCCGAGATTACTTGATGGTAAAGCGTGTAACCAGTGACTAGATTCCTTAGTCGAAACAGCTAGAAGGCGTGCCTTATCTTGGTCACTATGGAAATTATGAAACAAATCCTTCTGCACGCCCTGTACCAACGGAATATCCCACTGTTTTTGTTGGTTAACTTCCAGTGGAATATTTTATATACATTTTCATTCCGAGACAATTTACCTTTCTTATGGATACATCGGAATACATGCCCGATATAAAAAATAGTAAGCGTTTTCTATACATATAGGTACATTCACGTGTTCCTGTAGCATATTATATCTATGCCAAATATACATAATCTATGCATAATGTACGTCTAATAGTCTTTTAGAATTAAAAAAAAATCTTTGACAGACACAGACCAAAGAGAATATAATCACTACGTTTAACACAGACACTGAGGTGACTCTAAAAGCGATCGAATTTTTCTAAATTTGCCACTGAATAGCATTTATTATATATATTTTTATTTGCTGTTGCACATATCACAATTATCACAATCAAAAAAATGACATGGAGTATAATTAATAGCGTAACTGGTAAGATCAACTCTCGCAATTCAAACTACCAGTTAAGTGTTAGTAACAAATTAACCGAATCAGATCAGGACGTTGCAATGGTTTTTGAGAAATATTTTACTGATATTCCGATATTAACCACTAAGTCACTGAATTCTTCTCCTGCGGTCGCCGAATCATTACTTAAACAAAATGTAAATGCGTGTACAAAGAATTTTGCATTTCATAAAGTATCATCAAAAGATATTTTAAAATATTTTAAAACTATTGATGTTAGGAAAACTGCGGATCTGTGGGGGATTTCCGTTAAAGTTATTGCGTCTATAATAGATACAATCGCGCCTCATTTAGCTATTATTTTTAATACTAGTATCGAATCTGGTGTGTTTCCTGATTTAATGAAGTATAGTAAAGTAATACCTTTATTTAAATCTGGTAGTACATTAGACCCCGCCAATTTTAGACCTATTTCTGTGCTACCAATACTTAGTATGATTTTTGAAAAAATTATTCTTGATCAAATGTTAAATTTCTTTAATATAAATAATTTACTTCATAAAAATCAATTTGGTTTCACAAGAGGTCGCTCGACAACTGATGCCGGTGTTGAGCTGATTAAATATATATTTAATGCATGGAAGAATTCACAGGATGCTTTGGGTATATTTTGTGACCTATCCAAAGCCTTCGATTGTGTTCACCATGAAACATTAATCAGGAAACTTCAACACTACGGTGTAAGAAGTGATGCTCTTAAATTAATTATTTCATATTTAAATAAGAGAACGCAAAAAGTTGTCATTAACAGTATGAGTTCTTCCGGGTCGATGGTACAAATGGGCGTGCCTCAAGGCTCAATTCTTGGCCCCTTTCTGTTTCTTGTATACATTACTGACTTACCTTACATAGTAGGAGATAACCATGATATAGTATTATTTGCAGATGACACTTCTTTAGTTTTCAAATTAAGTCGACAATTGCTAAAATATGACGAAGTAAATAATGCTATATCTAAATTCGTAAATTGGTTCAATGTTAATAATTTGCATTTAAATGGCACTAAAACGAAATGTATGAAATTTATGACTCCAAATGTCAAACAATTAAATACTAATGTAATTTTAAATGGGGATAAACTGAGTCTTGTAGATACCACCATTTTTCTTGGAATCACACTAGACGCGAAGCTTCAATGGAGCCCCCATATATCAAAACTAGCAAGCAGACTTAGTTCTGCAGCATATCCCGTAAAAAAGATTAGAAGTCTAACTAGTGTTGAAACAGCTAGACTAGTTTACTTTAGCTATTTCCATAGCATAATGTCGTATGGTATTTTGCTATGGGGACACGCAGCTGACACTGAAATTATATTTGTTTTACAGAAGAGGGCCATAAGAGCAATTTATGATTTAAAGCCTAAAGAGTCGCTGCAAGAAAAATTTAAGGAAATTAATATATTAACTTTGGCCGCTCAATACATTTATGAAAATGTAATGTACGTACACCAAATAAAAGTAGTTTTACAATAATAAGTGATATTCATTCTGTAAATACTAGGAACAGACACAAGCTAGTAGTACCAGTTACTCGACTCCATCGAGTCAGTAATTCATTCTTGGGGCGATGTATACGCTTTTACAACAAAATTCTAGAAAATATACAAAATTTGACCTGCTCAAAGTTCAAAAACTTTATTGAACTAAGTTTGTATAAAAAGGGTTATTATAATATTTATGAATTTATAAATGATAATAACCCCTGGAAATGAGGTGATCGCTACCAAGCTATTTCTAATTTATTGTGTTGTTGATTTGTGTAACATACCAGTGGTAATCATACAAAAGAGTGACTTTCAACAAGTATTATTTATAATCTATATTGAATAAAAAAGTTTCTGTTTCTGTTTCATCGTGACGACACTGTAATATTCTAGCTTTCTTTGTAGTTCAGCTTGCGCTTGGTTATCAGTTCCGTTCTGAGCTATTATTACTTCTGCATTCTTTGACTGTTGCTTGCCCGTGTTTATAAAAATAGTCATAAAATAATTTCGAAAGTTATTTTACGTAAAAGAAGTTTCAATCGGTTGAAATTGTACATAAATTTATTGCTAATTATTCTACTTTATAAGTTAATTTTTAGCCAAATTTGCAGAGTTACCTTTAATTAAATTTGCTTACGACCTAGTTTACATAAAAACGCACAAGTGGCTTTACTACTCTGCCACTACGTGTGGTACAAGGAACAAACTTATTATCTACTTTACTTTTTGTATTCGCATTCTGACATTCCATATAATTTGTACTTAAGTCATTAGTTTCTGACTCGACTATATATATGCTGGTTTCAATATTTCAATTGAAATATTGACTTGCCTATTAGGGATATATATAGGATTAAATAGGAAATACTTAGGACGCTGTAGGGGCCATCGTAAGTAGGTGTTAAAGGTTTTTTAACCGTATAATTTCTTATGAAAACATGACTACAATTACTTAAGTCCTTATAAACAAATAATTTCCGCAAATCGCTTGCGCTTCGTGACTTGGGACGAAGATTACTTATAACTTCTCGCAATCGTGTAATCGTCCCCGTTGTACTTTGGACTCGCTTCGCGGTAAAAATCGCCTGGTAAGCGTAATGATTGTCCGTAGACTAACTCGGCTGCACTAAAGCCTGTGTCGCATCGGCTGGCGGCTCGTAATCCGAATAAAACTGTGGATAATTCGTCATCCCATGATTCGTTTTCTACTAACCTGCTTGTTAAAGCGACTTTCAAAGAACGATGCCATCTCTCTATAATCCCATTACTCTGAGGATGATAAGGTGTGGTTCGAATCCTTTGAACTCCTAGTTACTTTAATAGGTTTGAAAAAAGAGTGCTTTCGAACTGCCTACCTTGATCACTGGTTAACCTGATAGGGCACCCGAATCTACATACCCAGTTTTCATAAATAACTTTAGCTACGGTCTCTGCGGTGATGTTTTGAACGGGTATTGCTTCCGGCCAGTGTGTACAACGGTCTATAATTGTGGCGCAATATTTATTACCATGGCGCGTTGTAGGCAACGGGCCTACAATATCCACGTGAATGTGATCGAAACGTTCACTGGGGTCGAATGAACCTATTCCTGTAACAACATGACGTTCTACTTTGCTTTTTTGGCATTGTATGCATGTTTTTGCCCATAATCCTACTTCTTTGTTCATATTTGGCCAAAAGAACCTCTTCGTAACCATTGACCGAGTTGTCCTAATACCTGGATGGCTGATGTTATGTACAAATTCGAAAACAGCTTTCCTGAATGACGGTGGTACATAAGGTCTTATATTACCGCCCGCGACGTCACAGTATATACTTTTATTAACGTTGGGAATAAAAATTCGCTTTAACTGTACCTTGTTTGACGTGTCGGCGTTCTGCAGGATCTGCGAAATTTGAACGTCGGTTTCCTGCGCTGTCGCTAATTCCTTGTAATCTATGACCGTTGGACAAACAATAGTTTCAATGCGCGATAGAGCGTCTGCGACCGGATTATTGCTACCGTTGACATGTTATATACTGCTGGTATATTCGCTAATATACAACAACTGTCTAATTCGTATAGGGGTTTCCTTACTGGGATTTACCTTTGTAAGTGCGTATGTAAAAGGCTTGTGGTCTGTGTACACGGTCATTTCCCGTCCTTCTATCATGTTTTTGAAATGCATAATGGACATGTATACAGCCAACAATTCTCTGTCATACGTACTGTATTTTTGTTGAGCATCTGATAGCTTTTTTGAGAAATACCCGAGTGGCTTCCAAATACCGTTGACCTTCTGTTGCAGTACTGCATCTACACAGGTGTTCGAGGCATCGGCTAATCACCGATGTTTTCGATTATATGCAGAACCGTGCTGTCCATGAATCTCTGATAGGTTTGGGCTGCGTTCTTCAGGCCGAACATCATGCGTGGAAACTCATACAAACCAAAAGGAGTGGTAATGGCTGTTTTCTCGACGTCCTCTGGTGCAACCTCAATAAAATGGTAAGCTCTATTAATATCAAGGCGTATATTGTCTTACCTGTCAACCCAAAAGTGAAGTCCTGGAGCCTCGGTACCAGATACCGATCCGGTTTAGTCACTGCATTGAGCCTACGATAATCTCCGCAGGGCCGTATCTGTCCGTCTTTCTTTTGTACGACGTGTAGAGGACTAGCCCACTGGCTCCTGGATGGTCTACAAATACCTAATTCCTGCATATAGCAAAATTTATCCCTAACCTTTTGGTACTTTTCCGGCGGTAAAGGTCGCAGCTTGGCATAGACCGGTGGTCCTATGGTATGGTAAATGAGACGGGCCTTGTTATATCCGAAAATTCCTCCAACAATTCACGAAACGGATGCCATTCCTGAATGCTATTTATCGTCGGCTTACTATAGTTTACGATGGTTCCTATAACGCACAAATCAGTTACATTATCTGGGTGATTCTTTGAAACGCAGTTTTGACATGATTTTCACTGAAGAACACATCAAAATAATATCCAATTAAAACGTCAATTTAAAGTTTAATTTTAAACAAAAATGTCTATCGAGGCCTTATGTATTTAAATTCAATTAATTAAAATAAACTTAATTAAAGTTAACAGGAAACATTAAAATCTAATTAATCTGGCGCGTCCAAACGACGCCTTTTGTTGAACTATACTATTTTCTGAAATTACCTTCCGCAATAGACTAAGATTAGTAAGTGGTATCGATATTTGAATATCTGTTTCTTAATGATTTCATATTTAAATCCAAAATGATTAAATGTTCACGAAATTCATAACATTAAAAATTGTCCGCGACTAAAGTAATCATTCGTCTGGCTCAATACGTCTCAGCATGAATTTAACGTATGTCTCAAAATATTCCATTGAATTATACCGACTTGTGATTGTTCGCGCCAGTCACTCCCGACCTGTCATACGCTGCATTCGTGCCGGCGTTTATTATATCGAAAAACTACCATATAATCTCGTGATCTGGCATTTGTCAGGTAAGTAGTATAATTAATCAGTCTTTGTTTATAGATATTGTACACATGCTTACGTTTTGTAACTAAAACATAATGTCTTATCAGATTATTTATCACTATTAATTACCTCTTTCATTTCTTACGATTATAAATACAGAAGTAGGGTTTGCTTTTCTTCAAATTCCTCATTTGTCTGGCTCTCATTAGTATGATTTCATTTGGCTCTTAAGACCAGATGAATTTGAATGGATCAGATGAATTAGATTCAATCCACATATCAATTGAATCAAAAAGAGAGGCATTGACACTATACATTTTATTTCTGATTCCCCATCCAGTCAGTATCGTAACAAAAAGATATTTTATTTAATTTCATGCTTGCACATATACCTGAACTCCATCAAAGCCATTACGTGGAACTATAATGAACCTGGCCATAGAAACGGAGCTCCAGACGGAGTAGGTGCTGTTATGAAGAGAACTGCGGATCAAGCTGTCTCCCAAGGGCAAGACATAAAGGGTCTAGATGATTTTTTAAATATTATGGACCAAAACTTAAAGAAAGTGAAAGTGAGAATAGTTTCTGAATATGACATAAGTGAAAAGAACTTGCTTTTCCCACCTAGTGTGAAAGGTTTTCCAGGATGCATGAAAATGCATCAAATAGTATGGAACTTGGATTCTCCTATGCTAGCCGTTCGTAAACTGAGTTGTACTGATAAACTCTGTCTGTATCATGTTGTCAATTGCAACCACATGAAGCACCTTGGTTTTTATCACTTGGAAGACGCATGTCAGAAATCTTTAACGGTCACACCCCTAGCTAATTCAAAAAGACAATTGAAAGAAATTGGTGAATCCTTCTGGACAATAAATAATGAAACAAATCTAAACGAAAAGAAAATTCGAAAAGCTAAACGAACCAAAGGTATACATAAAGAAAAGGGCACAAGTTCGTCACCACAGAAAGCTAGAATCAAATATTTTACACCAAAGACTAACCAAAAAAATACTTTAACAGAAGAAAAAGGAAGAAGGAAGGATAAAGGAAGAACAAAATATCGAATCGGCAAAATATGTTGACTTCGATGATATCTCAGAGATAACTTTTTCAAGAGATGGTAATAAAGAATTTAATATTGATTTAGAGAATATTAATCCATACTTAATGGACACTGATGATGATGACGATTTGAATATTTTTTAAAACGTACGGTAAATTTAGGTACATTAAGTTTTCTACGATCTCATGATTGAAGTTCCTATCCAAAATTAAGTCTGAAAGATGATTATAATTATATTTTTATTTTAATGTGGTGTTATTTTTTTTTAATAGGAGAGGGGGCAAACGAGCATGCGGCTCACCTGATGGTAAGTGACTACCGCCGCCCATGAACAGCTGCAACACCAGGGAGGGAATCGCAGATGCGTTGCCGGCCTTTTAAAAAGGAGTACGCTCTTTTTTTGAAGGTCCCTAAGTCGTATCGGTCCGGAAAAATCGCTGATGGTAATCGATTCCACAAGGAAGTCGTGCGAGGAAGAAAACATCTTCTAAATCACACAGTGGTGGACCGCGAATCATCCAGATGGTGTGGATGGTATTGGGAGTTCTGTCGCGATGTGCGTTCGTGAAATTTGGCGGCTGGGATTAATCCGAACAATTCCTCAGAGCACTCCCCGTGGTATATGCGAAAGAAAATGCAAAGGGATGCAACATCTCTTCGCAGTGCCAATGAATCGAGCCGATCGGAAAGGACTCGGTCGTCGACGATTCGAGCCGCTCTGCGCTGGATGCGGTCAAGTGGAAGGAGCTGGCACTGTGGAGCCCCTGCACAGAGATGGGAACAGTATTCTATGTGAGGCCGAACCTGCGCCTTGTAAAGTTGCAGGCGGTGTGCCGGCATGAAATACTGTCCAGCTCTGCTGAGCACGCCAAGCTTTTTAGAGGCCAATTTGGCCTTCTCTTCCAAGTGACCACGAAACTGCACGTCACTCGATATGTCGACTCCGAGGACAAAGACTCGACTTCAGACAGAAGTTTGTTCCGGTACTCGGCAACGCTTTCCCGAGAAATATTGGCACGGCCGGTGTATAGAGCATCACCAGTGCTGCCATCCGCATAGCAATGAATGTTACCAGTTAACAAATTATCATTGATATGTAGAAGAAACAGCGTTGGTGATAGCACACAGCCTTGTGGAACACCGCGTTAATAGGCTTGTAGTCGGAGCAAGCACCGTCTACAACGACCTTGATGCTCCGATCTGCAAGGAAGCTGGTGATCCAATCGCACAATTTCTCGGGAAGCCCATAGGATTGTAGCTTCGAAAGAAGCGCTTTGTGCCAAACCCGATCGAAGGCCTTCGCAATGTCCAAACTAACGGCCAACGCCTCCCCCTTGGACTCTACTGCTTCTACCCATCTATGGGTCAGGTAGACCAGAAGATCACCAGCTGATCGACCCCGACGAAAACCGTATTGGCGGTCACTAATCAGCTGGTGATCTTCAAGGTACCGCATGAGCTGGCAGTTAATAATTGATTCCATTATTTTGGAGAACAAGGAGGTGATCGCGATAGGCCTATAGTTGAACGGGTCTGAGCGGTCGCCTTTTTTAGGGATCGGGTGGACAAAAGCAATTGAATTCGGGACTACGCCTTGGGAGTAGGAATACCGGAAAAGACGCGTTAGGACCGGTGTCAACTCCGGAGCACACGTCCTCAGCACAATTGGGGGGATTCCGTCAGGCCCACTCGACTTATGGATGTCCAGGGAGAGGAGTGCTTTACGAACCGAGCGCTGTGAGAACAGCACATCCGGCATGGAGCACTCACACCGCGGGATGGTTGGCGGTGTTTTCCCCCCGTCATCAAGAGTCAAGTTGGACGCAAAAAGGGAGCCTAAAAGGTCGGCTTTGTCTTTTGCGTCTTGGCCCAGTGAGTCGTCCTCCCTGTGCAGAGATGGTAGTGATGGCTTACAGAAATTCCCTTGGACAGCCTTGGCGAGAGACCAGAATGCACGGGTTCCCGAAGGGGGGGGGGATTGGGCCTCCGGCCACCTGCACTCACCAGACGAAACGCAGAAGCAGAGCTTCTACTTCACACCAGTATTCTGTGAGGTCGTGGTACCAACCCGGCTCGAGCCGGCCTATATGTGCAACAGCAAAAACTGCTGCGTGGCTGTACCACCGTTAAAGAGTTATTTTGTACGGATTTAGTTAATAACGGATTTTTTATAATTTGTTTAATTGCATGGCATTACGTTCAATTATATTAGCTTATTAAAAATGATTAAACCTTAAAATTTAGTTACTTGTATTTACTATGTGAACAAAAAAAATTGAAGTAATTATTTCCGCATTTCATAATAAAGTTGATTGGAAATAACATGAAATTATCATTTATCTGTACGATTCTCATTAATATGTTAGCAAAGTGTCATTCTCCTGCCTTTCTCATCATTCATATTGCTGGTTAATTCATCAGGATACCCTAATTCATAGACTACTGGAAGCAAATCAGTGCGTTCACTATAAAATAATTACATTTTATGACCAGGATAAAGTAATATTATAATTTCTACCAAATAACACAAAAAAATTAAAGCCAAACCAATTAGTCGAAAATCCTCGTTTTCAAAGAATCTCTATCTACTAATTTCCTATTATGTATAAATAATGAATGGCCATTTAAAATTGCGTCGTAGCCCTAAATTTCATTCTAATGTTACGACACCGTATGTATTAATTTCCGTGCCATTTGCAGCAAATAATTTATAGTTACTTTTGACCTGATTACGATATTTTCGGGTAATTTTAGTCACTGGTATAACCAACACATTGGCACCAGTATCAATAAGAAAATTCATACCATTTTTAGTGTCCGTGACGCACAAGCGATGGTTTTCTGTGAGGTTGATGCAGGCTATCCCCTCATCGGGCTGCACCCTCTTCAGTTTTCCGGCTTGTTGGTGTTGTTCACCTTCTTCCAATTACAGGGAGACTCGCATCGTCGTGACCGGAAGTGGTACCAGCACAACCAGTCTTCATTGCGAGGCGTACGTTGCGGTGTACGGAACCTGAGACGCGAACTAGAACGGTCATGTAACCGTCGCCTACCACCATTATTGTGACAGCGGTTGTTGATTGTGTTTACCTTACTGCGCAGCGTCTTGAGCTCCAGTGCCATGGTCTTCATTTGGGTCAGCAGCTCGACGTTCACCTCTGCCACGGTTGGGGTCGACAAAAAACTGCGGGCCGAACCAATGTCCACTGCCAACAGCTCCCCGTTGCGTAGATTGTCCATCACCTTGTCTGCTATTTCAGCAAGGTCATCAAGTTTCATGTCTGCTCTGTTGGTAGCCAAGATCGCGTGGACCCATGCAGGCAGTCTCGCTAGCCATAAATTCTTGAGCGTGTGGGCGTTGGTTGATCCATCGTGACGTGGAGTTTCGCGGCACGACGTGTATCACTTCCGCCCCTGGCCTCAGTCGGGGTCACCAATGTTGTGTTACTGGGGTTCTGGTGTGTCATAAAGTCATGTGTAGAGGGGAAAATTATTAGATGATTCACATAAGTGGTTGAAGTAGATTTATTTTGTCGAACCCGAGACGCGTGCTTGCTTAGTACACTCTGAAGGAACTGTCTCACTACTCGCTTACAGGCTGCCGGCGGTGGTCGTTATCGTATTTCGCAAGAATTACACCCATTGACACGGGTGACGCCTGTGTTTTCTGTGTGTCAGCAGCACCCACAGTGTTGGTTGAATCATAAATACCATTGATGTGTCGGCGCTGTCGTCACGCCACATGCGAAACACATCGAAGCCTTAATCACGCTAACAAAGTTCCGAAGTTAAAGCAGCATATATAGAATAGCTCCGAACTGCAACTCGGAGCGTTGGCCGCTCCCCGGGAAGAACACCTTGCCCGACGGGAGATCTCCCCTTTTCCTTCCACCCACCACAGTGGTGACCAACCGACGTGATATGAACACGCAACCAATAACCTTCGGAAACTACAACTTCAAACCTTCTTCATCATCCTCAAGTACCCCATTCATTCGCTCCCGAGCTGATATTGTCTTCAGTCTTCACATTCTGCAAGCCATCTAGCTTTACAAAGGTTCATCGCAGCACTGGAATAATAATACTTCCTGTTCCTTCAAGCTACTCTCTGCGCTACAGTGTTCGGCACGGCTCTGAGCCTTACTGTTTGAGCCTCTGCTTCACGGCACTCTCGCAGATTACTTGCCTTCTTCTCGACTCACCGCAGACTACAAGGCAATTTCCTGGCACTTGCAAATTCGTCGACATCTAGACTGCACTATCGACCTCCGGTCTGAGCAGGGGGATGATGTGGCGGCGCTGTCGATCTTCCCTTTTCCCTCCACCCACCACACAGTTAACAGTTTGTTTTTTTCTAAATAGCCAATCAGCCTACTGTTGACCAATCCTTCCACAATTTTTGACATGGTAGACAGCATAGAAATCGGTCTATAGTTAGAGACATCTTGTTTGTCCTCCATTTTAAAAATTGGAGACACGATAGCCGTTTTAAATTACACAGGAAATATTCTTTGTTCTAAACTAAGGTAACAAAGGTGTGTGATTCGATAAACAAGGTACTCCCTTGCTAGTTTAACAGAACTAGTGGGAATGCCGTCATAACCTGGTGCACTATCAGATTTTACTTTATTTATTATTTTATTAATAATTTCATGAGGGTCTGTGGGTACGAAAGACAGAGTGAAGCTGGGAGTTTGATTGCACAGATGCTTGCCTTGCTAATTCGAGCTACGTTTTTTTGAGTTTCTGTAGGATGATATCCGCGAGACTTTTACCAATAGTTGTAAAGTAGGTATTAATTTTGTTTAGTGATTCTTTTGTAGTGTTTCCAATTTTAAGCAACTCTGGGGGCAGTTCATTTTTCGTTTTTATATTGCATATGTTCTTTATCACATTCCAGGTCTTTTAAATATTTTTCTCACTTTTTTTAGTTCGTTTTGATAATACTGCTGCTTCAAAGATTTTATTATTTTATTGCAGTGTTCCTATTTTTGATATATGTGTTAATTGTATCATCATTCGGTCGTAGTTTGGCCTTTTTATGCAACTTATCTGTTTTGCAAATTGATCTCACAACGCCTATCGTAATCCAAGGCTTAAGAGGTGCTTTTTTTTTGGATATGTACCTAGTGCTTGTGCACTCGTTAATGATATTTGTAACAATTTTGACAAGATGTTCCGCAGTTTGATTTACATCACGCAACATAAAATAGTTTGACCAGTCTGTGACACTTAGATTATTTAACGCCCGGGCGTAGTTTAATACCTGTAGTGTTTGCATATATATATATATATATATATATATATATATATAAGTCGGCTGCGCCCTCTTTTCCCAGAAGAGGGTCGCTTTCGATACGGCATAAGAAGCTTTAAACAGCTGGTTGCCAGTCCCCAAAGGCGGTTTTTAGGGAGTATCACTTAGGCTCCCCGGTTAGGCGTGAGTCCCCCATAGCCACGATGGATAGCCTATCGTAGTATGCGTAATGCATTTTCCGCCTCCCTACGTAAAGGGTAGCCCATTTTCCAATTGCTTCGGGCGCAAAAAAAAAAATCGAGCGCACCGCGTCAGTTACACGAGTGCCTCGGGCGAGAGTGGACGTGTTTAGTTAAGTGCGTGCCGAGCCTGTGTTACACTACAGTGATTAGAGAAGATAGCAGACAATACAAGTGGCGACGAGAAAAAAGGTAAATACCTGTTTAGTATAAAGATATCAACAAAAATAGGTTAGCAATGTGCAACTATTAGCATTGCAATTGCAAATTGTAAACTAAATGTTTGGAAAAAAAAACTTTGGATTATGAATTATGATTTATTGTTTTTAACCCTGTTATGATCATTTTAATAATTTATATAAATTATATGTTCGCATATGAGACCACGCTTATGGCGTGCAAAATTTATTTTCTTTATGTAGCAATGATAAAATAATGATTTATTTTAACATATGTCTATTAGCAAAACTTTTATTTAAAAAGATATTTGATGGAAAAGTAGATATAACTAATCACTCCTCTCGATTCGAACCGAAATACAATGTCGTTAGCTAAATTTTAGTGGCATTTTACATGTAGGTGTGATATTTATCGCCTTTAATGAATACTATTTTACCGCTTTCATGTCATATATGTCTTACAAAAAATCGTGGACACTTCACGACTTCTGTAAATTGCATAGTAGGTAACTAGTAATACTGTAAATGCGCATTATAGGTATTGAATTCATCCAAAGCCTAAATGGCACAGCAATGGAAGTAGTGGGTATAACAAATAAACCGAAAGAGAAGGGCGAGTGTTATGGAACATATTACCATCATTAAATTGAGTTTGGGTACAAAGATACCATCATTAAATTGAGTTGGGTACAAAGATACCATCATTTAATTGAGTTGGGTACAAAGATACCATCATTAAATTGAGTTGGGTACTAAGATACCATCATTAAATTGAGTTTTGGTACTAAGATACCACCATTAAATTGGAGTTTGGGTACTAAGATACCACCATTAAATTGGAGTTTTGGTACTAAGATACCACCATTAAATTGATGTTTGGGTACTAAGGTAGGTACCACCATTAAATTGGACTTTGGGTACTAAGTTGCTACCATTAAATTGGACTTTGGATGCTAAGTACTACCATTAAATTGTACTTTGGGTATTAAAATACCAGCATTAAATTGGAAATAAATATATAAGAAACTGTTTCAGTTTGCCCCTAAAATAATAATAATAATGATATCGTTATCAATTTTAATGTGATAGCACATCTATGGCTATAAGGTGTGAAAAAATGGAGAAGGTCTCTACTAATCTATCTGGACGCAGCTGAAGTTATATCAGCACTCAAGAAACGAGCTACGCTATTGCATTTTGGTGGCTCTGGGATACAAGAAATATTCTACAATTTACCGGGTGCCAATGTCGAATCATCAGAAACCGTTGATGTATTTAAAGTAGCCATAAAAAAACTCGACGAGTATTTTCAACCTAAACGGAGCAAAGTTTATGAGCGGCATGTTTTTCGATTGCTAAAACAGGAAAAAGGAGAAAAATTTGGAGAAATTTTTGATAAGATTGCGTCAACAGGCCGAAAAGTGTGCATTCGAAAAGCAAGATGATCATCTCATAGATCAAGTTGCGGAAAAGTGTAATTCGAAATTGCGCAAAAATCTTATATCTTACAAAACGTGGGAAGAGTTAAAAAAGCAAAAAAGTATATGCTTTTAATCAAATGTAAAGACCAGACAAGACATTATTAGCATGTGGTAGTAACTCTCCTTTGGCAATAGAGGGTTCATTTGAAACTATACTCGAAGTCGATGGACGAAACGAACATACAACCATTTACGTGATTTCGGGGGGTACTAGAGACCTGTTGGGTAAGAACACAGCAGTCCGTCTGGGTGTCTTAAAACTTGGTATCGGGATAAATCAAGTAGAGAGTACCGATCCCCATTAAAGAGAAGGTTGCAATCAAAATTAAGGAATCACTAAACAGTGATATAATTGAAGAAGTGCAAGGCCCGTCTAAATGGGTTTCACCAATGTTCCAATCATGAAAGAAAATGGTGAATTACGTTTGTGCGTAGATATGAGATGTACGAACGCCGCTATATTGCGAGAAAAACCACCCCCTGCCTACTATGGACCATTTTTGCCTAAAATGAAGAAAGCTAAATATTTTAACAAATTAGACATAAATAAATGCCTTCCATCAAGTGGAAATTCACTCTGAATCCAGACACATAACGACTTTTATAACCCTCAAAAGATAATATAGATATAAAAGAATAATGCTTGGACTTACCTGCGCTTCCGAGATTTTTCAGAAGATCATTGAAAGGATGCTGATAAACTGTGAAGGGGTCGTCAATTTTATTGATTATATCCTGGTATTCGGGAACAGTGAAGAAGAACATGACGCATGACTAAAGAAAATTCTACAGGTACTTAATAAAAACAACGCCGTGCTGAATAGCAATAAATGCATATATAAAACGCACGATGTGAATTTTCTGGGACACAGGCTTACACATGAAGGAGTAAACCCTTCAACAAGTACGTTGAGAGCATTATGAAATTTAGGATCCCAAAGACCATAGAAGAACTCCAAAGTTTTTTAGGACTCTTAAACTACATAAACAAAAGGATACCTAACTTGGCCGCCATGACAGAACTTCTGAAGCACCTGCTAAGACAGAAGATGAGCAAAAGGAAGAGCTTGGAAAAACAATAGTCTGGGGAACAAGATAAAGCATTCCAAAATCTCAAACGGATGCTCACGGAAATACAGATTTTAGGGTATTATGACGTCAGAGATGCAAGAAAGGTGATAGCAGATGCTAGCCCTCTCGTACTTGGTGCTGTCCTTGTACAAAATGATACAAATGGCCCTAAAATGATTGCCTATGGTAATCGAACTTCGACAGACTGCGAGCGCAGGTATAGCCAAACTGAAAAAGAGGCACTAGCATTAGTTTGGGGAGTCGAACATTTAATTTTTTTTTATTTGTAAGCATTTTGATTTAGTCACTGACCACAAGTCGCTAGAGATATTGTTCGGGTCTAAGTCAAAACCATGTGCGAGGATTGAACGTTGGGTACTGAGGCTACAGTCTTATTCATTCAAGGTTGTATACAAGCCAGGAAAAACAAAAATAGCTGATCCCTTGTCACGATTATGTAACTATCCTGATAACCCACCAAAAGGAAAAGACCAGCATGTGTACCAAATAGTGGAAAATTCTAGACCAGTTGCTATACCAATGAGTACCATTGTAGCATATTCAGAAAAAGACCAAGAGATTTACAAAGTGAAAATAGGTGTCTATCAGAATGACTGGGACGATTCGATTAAGAGTTACAAATTTTTTGAAAACGAGTTGTTTCCATGATAGCATTCTACTTAGTGGAAATAAAATTGTAATACCACAGCAACTCTGCAAGAGTGTATAAGATGCTGCATACGAGGGTCATCTAGATATCGTAGCGATGAAGGGACGCTTGAGATCAAAGGTATGGTGGCCCCGTATCGATAAAGACGTAGAACAATTAGTAAAGGCCTGTAAAGGTTGTACGTTAGTGGGTTTGCCAAACCCACCTGCACCAATGAAGAGACGAGAGTTGCCTGCAGCTCCATGGATAGATGTCACAATGGATGTAATGGGACCATTGCCAAGTAACGAGTATCTGTTAGTAGTGGTCGACTACTATAGTCGATACAAAGAAGTAAAAAATTACAAAAACATCACAAGCTTACAGATTATTAAAATGGTAAAAGAAATGTTCAGTAGACTTGGTTATCCTATTTTTATCACGTTTAGCAGTTCGTTAGTGAAGAGTTTCGATCTTTCTTGAAAGAATGTAACATTAAGTTATTTAGTACTGTACCATATTGGCCTCAAATGATCGGCGAAGTTGAAAGAAAAAACAGAGATATTTTGAAACGTCTTCGTATCAGCCAGATCGAGAGGAAGGATTTAAAAGAATGTTTGTGCGAGTATCTTCTAATGTATAACAGCACCCCTCCATACAGTTACCAGGAGGTTACCGTCTGAACTGTTTTTTCAACGAAAAAGTAGGGATAAAATTCCATCAATAGGTGAAATAAATTACAGACATTCATTTAGATTCAGATATCAGAGATAGGGACAAAATACAAAAAGAAAAAGGAAAAGAGTATGTAGATAAGAAACGCAGAGCAACTCACTCAGATATAATACAGGGAGATAAGGTTTACGTAAAAGCAGTGGAAAAATCGAATAATCTTACAACAAATTTTAAACCGACGCCACACGTCGTAGAGAGTGCATGAGATGGTGACTGCACAGTACGCAATAGTGAAATGAACCAAAGGTTTAGGAGAAATGTGATACATTTGAAGAAAGAGGCGATTGGACGGCTATTCCACCCGATCAGAATGAAAAAGAACAAAATCTAGAACAGGATAAAGAAGACGAAAATATGTAAAAATTAATACAGACAATACACAAGCTGCTTTGTGATTGTTATGATTTATAATAAAAAAAAGAAAAAAATCTTGATAAGGAAGAGATGTAGTGTTTGCATATATATATAAGTCACTGTCTCGAGCGCACCGCGTCAGTTACACGAGAGCCTCGGGCGAGAGTGGACGTGTTTAGTTAAGTGCGTGCCGAGCCTGTGTTACACTACAGTGATTAGAGAAGATAGCAGACAATACAATACCTGTTTGGTATGTGTGTTTTTTGTCTTCGACAATCGAGTATTTTTTTTATTTGTAATAGGATAGAACTGTGATCTGTTAATGGTGGAAAAACCATGGTTTGCCATTTTTCAGTCGTCTTTATCATAAAGTGATCGAGACAGTTGTTAAGCCTCGTTAGGTGTGTAATACTTTGTTCTAAGCCATGAGTAGCTAATATGCACAGATATTCGTGTAATTGATTATTGTAAATGTCAAAAGACATCGTATTAATGTTTATATCACCTGTAAATATGACGTTCCTGCTAGATTATTTTTGTAATAAGCTATCTAAGGATTCTAGATATCGTCGAGGATTAGCGTAACAAGGTGGTCGATATGAACAGATGACCGAAAACCCATCAACATCAAGTACAAGACAGTTACCCTCTATTAAAACCGGTTCAGAGGCGATAACTGTATAGATCTTACGAACATATACCACTATGCCATCATTATGGTTTAAAAGTTTTTTTAGAGTAATAAACACTGTAATCGATTATATTTGGGGGAAGGATATCCTTTCTTGACCAGCTTTCGGTTAAAACTATCATATCTATTGTTTTATCAAGTGCCGATAAAAAAGCCAATAACAGATCGAAGTTGCGGTTTATACTACGTATATATTTGCAGTAAGGATGCAAAAAGATTCGAAACCATCATCACATTTGAATACACGTACACACAGATTCACATAGGCTCATATATAAGCTCTTATGAATGGTCAAGCGAAAGAACAAATATAAGAGAAAAAAAATACAATTTAACAAATCAACTAATTTTAACAGGTAAAAGTTTCTATCAATGTAAGCATTATCTATATAATTTATAGACATAAAAAATAATAGTTGAATATAATACAATACAACACTAATTTGTTTAAGTTATTCAGTTGAGATTATTCTGTGTGGAACCTGATTGACTTTCAAATTACCATGGGTTTATGTCATTAATGTAATTGTAAATTGTATAATAAGCATTTGTAATCAAAGTGTTTTTTACATACTTTTTAAATTTATGTAAAGGCATGTCAAGCATTGAATCAGGTATTTTGTTGAAAAATCGAATGCCTTGTGCTATAAATGAATTGTAAGTTTTTTTTAGTCTAAAAAATGGTATAACAAGTTTATTATTATTTCTAGTATTAAGGTCATGCATGTCACTATATTTATTATATGTATGTATATTTTTCCTAACAAATTGTATATTAGAGTATATGTATTGAGAAGCAACAGTTAATATGTCCACCTCTTTAAATCGTTACTTTAGAGACATTTGTTTACCCAAGTTATAAATGGAACGCATCGCTCTCTTTTGCAAAACAAATATCATATTGATATCCGATGCCATACCCCATAGTAAGATGCCAAAGGACATAACACTATGAAAACAACTGAAATACACTAAGCGAGCAGTTTCCACATCAGTTAACTGTCTAATTCTACGTACTGCAAATGCAACAGAACTTAGTTTTTTGCTAGAGTAGATATATCACAGAATACCAGCGTGAAGTTTACCTCTGCGTTTCGCCTGCGTTAGTGCAGGTGGCCAGAGGCCCTTTTTACTTGAAATGAGGCATTCCATCTTAGTCCTCACGGATGATAATGCATCTGCATTTTGATTCGCAAACGAGGATAGATGTAGATGTCTATGGGCCAGGTCAGGTGAACTGCGTGCTCGTTTGTCACCCTTATCCTATAAAAAAAAATATGAGCGCTAAACTGAAGCTTGGAATCCAATGTAATTCCTAAAAACACTGTTGAATTAACCATGTTCAACGGTTTCTCACCAATATTTATATTCATGGTTACATTTTTTACGTTAGACAGTGTAAATTCAATGAATTTAGTTTTTTTCGCATTCAATAGAAGATTATTAACCGTAAACTACCGCTGTATTTGCGAAAGAGCAACATTTACATCGTGAAAGTTCGTTTTGTTTCTATGTACACCGAATATAAGAGAAGTGTCATCTGCAAATAACACTATTTTGCAAAATTTGGATACAAAAAACGGCAAATCGTTAATATATAAACCAGCGTAAAATAGCAGCTTAACGCTGCTGTGTTTCGTATGGTGAGTGTAGAGAACCGGAGACCCTTTTTACTGGCAAAGAGGCATTCCATCTTAGTCCTCACGGGTGACAACGCATCTGCACCTTGAGTCTTTATTGAGGATAGATGTAGATGTCTATGGGTCACAGTAACCACTTACCATCAGGTTGACTGTGTGCTCGTTTGTCACCCAATCCTATAAAAAAATATATATATCAAAAATAGAAAAGGACCAAGAATAGAACCTTGAGGTACACCCATTTGAACAAATGACCCGACTGATTTTACTCCATTTATTTCAACCCTCTGTATGCGACCCCTTAAATATGATCTAATAAATTCAAGAGATGTATCTGTTATTCAGTAGTGAGAGCTTACACAGGAGGATTTCGTGATCAACACAGTCAAACGCCTTGGAGAGATCACAGAAAATGCCAAAAGCATTTTTATTATTTTCCCAAGCTTCATAAATGTGTCTCAACAATGGACCACGTCTCAGATCCGTAAGTCATCACTGGCAACACGCACTGGTTGTACAATTTCGTTGTCAGGTTTTGAGGTATGTCTAACGAGAAGATGTGTCGTAGTTTCCCGAACGCTGCCCAGCCGAGTTGAATCCGTCGATTGCCCTCTCGGTCGAAATTGGACTTACCTAGTCTGACTATTTGTCCCAGGTAAACATACTCGTCAACAACTTCGATCTTAGTGCTCCCAACAACTACTGGCATAGGTGTGACATGGACGTTAAACATGATTTTTGTTTTGTCCATGTTCATCTTAAGACCTATCCGTTGGGAGACACTATTGAGGTAATTGAGCATAGTGCTTAGGTCCTCCAGCGATTCTGCCATAAGGACTATATCGTCGGCAAATCGAACGTGAGTGATGTTTTTTTTTTTTTTATAAGATAAGGGTGACAAACGAGCACACAGTCCACCTGATGGTAAGTGGTTGCTGCGGCCCATAGACATCTACATCTATCCTCGCTTGCGAATCAAAATGCAGATGCGTTGTCACCCGTGAGGACTAAGATGGAATGCCTCATTTCCAGTAAAAAGGGCCTCCGGCCACCTGCACTCACCAAGCGAAACGCAGAGGTAAACCTCTACTTCACGCTGGTATTCTGTGAGGTCGTGGTACCACCCCGGATCGAGCCGGCCCATCCGTGCGACAGCGAAAGCTGCGCGTGGCTCTACCGCTGTTATTATTTTTGCGGTATTAACATCAATGGCAAGTACTGTTAACAGTAGCTTTCCAGTCCAGTAGCTTGAAAACGTCTTCCAATGCAGCGGTGAAGAGTTTCGGGGATATAACGTCACCCTTTCTTACACCTCTCTGCAGTTGGATAGGTTTCGTACCCCCTATTCTGTACTCGGATAGCCATCGTAGCTCTACTGTGCAAACACTTCAGCACTTCGATATACCGACAGTCAACTTGGCACTGCAGCACCGCCCAAATATCGACGGAATCAAAGGCTTTCTCATAGTCCACATACGCAAGGCAAAGTGGCAGATTATACTCCTCTGTCTTCTGTACAATCAGCCGCAGGATATGTATGTGGTCCATGGTACTAAATGGCCTTTTCGGAAACCGGCTTGTTCGGGAGGCTGGAGGTCGTCAAGTCTGCGTGCGAGACGATTCGTAATGACTCTCGAAAACAGCACGTGGACGTGGCTCAGAAGAGAAATCGGTCTGTAGTTCTTCAAGAAAGCGTTGTCGCCTTTCTTGAAGAACAAGACCACCGCACCTCTGCTCCACGCCTTCGTAGTAGTGCCACCATGGAGGACGGAAATAAAGAGCTTCTAAAGGACTTCAAGTACCGGTTTTCCACCCGCTTTCAAAAGCTCCGCTGTAATTCTATCCTCGCCCGGGGACTTGCCGTTTTTAAGGTGCTGGAGAGCCATTCTAATCTCGCTCAGACTGACGTCCGGGATATCTTCGGAATAGTGTCGGATAAAACTCGCTCTTGGATCGTTATTCACACTTGTGTGTGGCTCCAACGATGACGTGTACAGTTGCCCATAGAATCTCTCAATCTCACTCAAAATCTCAGGTGTCCCGGAAACGATGCTGCCACACTCGGTCTTTAGCTTTCACAGTTGGCTCTTTCTGGCAGACAGATCTCTGGCAAAGACTTTGGAGCCTTGGTTCCGCTCGATCGCTTCTTCAATACAAGCTGTATTGAAGTTGCGCAAGTCCCGCCGCATGCATTTGGAGATCTGTCCGTTCAGTTGCCTGTATACTGTCAAATCTGTTGAAGAATGTAGTTTCATCTCCCGTCTAACAGCGATGAGATTAAGAGTGTGATCGGAGAGTTTTTGTGTTCTTCTGCAGCGGGTCTTGCAGAACTTAGCTCACACTTAGACAGTTTCCACAAGCTTGTCAATCATACACGCGAGATGAAAATATCTTATTATTTTACAAGCTACGCAGCACGATACAAAACCAAGACGTCTTTCACTGTGAAGAAGATGGAAGTTTTGATGAAGGAAGCATGTGCCTATGTCACAAAGGATGATCGGGCAAAAGCGGTGGATAAAACAAAGAAAGTTATTGTAGATGCCTTTGAAAGAGACATTAATTTTGACTACATTATTCATCATCATCATCATCATTACAGCCCTTCACAAGTCCACTGCTGAACATAGGCCTCCCCCAAAGAATGCCACAAAGCACGGTCCTGAGCCACCTGCATCCATCGACTTCCTGCGTGTCTTACCAGGTCGTCACTCCATCTCGTGGGGGGACGCCCTACACTTACACTTTACATTATTGAAAATTAAATAATAATTAATTTAAACAACGACAGTTCAACTAGTTGTAGTGAAAGTGATTGAATAAATATTTTTTAAATCTAGTTTGTCTTTAGAAAAAAGCAGTTACAATAAATACGTAGGAACGGATAAATTTCTAATTTATTTTAATACTAATCGAACCAACTCTAAAGCATCGATATCGTAGAATATTGTACGTACCGATTTTTTGGTTGGCATGCCTAGTTCAATAAGTCTGACAGCTGTCATAAGGTGTTCTTAGATTTTGTTGAGTACCTATGTGTCATAATCTACATATTTATTTATCTATGGTCATAAGGGGAGTTTTGGTTAGTACTATTATTTATTCTGTGGTTTTGGCGGAAACTTGACCGGCGGCGGTTTGCTGCTCCTGTATTATTGTTTAAATAATGGTTTGAAGTGGACTTTGATATGTAAAAGTGGTGCGATTTTGTGTATTAAGTATCTGCACATGTTAACTATTAGTGGAAACTATGAAACAAGTGCTCTGATGGTGATGTGATTCTCAAAATAAGACACCTTAGTCGCCTTGAGATACCATCGTCAGCTGTCTTCTGGCTCAAGTTGCCCTCAAAATCTTCCAAGGGCTGCACAATGTGACGCATCAACATATTGTGAAGGAGTATACTATGAAGGATAATTATAATATATTATAACTTCAGGCTTAGAAGGGCTAGATCACAGAGCCGTAAAGCCAGTTAATAAAAAAAAATCATAATGTCAATGCACATATGACGACGACATGATAACATGATAATGACAGTTGACAGGGCGCGAATTCTGATCACAAATCACAAATTATAATCTGATTATAGTATTATGCACAGAATACATGTACCCTGACGGGTATTATTATGTTCTGATATGTCGAGTTCTGATCATCCGTTAAGAGATATTGAGTAATCGTGTTCTGTGTTCTAATCCTTGATGTGAAAACGTAATGCTGAAATACTCATTGTGTATGCGCATTAAAGGTTTAAAGAGAAATGAATGTATTCGTTAATATGCTAGTAGTTCATAATGGCTAGTGATCTCTAGTTAGAGATTAATATACTCCTTGTTTGTGATTCAATACCTGTTATGTTTATGAATCATAAGGACACTGCTTATTTTCTACTGCCTACGAATAATATGAATATAAATCTCTGTATATTTAGAAATTAAATTAATTGCGTTCAAAGTAGCGGCTCAATTATAACTATATTCGGAAACATGGAAGTGCACGGTAATTCAACTAATATTAGTAAATCTACGATACCAAAACTTGTGGATACATTGTCACCCAATGACAGATCAGATGATTTGTATGATGAAATGGAAACAGACCAAAATAACGATTTTTCAGAAAATGAATTAGTAGCAGAAACAAGAAGCAAGAAACGCTTGCTACGATTTTCGGAGAGTAATAGTGACCAGGATGATAAAAGTGACAAGGACACAAAAAATGAAAATGATAATAACTGTTCACCAGTCAACGATTGTAAGGGTAAAACAAGCTTAAAGAATGCTAAAAGTAAATTGTTCAAGTCCAGAATCCGGCTTATGTCGTTAAGTGATAGTGACAGTGACTTAAAAGATGTGAAAGATGAAACTGATTTTACTATTGAGAAAAAGTATGATTTAAGTAGAATTAAAAATAAGAGGAAAAAACTGAAAGAAAAATTCCAAAAATTAGTTTCACCACATGAAAAACACTCTGTTATAGAAGTGCATACTGCTGAAGAATTGAATTCGGACTTAAGTCACAGTTCAGAAAAATCTGAAGAAGAATTAGAGTCATGTAAAAAAATAAAAGAGGTGACTTGTTTCTACTAAGTTAAATCTAACATATTTATTGCCATATTTTTTATTTGTGGTAGAGCCATGCTGCAACTGTATTATGGTTGTAGCACGAATGGGTCGGCTCCACCGGGGTAGGACCACACTCTCACAGAATACCAGCGTAAAATAGCAGCTTAACGCTGCTGTGTTTCGTTTGGTGAGTGTAGAGAAACGGAGACCCTTTTTACTGGAAACGAGGCATTCCATCTTAGTCCTCACGGGTAACAACGCATTAAAAAAATATTATATAATTTTTTCAAGTTGTATTTTTTTAAGCATTATCTCATTGAGCTTACTGTGTAAGCCTTTTTAAAAATGCTTTTGCAGGCCTGGTTTTAGTTGGTCATTAATATTCCTTGCATTGGAATTTGTTCAACATTTTTAGATGGATCAGCTGTGATCATTGATGATGATCATTCAATCAATGGTGTGCTCTGTGTGCAGGTATAGATTGGGATTAAGAGTGGCATGTTTTAAAATAATACGAGAATTTTATTAGGTTAGAATTATATATGTTAGGGATCGCTAATGGTGTGAATGTGGGTTAGTGAATTTACCCCAAACCATATTATTTTCAACTGTTCTAAACTATCCTCATTGCTCTATGATCGCTGTCAAATCTGAATGTTTTACACAAATATGAATAACAAGTTTGTGGAAACTGTCTATGCAGTCGGAGCTAAGTTGTACAAGATAACCCGCCACATAAGAACCCAAAATCTCTCCGATATCACTCTGAATCTCATAGCTGTTACAAGGGAAATGAAGCTACAGTCTTCAGATAATGCATATAGGCTACTGAACAGACAGATAAATGCATGTGGCGAGAATTACACAACTTGAATATAGCTTGTATTAATTATGCAATGGGGTGGAACTAAGGCTCTAAAGTCTTTGCCAGAGAACTGTCTGCCAGAAAGAGGTAACTATCGAAGTTGAAGATCGAATGTTGCAGCATCATTTCCAGACCACCTGACAATTTGAGTGAGATCGAGGGGTTCTATGGTCTTTATACTACTGTTGGTACATAGGTAGGTAATCATGTCGGTAGACTAGGTTTTACAGCAGCTATCTATCTAGCGGTAATTTTGATGCTTATTTACAATATGAAACAAAAGCATATAGATTGCACAATTCATTTCTTGGTTGGTTTGTTTATTAGCTTGATTGACGAACTTACTGATTGTTTTAATCCAAAATAGGGTCTTTGCTATTAAAAATTCCAAATAAATCATCATCACTTCAAAGGCAAGCAAAAGCGAGTCATTGCATATTAAGTGAACCATAACCTGCCATGTAATAGTAGCATAAAAGAATCCAATACCACATTTCATCCCATGAGTGTCGTGAGAGATGACAGAGGAATGCAGAAGACAGACCTGATGACAAATCAATAATAATTATTAAACTGTGATGGTAGCCAATCTGCCTCCCAAAGGTGGCAATTATGGTAAATAGCCTATGTTCAGCAGTGAAGTTTTGATGGGAACTTTTAAATAAAAAAAAAAGGCAGTAACTAGTACATAATAGTAACATTAAATATTTTTATACTAATTGATCATATTATATACTTTTTTCTTCAATTGCAGAAGTTTAAAGAGAAACAAAAGTCAACAATGATATCTATTTGTGATCCTGATACTTCAGATGATGAGGACATTCATACACAGAAACAAAAGAAGTCAACAATAAAGTCTATGAAATTAACATCACCTAAGCCTGTAAAGGTAAGTTTTAGATCTTATTAAATCATTTAATTTCAATGAGAAACTCCTTGTTGTATCTGCCTTCTGCAATACACTTTTAAAAATATCAATATATAAGTTGAACAAATTACACGGATGCTCCAACAACTTGTTATTATTTTCTTAAAAAAAAAGACTGCTACAAACAAAAAACATGTTTTGTAACAGAAAAACAAGCTGAAAAACTGCTGGGCACATGCCTCCAGTCTGTCTCCTGGCCTAAGGACTGGCCTGGGGCTAAGGAGCAATTAATCCGCCATGCTGTTCCATTGCAATTGCATGTTTTCTTCAAAATATTTTATTCCTTAAAACTTACAGGTTCCCTCTTGTTTTCCTACACTGACAAGCATTAAAAATTGCTATTTACAATTTCATTGATGCTGATTTAGGCCTAGCCACTGATTTACAACAGCACTCAATACTATAAAACTATCCAACCAGTATTGTAAGTTATTATGTAGGACTAATAGTGTAAAAAATTTAAAACTCATTCTTGTTTTCAAGTTTAGCTAAGCTAGTTTTATTTTACACAGATGTCTGCTAAGCAAGCATTGGAAAATATGCAGAAGATCAAAAGTGAATCAAATCGAATGCTAAGAGAAAAGGAAGTGTCATTACCATATCATAAACCAAAGGCATTATCGCTCAAAGATATTATGAACCAAAGGAAGCCAGCCTTGGCACCAGATGGCAAAACTTTATCTGTTAAAATGACATCTGAACAGTTACAACAATATGCGTATGTATTTCACATAAAAATTAAAATTGTGAAGGAATTGATTTGATTTTTTTTTATAGGATAGGGTGACAAAAGAGCACACAGTCCACCTGATGGTAAGTGGTAACTGTGACCCATAGACATCTACATCTATCCTCAATAAAGACTCAAGATGCAGATGCGTTGTCACCCGTGAGGACTATGATGGAATGCCTCTTTGCCAGTAAAAAGGGTCTCCGGTTCTCTACACTTACCATACGAAACACAGCAGCGTTAAGCTGCTATTTTACGCTGGTTTTCTGTGAGAGCATGGTCCTTCCCCGGTCAAGCCAACCCATTCGTGCTACAACTATACTACTAATATAGCTGCAGCATGGCTCTACCATGTAAAAAAATTTCTTGGACTTCAGTAATATGTATGTAATGTAAAATAAAATTTTTCAGCTTATTATTGGAACAGAGGCAGAAAGAAATAATGGAATTATGTAAAAGTGATTCAGAGGAAGAGGAATGTAAAGAAAACCAAGAACTTAAGGATAGTGACAAAAATGGGATATCAAATTTAGATAATGAAGTAAATAAGATACTACTAGAAAATACTATTACAGCAGACACACAACTAATATCAACATCATTTATTAATACAGAGAATAGGAATCCTAATGAGCTAGGTTCTAAATCTTGTGATTCTGTTGACAATATGGAATCTGGAGACTGCACAAGTTATGCTTTAAGCAAATTTGCAAAGGATAATGATATTAAAATACACGTAAATCATTTAAAAGAAAAAATAGAAAATGATGAACAATCAGGAAACTTTATTGAAGAAGACAAGGGTGAGCAAAAGGTCAATACAACTGATGGCTTAAAACAGAATTTAACTGATGTATCAAAAATTATTTTATGTAAAGGAAACAACAAAGAAGAAGAAAGCCAAATGATGGAATTACATTATGATTCTGAAAAAACAGATATTGTAAATACGAATGAAAACAAGACTGAGAGCAAATTAACTTCTGATATTAATAATCGAGTAAAAGAAAATAATAGTCTAGAAAATGACTTTAATTTTGATGATATAGCCAATATCATAGAAAACACTGAAGTGAAAGGTATGCATGTTAATATTTTTTAACCGCGTTGACAGTGTAAGAAACTCCATCAGCCCGTTTATTTGGTGGGGTTGTGATAACGAATACCTTCTATATATATATACCTAGTCAGGTCATAAATTCTGTCACATGTTTAATATAAAATAATTGAAACAACAACAAAGACTCCAAATTGGGATGAGGCTTTGAGCACGCCTTTTCCTCCAAGTGTTGCCATATCTTGTAATCTAACGGATTGAAATCTCGACTGGAGGAGGGCCAGTCTTCGTGCCGGATGAAGTCGATTTCACGCTCCGCCAGCCAGTCTTGTGTGCTCTTCGCTCTATGAGCTGGCGCCGAATCTTGTTGGAATACCCAGTGCCTGTTATTGAACATGGTATGAGAAACAGGTTCCACAAGGTTCGTCAGGACTGTATTTTGATACACAACTGCATTCGTTTTTACACCTTTCCACAAAAATGTACCTCTGTTAAGCCCCAATAAGAAACTCCAACCATACCATGAGCGAGGATGGAAAATGACCTCGTTGGACACGCGGAATACGGTTGCTCGCTTCTTTACTACAGTGTGTCTTATCATTTTGTTTGTTGTAGCTCTCTTCTACAGTAAAATTTTTTTCATCCGAAAAAAGAATTTCCCGATATTTTTTTCCCGCGTACCGCTTCAACAAAGCGTGGCATTTCTTCAGTCTCAGGTCCATTAGACGAGCATTCAAACGATGTCCTGTTTTTCTTCAATATGCCCGAAGCCCTAAGTCTTCATTTAACACCCTCTTCACCGTGGTTCTGCTTAACCCCATCTGAAGGGCCAACAGTTTCTGCTTACGTTTGGGATTTCTTTGAATTCACGCCTTCACAGCTTTTATCACTGCTGGAGTCCTAACAGACCGAGGGCGACCACTTCTTGACCTGTCATCTACACTAGAGTATTCATTGTATCGTTTGATGGTATGATAAACGAATCTTTTGGTTATATTCAAATTTTTCAGTATTTCAAAAATTTTAATTGGCGCGTAACCGCAACGATGCAACGCAATAACTGCAACACGGTCTTCTTTAAGCGTCCACTCCATATTTAAAAATGAGTAAAATTCTAAAGAGTATGCAGTTTTATTTTCATGAACAATTCAAAATTCGAGTTCAATAAACTTTTTTGTGGCTAGCATTCTAAAAGAAAAGTTTTTACTGTGTGACAATACTTATGACCTGGCTAGGTATATATATATATATACTAGCTTTTTACCCGCGGCTACGCTCGCGTGCGCTTGAATTTAGGGACATCATTAAATGATGTTCCGTGTCAAATTTAGAAATAATCGATCACTTTTAGAGTCACCTTGGTGTCTATGTCTCTATGTCTGTCAGAGATTTTTTTCATTCTAAAATACTATTAGACGTAGATGATTACAACAGGTAACATGCTACAGAAACACGTAAATATATAATATGTCTAGAAACTCCTACTATTTTTTATATATGGCGTGTCTTCCGATTCCGATGTATCAATAAGTAAGGTAAATAGTCTTGAAATCAAAATGTATTATTATTATTTACATTTTACTCTTTACATATATATATTCATAGTTAAAGTAAATTTAGTTTTAACAAAGTAATATAATGTTTATTTGAGATATTTTATTCATGTCATTGGTCCTATTTAATATTGATTGGCACCATAAAAGATATTTTTTTTACTTCGAGTAGACTTGAAAATTTCATAAATACAGTTCTATAATAATGAATACCACACCTGGATTAAAAGTAATGTTACGGGTTTTTTACGCATCTGGCTCCTCACCGAATGAAAGCACCGAAGCTCCGGGAAGTCTAAAGTATGTTAACATGTTTAGTATCGTCCCAACCATTATATACAACAAATCTTTGCAATAGAACACCGAATCCTACCAATGATGATTCGCGAGGCTATTGAAATTAAAAATATCCTAATTTTAATAGGGAAGATGGCTGAGTGCTACTATCTGCTAAGGACTCCATGATTAATTAAATTAAATTCAAACTACAACTGCATTTTAACTATTCTATTTTAACTATGACATCAGGTCGTCAAACACCTCAGTTCTCCAGCCCCTCCCGTGACCATGGGTGCTATAAATTGCCCAAACCATCGGGAATTTAAAAAGTTAAAATTAAACGCGATAAAATCCTTAAAATTACTTTTATTCCTTACAAATTTTAGAAGATGTTTTCTTCCTCGCACAACTTCCTTGTGGAATAGTTTACCACCTGCGATTTTTCCGGACCGATACGACTTAGGGACCTTCAAGAAAAGAGCCTACTCCTTTTTAAAAGGCCGGCAACGCATCTGCAATTCCCCTGGTGTTGCGGTTGTTCATGGGCGGCGGTAGTGACTTACCATCAGGTGAGCCGCATGCTCGTTTGCCCCCTCTCCTATAAAAAAAAAACACAGTGACGTGAGGAATACTACACCTATGAACGGGAGTAGAAAAATGTTCGCACTATTGTGGCGGTGAAAGAAAATCCAACACCTCATATCGTCCCGTCGTAAGAAGCGACATAGGAAAAAAACAGTAGATGGGATGATCTGCATCATCTTGACAACAGATCAAAATAATAATAGCTGCGGTTGCCAACCCACCACTATAGCAAATATCCAGCTACTTGACAATTTATGGGGGAGGCCTATGTTCATTTCAGTGGACTTTTGATAGGCTGACGATAATGAGTTCTACTCATCTTCGGAAGCCTTAATATTTACGGTAGAGTGAAAACAAAAATTAACATACCCGAAAACACGAATGAAATAAAAACTGCATATATTGCCCCATTAAAAGTAAAAAAGCAGCTTACATACATGTTACTACTGGGCACAGGCTGTAGAGTTTTTGGCCAAAAAAGAGTTCGCTGCACTGATTCCAACGCGGGATGAACGTAATGTAAATGATTCAATTATTTACATCGTATAATCAATAGCATTGTATTATTTCATTTTATCAATGACTTGCCATTTTAATTTATTTAGAAGTTAGTAGGTGGCGCTAATATTACATGAAATAATGAAAGACAAAATTATACCATCTAGTAATATCAGCAATAGAAACGAACATTTATTTATTTATTATTATTATAATTAATATCATTTACTATAAGGGATAAAGTGATGTCAATTCTCTTAAAAGTTCTGTTTCTGTTAAAAATAAGCTATCAGCGCCGCTAGCGGTGAAAAACGATAATGATATCGTCATATGACCATATTATGAAAATGCAACATTGTGTTTAGTTACTAATAACTTCAAAAGATTTCTATTCATTGATTTGGTCAAGCTTCTAAAGACGTCACTATTATCTATTGAAATTATTACACTTTTAAAATAAAATAACAAAAATACTAAAAAACTGAACGTTACAATTTTTTAATAATTTTAAAAATCTAATAATTTTATTCATTTATTAGTAACTGAAGGCAAAATATACAACTTTTTCCATTTGATGATAGATGGCGTTGTTTGGAATACGAAATCGGTGTAGTTTCAAATTATTTTACCAAGATTATAACTATATTTTAAACTTTATTTACAAATATGGTATTTATTTGAAAAACACCCGTCATTCCGGCTATAACTAAGATACAACAGAAAACTAACATCTAAATGAAATTAATATACTTAACCTTCCTTTTTTAAAGTTCCGTAATCGGATAAAAAGTCGCCTATAAGTTGCCCCGGGTTACTGACTACGTACATACAAAATTTCATGTAAATCGGTTCAGTACTTTTTGCGTGAATCCGGAATACACAGACAGACAGACAGACAAAAATTCTAAAAACCACTAATTTGGCTTCAGAACCCTTTATTTAGTCCCGTGGACTTGTTTTTTCAAGAATATATTAGAATTACAGACACGACTTTTCTACAGATTTATTATATGTATAGATTCTGGTTTATTCAAACTTTGTTCTCATTATTAGTTTACTTTTGCTGCACTACCTCCCATATGTTTATCTTTGATTAGCCTAATGGTTGACTGGGAGAGAATGCCTTAAGGCATTAAATCCGCCATATGTACGGTTTTATTTTTTGTGCATAAAAGTTTAAATAAATAAATAATCAACTAAGAGAAATACCCGAAAAAATTATGTTGCCTATGTCTTGGGGTGACAGACATCAAATGGCAAACAGTTTACAAATTCCATGGGATGGTGATGTAATATCCAAAAAGAGCGTTTTTTTTTTTGTACCAAAAATTACGTACATATGTTGTAGAGTATGTTTATACAGCAAAAGTTCGTAAATAATTTTTCAGTCGTAAGCTGTAACAAAGGCAACTATGAAAAATACTCCTTACTGAATAGTCCACTCACTTGTGAATATGGGTCCTGCAAAGCACTCAAAATATTAGGAATTAGAAAATAAGTTGCAAGCATGATACAATCCATAATTGCGATGTGCAGTAATTGCTAAAATATAAGAAATTATTAAAATCTTATTTTTCGAATTGTTAATGTTCACTATGAACAATAGTCCTGGGTAGAGCCACATTACAGCTGTATTTTGGTATTTATGCTACAGCATGAATGACTTGGCTTAGCCAGGAAAAAAATACAATAAGGACCATGCTCTCACAAAATACTAGTGTAAAACAGCAGCATAATGCTGCGGTGTATAGTTAGTAATGTGAACCAGAGACCCCTTTTATTATAATTTATTTATAGGCCACGACATCTACTAAATATTAGGTCCTTGCATATGAAATTTGTGTTTTGTACGGGAGGAATATAAAGTCAATTCTTTTTTTGTAAAATATATTTAATTAATCAAAGTATGCACCATTGTTATCTATGCACTTTTACCATCTCATAGGTAGTTCATTGATACATTTACTAAAAAACAATGGGGGTGAGAATCAATAAACTCTTTGAAGGCGGTTTTGCCGCATCGGAGTTGAAGTTTTTCCTTGTAAGAAGTTGTCCAAATTCGGGGAAAAATGGTAATCTGTTGGAGCAAGTTCCGGGGAATACGGTGGATGTCGCAGACATTCCAATTGTAGCTCATCTAACTTATTGGTTGTTTGTTGTGCAGTATGTGATCTTGCGTTGTCGTGAAGCAGCAGTGGCCTAGAGCGATTGACCGATCTCGGTTGTTTAGCAGCTAGTTCTTCCTTCATGGTTTGCAGTTACTGACAATAGATATCTGCCGTAATCGTTTAGCTAGATTTTAGAAAGCTGTAGTGAACGACACCGGCGCTGGTCCACCAAACACTCACAAGTAACTTTTTCTAAGTCAATTTTCGTTTATGGCAGGATTTGGCTGGGTCTCCAGGGTTCAGCCATTGCGACGAGCGCTTCCGATTATTGTACAGTATCCACTTTTCATCATACGTAATGATTCGATTTAAAATCCCTTCATTATTGTGACAGTTGAGCAAAGTAACACAGCAGTCAACGCGTGTTTGCAAGTTTCATGCACTCAATTCATGAGGTACCCATAGTTCAAGTTTTTTACTTTCCGGATTTGCTTCAAGTGGATTAATACAGTTTTATCACTTACCCCGAATCCTGCAGCTATCTCTGAAGTGCTTTGTGATGGATCCGCTTCCACAATAGCCATTCTTCATTTTCCACTTTGGTCTCCGGCCGTCCATGGGGTTGGTTCTGAAGGTTGAAATTTCCAGAACTAAAACGTTGAAACCAAAAACGTACCGTGCTTTTTTTTGCGACACCAGCGCCGTACACATCATTAATCCTTCGAGCTGTTTCTGCAGCACTGGTGCCACGGTAGAACTCGTACTCGTAAATATACCGATATTTCATGTTTTCCATTGTGCGGTAATAAGCGACGCCAAAGAAAAAAATAATGAGGAAAAAACAAATGAATGACTGTTTTCAAAACTCAAATTTACCAGCTAAATGAATTTATAAATTGGAATTCTTAACCAAAGAGGAGATATTTCAGATCAAAGTGGTCAGTACGACCGTACGAAGAGTACGAAGGACCTAATATTAGATTCCAGTTCTATGCATCTTTATCAAAATGGTAGAAATTTATCCAAATTAACATTGCTTTTCAATTAATTGTAATATTTAATTACTAATAGACCAAGTTCAAAACCAGGGAATTAAACACTTTCAAAAGTATCAGTACTAGAAACGGAACCAAAACCAAAACTTATTAAAACCATGACGAAACTCCACCTAATGAAGAACCATATCAAAATTTGAAACTGTCTCAATTATTGTTATCTATAAGTTATTTTTATAGTTTGTGATCAACCAAAGTTAGTTAGAGCATTCAATCAATAAAAGTCAATGATAAATAAGTTATTTCTGTTGAATTATCATATTCTCAGTATGTTTTTTTTTTAGATGACTGTAAGAATGAAGTAAACTTTTTAAAGACAAAACCAAAATTAACTGGCACACCAGGGATGGTTATAGATTTAGATAGAGAAACTACTATTAGTTTGGGCAGTGATAAGAAATTGTCTGGTGTTGAATTATTAAAGGAGAGATTCAAATATTTTTCAAAACTGAAATCATTAGAAGATCAGGAAAAAGATAGAGAAAAAAAGTAAGTACATGTTTTATTAGAAATTATTCTTTTATTTTTATAGTTCCTACAAATATATTCGGATATTTTGCAGGTATAAACCAGGCGTGCAGCATTTGAAGTTAAAACAAGAGTTAGAAGAACAAATAGCAGAACAACGGTCTCTAGAATGGGCTAAAAGACTAGAATATGAAAAACAACAACAACTTACAAATGTTGAATTGGATGTTGATGAAGTCGAAAAACTTGAAGCTAAACTAGAGGATTTCGATGACACTATTGACACTAAAAATGAAAGTTCAGGGAGCGCAGAAGAAGATGAAGAAGAAGAAGAGGAAGAAGAATGTGAATTTGAGGATAAGCCAAGAAAGCGGAATCCAATGCTTGACGATGAAGCAGAAGAGTCCGAAATTGAAAATGATAATGAAGTTCAAGAAATTCAAAATGATACCAACAAAGAAGAAGAAGACGAAGAATTTGATGCAAGTGATGAGGACTCTAGTGAAGAGGAATCTTCAGATTCAGATGATGAAGATAAAAAAAGTAAACCTAAGAAGGGTAGGATCTTAAAAGCTTTTGAAGATTCTGATGATGATGATGAAAATGTAGACAATAGTAGCAAACATACGCAAGATCGACTTGTTAGTAATTCTCAAACGTCGTTACATTGCTTAAATGAAAATACTGACAAAAATTTAAACATAAGTGGAACACAAGGTGTGTTTTAGGATCACTGTAATAATTAACTATAATTTCATACTTATTTCTAATATATCAAATATTTTTTTAGATGAAGAACTGCAGTTGGCCCAAGTACCCAAGTCTTCATCAGAAGAAGTAGAAGTATCTCAAATTCCTCCGCCAGACATCAACCTTGAAGGCAGTAATGATGCCAAAGTTTTAGGAAGCCAAACATTTTCAATTATAAATTCTGAAAATGATGACAGCTTGACCTGTCTCGATAAATTAGTTGTTAAAGAATCCAAATGTTTTGAAAATGTGCGTATACAATGTGTAAAATATTTAATTTATTTTATCTCTTCACCGATTTTTATTTTTTTCATTCTTTTATATTTTAGACTGACGCTGATTTGTCTTTGGAAACCGTTTCTCAAAATTCTCAACGAAAAGCAGACAATATGTCTGAATCGCAAGAAATTGGTGATGACGTGTTAGCACTTTGTACTGGTAAATTTTATGACAATCCATTTGTATCACAAGTGGAAGTAAATTCACAAATTGACAAAATTCATTTAAGTATTGACGACACAGTGTCACCTAATGATAATGTGGATAATATTAAAAGAGTTTCCGATGAGAAAAATGATAATGCTATCTATGAAGAGAAAAAAATTTTAAGTTCTATTCTGGAAGAATTGGATGATCCTGAGCTCGAGTCGCCGAAACGATATAAATATTTCGTAAATGATAACACCCATGGCAATAAAGAAAATAAGCAGAATGTAGCAAACAGTGTTACTAAGAAGAAATTCATAATTGATTCTGATGACGATGTTAATGAAGAGGATATGTCTGAAAAGCAAAGTAAGAAAAAGAGCAAGAAACGAAAACTTGAGAACAGAGCACTACAATTTTCAGGTGAGTAGTATTTTATCAAACCTTGTTCTATAGCCTCCTTGACTAAAGTCGCTGATCTGGTGTATGGTTCCGCCGCCAACCAAGATTCGGCTGCGGAGGGTAGGACGAGTGGCGCATCGATATACCAATACTCCTCCTCCTGCGCGATTCCGAATCGGCTACAGCGGTAGAGGTAGAGGGCATCCCTCGCCGCTGCCTACCAACACACATCGAGTTTTGGCGGGAAATTGACCGGCGGCGGTTTGCTGCTCCTGTATTATTGTTTAAATAATGGTTTGAAGTGGACTTTGATATGTAAAAGTGTTGCGATTTTGTGTATTAAGTGTTTACGCATGTGAACTATTAGTGGAAACAGTGAAACAAGTGCTCTGATGGTGATGGATTCTCAAGATAAGCTGTTTGTTTGCATAGGCACCTTTAGATACCATCGCCAACTATCAACTGTCTGCTGGATCAAGTTGCCGCCAAAATCTCCCAAGAACTGCACAATGTGACGCATCAACATATTGTGAAGCAGTATACTATGAAGGAGTGGGGAAATTACAATAAACCGAATAAAAATACTTAAGACTTGGCCTAAAGGTCTAGATACCAGGCCATAAACTCCAAAAAAAAAACCAACACACATCCGAAGTGCACTCGCCAATCCCACACGGAGTGGCCTCGTCGGGACGGTCCTACGCCTCGGGCCAGCCATGTGGGTTCCTCTTAGTTCACCGCGGGTGACCAAGCCACGGCTACTAAGCCGGGCTTCCCCCCTGTCACGACAAAGCGGGAACCCGTTCGGGAGGGACCTTCTTTTTCTTCTGACAAATAAAACCATCAAAATATCACTCCATGACTATGAAGTCACATCTACCAATTCACATCTACCAATTCAATTTATCAATGCAACCCAAGAACAATAATTTTGAGTCTTTTTCCAAGCAGCCGGTTCTGGTTGGTTCAATTTTTTTATCTTTCCTCATACACAGTGAGGTATGAAGTATTTCAAGGTTTTTACACGTTGGTTACGAAATTCTCAAAATCGTTCTCAAAAAAAGCAGTAGTCCAATTTTATAGTATCTGAATTCGGACCTCGAAATTCTTGGGATCATATCTGCCATTCTACTAATGTCGTGAACCACTCCTAGTCTTGTACTACATTTAAAGTTTTAAAAGTTTAGTTTGAATGATAACAGAAACTTTTTTATTCAATATTGATTATAAATAATACTTAATGAAAGTCGCTCTATTGTTTAATTTAAAAGGTTAAAGAGTACATTTTTCTTTCTTTTCTTCAATAGTCCTCTTTTTAAAATAGTTCTACTATGTACATTTATATTTACTTACAAGTAATTCCCTAAAACGAGACAGGCAAGTGTGGACATGCTTCTCTCTATAATGGATAGAATCCTATATAGCAGAAAACTAACAAGTTAATGATGAAGTGTTTTAAAAACAATATGGTTAATAGTTAATATTTATCAGTTTTCAGAAGTTAAGCTTAAAGTAACGAAATATTATATTATAATATTGTAATATACATGCAAAAACACATTCCTAGTAATATTTATTTCCAGATGACGAAGAAGATAATGAGGAAGGTGCTGAAGCAGCTGAAACACCTTTGTCTGATCTTGAAGAAGACCCTGAAAGAATTGTGGAATATGACTCGGAAGAAAATGAGGTATTTTATCAAATATCACAGATTAGATTTTTGATAGGCTGTAATGATTGAATGAAAACCACAATAATTCAAGTATTATAATATCCCTTCATAAAATTATATAGAATACAATCATTTTTATTCAGTGCTGGCTGTTCCCCAGCCCACGCGATTTCGCCCGCGTGTAATTTAGCGTTTTTAATTTTGTTGCGTGGAACCCTAATTATTTTCTAAAATATAAGTAGCCTAAGTTACTCCTTATAACATCAGTTATCTGCCAGTGAAAGTCCCGTCAAAATCGGTCCAGCCGTTTCGGAGATTAGCCGGAATAAACAGACAGTAGACAATAAATTTAAAATTGTGTTTTTGTTATACCGTATATACTTTTATATGTATTTAGTTAAAAGTTGTTATTTTGACATTACAAACAGACACTTCAATTTTATTTATTTGTATAGATTAGTATTGGTATATGATATTAGTTAAGATATGTCCTGTATTTTGCAAAAATGCACTCATTGTACACAAGTGAATGTTGTATATCTTCATTTATAATTGGTTTTTAGCACATTATCTATTTTGAATTTGTTTTGTTTGAACGTTTTACAATATACTTACAGTTGTTGTGCCTTGATTAAACAAATAAGTCGCAACCGTTTCGTAATGCTGCAAGTAATTCTGGTTTAAGCAGAATCCGAATAGTCGTTGTAAGAATATAGAACCTTCCCCAGACGGTCCTCCCATATATATAATAATAGAAAAGGAGCGATGGTAACTAGTTAAAGCCATGAAAACAAATCCAGTATTATAACCATTACCTATTTTTGCAGATTGAAGTTCTACCAACATCTAAGGCAAAAAAGAAACGCGTTGCCGGCGACTTCTTTGAGCAAGAAGCAGAACTAACTTCTGAGGACGAATGGGTTGGTTCTGGTGACGAAGATGAGGCTGGCCTTGACCGAATGGAGCGGGAGGAAGGGGACGACGAAGTCTTCCATGAAGGCAAGCTTCGAAATGAGCTGGGACAGATTCATATGTACGTAAATTATGCAAACATATAATGTTATTTTATATGTTAGTTATTCTAAAAAGTTAAGTAATAGCCTACATGCATCCCCCCGGTGGGCACAGGTCTGGGGGCACGGCAGTGCTCCCGCTAAGTCGAGCAAAAAAGCGGCACGGACGTACCATCCTTTTCTCGAAGCAGTTCAGGCCATTTTCGAAACTCTATAACTTCGTCGTGGATAAAACTGGAAGCCTGAATTTTCAGTTACTAAGTAGGAATTGTATAAACTCGGTATATTTCAAATTTCATAAAATTTGAACCAGTAGTTTAAGAATTATAACTAGTCAAAGTTCCTTAATTTTGTCACTCACTGACTGACCGATCATCAAAACTCTAAGGCACTTCTAGCAGATGTAGAAGCTTCAAATTTAGAATACAATTATTGTTTAGTATATTTTATATTTTTATTTATCCAAAGAAAAAACAACACAAAAAAATCAAATTAAAACATAAATACTTCTAATTAACATAATAAATAAATTAAAGGAAAAAAAATGTTATATGGTATGTAAAGTTTAACTTAAGTAAAAAATACTAGCTAAATCGCCGCCGTCTATTGGTAGTGTGCCCAAAAGACTAGCTGAGTTGCCTTGCTGTATTGCGAGGCTGATCCGCTGACCAAAATATCTGCCAGCTTTTGGGTCACCAGAGACATCGACAATGAGATATCTCTGTACAAACGCCTTGCTTCAGGACCCCACGGCCCCAGTGTTTCTACACCAAACGGCACAAACATGTATCCCTCTCCGAGGGCTGCATATTTGCGCCGCTTGTTAGACTCTGCAACAGCAGCAGCCGTGCCTGCCTTCTGTGCAGTCGCCGCGAGATGTGATTGCGCTAATGTGTCAACACAAGTCGCATCCCATACTAATGAGCGGCCATTCTTCCATGGAATAAGCGTCATTCCATCAGGCCTCTTGCCATCGTCCCGCAATATACCGCTTAGCTCTAAAATTGCAGGTACGTTGGCACTGGTTATTAAGACGTGCGCTTATATCCTGAGATACCACGGCTCACAATTATTTATACAAAATAATTAAACTTTAAAGTGATTATTATAACGCTTTCATTGTAAAAAATAACATGGTAGCATTTATTCAATTTTTGTGACAAGGCTTGCCTATATTTTAGTTTGATGTTAATTAAAAACATATTTGACCTAGTGCTGCGCAGAAATTGTCAAAGCACCAGGCAAGCTTCGCGATTACGGCAAAACCATCCTAAAATAGGAAAAACCGCAAAAAAAAAAATGAATAAAAAAGTAGCGCAATATGATTACAGGCGGGATGTTCTCGACCAAGACAAACGAGAAGTGAGACTACTACAAGAGTTGCTTTTTGAAGATGGAGATTTAGGCGATGGCCACAGACAGCGCAAGTTCCGTTGGAAGAATGCAGGTACTGTTCTATCTAGCCTAATATTTCGTGAGCAATTATGCCCACATGGCGTGTGTGATAAAGCCTTAAAGGAAGCACTCGCTCTCGGCTCGTGAGTTTATAAATGTCAATTGTTTACATTGTACATGCCAAAAACCTACCACTCTTGTGTCACGGTTTAATTAAGTTTTATAATTAAAAGTAACATTGCCTTTGTATGGAGCCCCCATGAAGCTAAGTACAAATTGATGGTGAAACGGATACAAAATAAGTTAATTCAATTTCTTTATTTAAAATTATATGGAGTGGTATCCGTTCTACCCATTAATGTACCCAACATTATTTGTGCTGGGCATGGTGGGGTATAACAAACTGGAGGTTAGGAGGGAGTTAAGTTTGGCAATGTATACATATGTTTAAATTGCTGTGTGGAAAAAGTATATAACGAGGCGATATTGCGAATGGCTATGCTGTGTGTGCCGGACAAGGACATGTGGCGCCGGAAGCGGCCCCGCTGTTTGCGGTACCGCGCGAGCTGCGCACTCTGAATAAAGTAACTCGGGATGTAGATTTATTCTGCTGTTCTTTGGGTAATTTCACAAAAGTGACATTATATGTATTATTTTATTATAAATAAGTTGTGTTCTGTCCTTATTAAATTAGATAGTTATATGTGCCTACACTGTCGTATTAGGTACGCCTGTAAAGACAGAGGTAGAAATAAATAAATAAATAAATAATCCTTCTGTTCTTGTACTATTATTTATTCTGTGGTTTAGTAGTGATTTTTGATAGGCAACTGCTAATTGAGTCGTATAAAATCAAAAGCGGCTATCTCATTATCAGTCATTGTTGACAGATTTAAAAAAAACTGATTACAAAGCACAAATACCTACCTGGGATTACTGTAATATTTTTTATTAATTAATATGTTAAGGTATTACTTTAATAATATAGTCTTTAACCCACGAATCAAAACAATGGACATAATCAAATATGAAACACAAAATAAAGCCATCTTTGACTCCAACAATTGAAAATGGCCGCCTTTGATCCCAAAGTATGAGAAGATGGCCACATTTGACACCAAGTCACGGAAAGATTGCCATTTTTGTATCCAATAAATTTTGCTTAATGTTAGGGTTGTGAAAAATAAAAAAAGAGATATAGCCATTGTTCAAAGATATAATATTTATCAAACTAAATTAAAATGAAAACTAAATCTATTACATGTTGCTTAGTATCTAGTCTTTGTTTAAATGCGTAAATCATTTACTTCCTCAAGTGGTTCTTGGCAATAATGTTCTCCTTCAGGTGAAGTAGTGTATTGCAAACGCTCTTGTGTCTGTGTGTTATTAGGTTTTTGTATAATTGGAGAGACGGTATATCTCGCCAGTCTTTTCCAAAATGTTTTGTTAGCAGGGTGTTAATGTCATTAACTTTCTTATTATTAAGTGCAACAGTTTTCCGCAGTGGTCTTACATTTATCATGGAGATAGTTTTATGCTTTTTACACATGTTAGCGGCTTTTGCAACGTCACGTTTATAAAAACATTCGCCTCTCACAAGAACATTACCCGGCCTTTTGGAACGAACCATAATGAATCTTTTACATTCTTTAAACCTAACGTTCCAAGAAGTCGTTGGTGTCAAAATCGACCTGGTTGTTTCCCTCCAATCACTGACAGGACACTCATCCCCAAATTGAACAACAGTTGAAGTCTCACACACGATATTTTTAATCTCATAAGGGTGCAAAAAAACTTCTTGCTTTTTCAGTTTTTTTTTTCTATTATACCAAATGCGCGATCTGGCGGCATATAGGAGTGTCCGGTAACTGGGAACACTACTTGTAAGTTTTTGATGGTTGGACATGACAGCAACCACTTACAACATGCTGCAATAACTATGCAGTTTTTGTTTTGCCCCCCCACACCCATCCGCTACTAAGGGTATTTTGTCGATCCCAGTTTTATCAGTTTCATTAAGTCTGTGAAATACAGCCGATGCAACCAAATTGGAGTCTTTGTGGAACTCGTCCTCCGTGCAGCAGTATGCAAAGACTTTTTCTTTGGTCATTGGCTGATCGGATGCACCTTCTACCATGGTCAAGTTATAAAAGTAAAGTTGACGGCTATAATAGCATATTTGATCTGGTAATTTCGGGAGGGGAAGGTTTTTTTGACAGTCGAAAGAGATAATTTTTAATCCGTCAGTCTTTTCACGCAATTTGTAAAAAAAAGCCTTTGCCCTTAATTTATGCACAGTTTTTTGTGTTATTAGCGAAGTTTTTTGGGTGGAATCAGTCTCAGTTTTAATTTTTTCAGTTAGATCGAGACATGTTGAGCAAACATCCGTACGAGGTGATCCAAATCCGAGGTTATAAAAGTTGTTAAAAAGGAATCTAAAGTAAGATAGCTTCACTTCACAATTTGCCCACTCAGATTTTTTTGTACATGTCAAATAGTTTTTTTGTTTTTATATTTATCTCAGCAGGCAAATATTTTCTTACGGCAAATTTAGCCTTGCGGCAATAATGTGACTCTACGCACTTCAAACTTTGTATAAATTTGTGAACAGATTTTTTCTGCTGTTAATATTTTTCTGTTTTTCGAAACCCACCACGTGTCTCGTGTGTTATTTCACCCGCGTAATAAAACCTTTTCATGACATAATTTACCCTGTGCTTTGTGATTCCGAAAATGTTCAGAATTTTTTTTTTTTGGCAAATAGGTATCCTCTGTTTCTTAAGAAATATGGCGTATTTTATTGAAGTTTGTTTGGAAACTGTTGGGCGGGTCCTCTTTGAAATGGCCTTAATCGAACAAAGTTTTAAAATTATAGCTTCTTGACTTTTTTGTCTTTGTGGGCATAAAATTTGCTATGTAGATTGTGCATATCAGACATCGTTATTTTAGAGCATTGAAATGCATATTGGTCATGTTCACAAACGCGCGTGGGTAGACATTTGGATGAGTATCTGAAAAAAGATAAATTTTGGAAATTGTTAAAAATGTATTGTACATCGTGATTTTTTAATCGTTTCAGCGTTTGTTCTGCCCATGATTTTGATTAAATGTCCCCATGGAATATACATCGAAATCGGGAAAAAATTGACTTCTCATACAAAATAGAATCACGTGACTGGCACTTTTCTATGCTATTCTTACCCGACACCACACAGTAAAATTATACCACCTGTTACTTTTTCAAGGTAATTATAATATTTGTACTCAAAATTGGAATAAAATCCATCATAATCCAAAATACAAACTTAAAGATTTATAATATCAGTAAATCATTTTAGTTACCTATTAAGTTAGAGTATGTGTCAACCCTAGGTAGGCAGCTTACCTGTTTTTCTTTGCGATATTCTTCTTCCATTTTTCTGGATCTTTTTGCCGTTTCCTTGATAAACGGTTATTTGTAATGGTGGGCTGATCATCCATGATTAGAATTTTAGTAGTTTTAACAATCTTTAATCACTAAAACTTCAATAAAGTAATTAAAAACACAGACGCGCACAGTAAGAAAAACTCGTTTATCACCATCTTGTCAAGTGCCGGAATGCACTGCTGTGATTGGTCTAATACACAGTAGCGCTGTTTTTGATTCTAAGCTGTCAGAATATAGCCACCTTTGTAACTAAGCTAATATTTTGTACTGAATTTACTAAGGATATAACCACGTTTGATTCTGATTTGTTTAATAAAGTCGTTAATTTTAACTTTTTAAAGTTTTCTGCATCATTCGATCAAAAGTGCCAAAAAGTGAGATTGCCGCCTTTGATTCTATAATATACGACTCAATTAATAAATTAAATGTATGTGATGTTTATATCGACATGAATGGAAGGTACCGATGCCCTTGCCTACTATTGTTTGAAGTTGATTGAAGTTGTCAATGAACTGCAGTAGTCATTTGCATCATCTAATTCAATCACGTGCTGCACAGTAAAAGTTATTATAATATAAATCTTTCTGTCATAATTATAATAATATAACATAATTATATATTGCCTTCAATTAAAAATTAGTATCATATTAATGTATCCAAAGAACGAAGAAGAAGAACTCTGCTTGTATTGTAATTAAACTCCATTGCTGCATTTTTATTTATTCGCATTTACCTGACATTGACAATTTAACTATAGTACGTAGTTGAAAATAGTTATAATTAAAGTTACGTGCTGCGTATGTGTAATAGTAAACAATTCACAAATTTTGAGAACTGACTTTTTTGGAAAAAAATGCCATATTATGCCCAAATACGCTGCTCCATTTGCAGATTTTCGTGAAGCTGCAGAACAATGCAAAGACACTCACAGAACTCTTAGATAAATTTGATAACTTCTTCATTCCGAAGAAAAATCTAGCAGCGGAAAGACAAAAGTTCTTCAGACGTAATCAAAAATAAGTTGAATCTGTTGGCAGTTTGCATGTGAACAAAATAAAATAGCGGCGTACTGCGAGTTTAAAGAGTTATGTTACGATCTCATTTACAGCAGGTTAATATGCGGCTTAACAAACGTGAATCCATCGGAAACTATCTGAATTTTCATATTTATTTATTGGCACTGACCCTATTTTTATTTGACTTTTTGAGAGTAAAGATTTGACAATTTAAAATAGCACGAGCTTATGAACATAATACGTATAGCAACGGATGTTTAATGAGGGCATCCGTGACTTTTCTGCCACCAGGGCGGCGCCACTAGAAAGTGAGATATTTGACAGATTTCATAGTGGGGAAGTTAATTTATTCGGAAAATGTAAAGGTTATTGTTTCTCTCTGACTATTAGCTATATTTTATATTAATAAGATTAAAAATAAATAAGCCACAAATATTCATAAAAGTAGAAAAAATAAAAAAATGTTATATGCGCAAAAAATTAAAGAGCAAACCACTGACGCATTTTTTGTGTATTAATATAATACTCTAGAAACTGATAAACTTTTATTAAAAACCAATTTCTCAATTAAATGACATTGTGTAACTAAAAACTTTACCTCAGTGTCAACTAGCGACATCTGGTGAGCAGAAAATTACTAGCCCTCATTGCGGTTGCTGATACTTAGGCCGCCAGATAAAAAAAATTACCTTAACCCTTAACCAAATGAGCATCTGGTTCGATGTAAAAAAATTACAATACGAAGATCAATTTTTCCCTTTTTGTTTGAACGCATTTATTTTTAGTCGCATATTTCTACAATCGCGTACCTTTGCATTTTCGTATTCCTTTTTCAAATTTTCTTTGAAAACTTGAGATAGGAAATTAATCAATCGCAAATGAAAAATTTATTACATTTTTTTTTAGCCTGATCTTACCATCAATACATCAAATCAATAATTGATTAAAATTCATTGCTTAATTCAATAATATTCAATGCTATTAAAATAAACAATTAAATATTATCAACATTGGAATCTATTTTATACTAGCTGGTCAGGCAGACGTTGTTCTGCCCTCTCCGACGATCCCGTGTCCTATAAAAATACTTAAATTCGTAATAAAAAATATTGAGGGTCACCTATAGGGATAAAAACTATCCTATCTCTCAAGTTGGACCAAACTGCACAGTGTTCAAAATTTCATTGCAATCAGTAGTAGTTTAGAAGTTCATCGCGGACAAACAATGTGACACGTTATTTTTATATATAAAGATTATTATTAGTAATAACTTATAATATTCGTATATTCATTCGTAATATCAATAAACAATTCAAGTGTAACAAAATAATAATTCAATCCTACAATTATCATTATATTAATAAAACTACAAAAAAAAATCCTAAATAAAGTTTTTTAATTTACTTATATTTAGTTTAATAAATGAGTTTATTTTATTCTAATGGTCGTTTTTTTAGACGATGTGGAAGAGCCCGATGCTCCCTTTGATGAATTAACTGAAACTCCAGAAGAAGAGTTTGAATCTGAAGAACAGTGGAGAAAGCAGAGACATGAGAGAGAAGTGTTTTTAAGAAAAATGGTGAGACTTTTTATCATTTGTCTATTATATGATAAGGCGAATTACTTCATGTATTCACCTACTAGTCCAACCTTACTCTAACATAATATGCAAGATGGTGGTTAAGCTTCGATGCAAGGTCAAAAACACTAGAACAATAATATTACATTTAAATCTTAAAAATAACTATTTGAGTTTTTGCTTCGCTTCGGCTAAATTCGAATCTATGAGTCACAATTTATATGTCAGATAATGTTACTTCTAAGCCATGCTATTGTCATTCATTCATTCATAGCAGCCTATCAAAAGTCCATTGCTGAATATGAACATGGGAAGACCTCTCACATGGATTGATATTTATTAATTTTCAATTGTTATCAGAAAGATGATGCTGTCCATCTCCAGTTTTAGTTTACCTCTGTCGCCTCTAACGACATTCACCGGATGATATGGGTTAGTGCCTTGCGATGCCACAGCACAATACATTTCACTACTCAGTTGTTGCCATTATTATAATATATTCAATCGGCGTTACTATTTAAACGCTTATATTAAGTTTTAAATGTAATTTACCTGACTGCCACAAAGGAGATATTATTCCTTGGGTGTTTGTTTATTTCTTCAACTTTTTTATAAAATAAGTATGACAAACGAGCACACAGTCCTCCTGATAGTAAGTGGATGCTGTGGCCCATAGACATCTATATCTATCCTCAATTAAGTATCAAAATGCAGATGCGTTATCACCCCTGAGGACTAGATGGAATGCCTCGCATCCAGTAAAAAGGGTTTTTTACGGTCCTCTACACTCACTATACAAAACAGCATCATTAAGTTGCTATTTTACGCTTGTGTTCTGTGAGAGCGTGGTCTTACCCCGGTCAAGCCGACCCATTCGTGCTACAAACCATGATATAGCTGCAGCATAGCTCTACCATGTATCACCTTCCATAGCTTAAACGGCTTGACTGGGGCTAGCCACGTTTACTTTCTAAAATCACTACTAGAAAACTAAAAAAATGAATGAAAATGACATGATTTCAATGTTAAGCAACGCGATTGTCATGTGACTTATGATTTCATTAATTTTTATATTGTTCTAATAGCGTTAAAGATTCTAGAAAGTCAACTTAGTCAACATAGCATCGAAGAAGAAACCAACAATACCTGCGACCTGCTACTGCACCTAGAAAGCAATAAAAATAAATAAAATTAGCAATGAGTCACATGAATGTGACATGACTTAATATAGAGATGCGTTTCTATTTATTTTTAATCGGCAGATGTTAATAAACAGAGTAGTTACAATTGATAGAGATTTAAAGCTAACTAGCGATCCGCCCCGGCTTCGCACAGTTGATTTCTGGGTCTCGACAACAACGCCACCTACCGGATCCAATCGTGAATCTAAACCATTCTCTAATCAATTTTATCACGCACAAAATTTCATCAAATTCGGTTCAGTTGCTTAGGAGTTCAGTCACATCACCGGACAGAAGAATTATATATATAATATATAATATACATGTATTTCTACATATAAACTTTCCTCTTGAATCATTATGTCTATAGATGGACACCGCATCAAAATCCGTTGCGCAGTTTAAAAGATTTAAGCGTACAGACGGACAGACGGCGGAAAGCGACTTTGTTTTATACTATTTAGAGAAGAGATAACAAGACTAAACTCGCTGGAGTGTTGTATGTGTAGACATAAAGTAATAATATTAATATCAATAAGATACCGGCAATAATTAACTTAACAAATGTATCGTTTGATAAATTAATTATTAATATTGCAGTCTGAGTCTATACTTTGAATAATAATTTTCTTTTATATGAAATGAACAATATATATATTTCTATATATAATTCAACTCGCAAACTGTGTAACATATTTTATGATTATATAATATTTGTTGCCATAACATATGACATATAGGCATCTGTGCACAGATGCTTTAATATTTAATAAGAAAACCTTTGTTAAAATAACTTGATTTTTTTTAACAATTTTTGTTATGTTTTCTAAAATCATTATTTTTTTGTTTCAGAAAGGTATTGATGACGAAGACGTCCAAAACGTCAGTATAAATAGGACAACTATAATAAAAGCAAATCTATGCTCGCGAACTATGTCGAGTATGCTATCTGAAACAAATACAAGTGTAAGTGAAAAGATTGAAAAGAATGTTGTTGTTGAAAAGAAGACTTATAAAGATGTGCCTAGTCCCAAGAAACCATTTACTCTCTTTCAGGTAAGCAATAGGATATAATGTAATAAGCAATTATTATTTATTAGAAAAACTAAACTAGAAAACGAATTGTTAAACGTATATGTATAATTATTAAACTAATTAGTGTTGAAAATCATTTTATTAAAACCACTTTGAAACTTCTAATTTATAATGTTTTGGCGGCTTGGTAGCGCAATGGCTAAGGTTAATCTCGCTAAGCTGCAGGGGCCACGGGTTCGAATCCCGCACTGAACAAGTATTTTTTTAAATAGAATAAGGGTGACAAGCGAGTACACAGTCCACCTGATGGTAAGTGGTTGCTGTGGCCCATCGTTCAACATCTATCTTCGTTTGCAAATCAAAATGCAAATATGTTGTCAGCCATGAGGAATTCTCTTTTCCAGTAAAAAGAGTCTCCGGTTCTCTACATTCACCATACGAAACACAGCAGACTTAAGCTGCTATTTCACGTTGGTATTCTGTGAAAACGTGGTACTTCCCCAGTCGAACCGAACCATTCGTGCTACAACTATATATTTAATATAGCTTATTATGCAACATGGCTCTACCACGTAATAAAACACGGTTTGCACAGCCTACTAATAATTGTTCCGCAAATTATGTTTGTAAACTATTTCCACGATACAGATCAAAATTCTTACTGTGGGGATAACGTGTTTTTAAGAAGAGTTTTCGTGTGCTGAGCCGAGTGTTGAATTATTTTAACTTTTCATTATCTATTTCGTTCGTTGCGATTAATATGCTATGTCTATTAATAACGCTCATAAATAACATTTAAATTTTCAATTTTTTTTTTCATAAAATACCTTATTGTGGCTTTTGTATAAGAAATAGGCATTGTAGAGCCACGCTGTAGCTATATTATAGTTGTAGCACGAATGGTTCGGCTCGACCGGGGAAGGACCACGCTCTCACAGAATACCAGCGTAAAGTAGCAGCTTAATATTGTTGTGTTTTATATGGTAAGAATAGAGAGCCAGAGACCCTTTTTACTAGTAACGAGGAATTTTTCTTAGTCCTTATGGGTGATAAATGTGTAGATGTTAATGGGCCGCAGCAACCATTTACCATCAGGTGGACTGAGTGCCGTTTGTCATCCATTTTGTATAGAAAATATATGGTATCGTGGACTTAACAAAAAAAAACTCTTCCATTTTAATAAATATTCTTTGACACTTTAATTTTATTTATTTGTATTATTAGTTTAGTTTGTAGTATTATAGACTATTTTACACAAAAAAGATCCTCACGCTTTATCTTCTTTATCTAAAGCTTTAAAGAACATCGGTCAAATACGACCTGAACAAAATATGAAACTACCACCAATGATTGATACGTCAAAAAATTGTGATTTAGGTGTTTATTAAATTACAAGGTCCAGCTTATTTTATTGGAGCCGGTAAAATAATTTAGCTTTTAAATAAAAACCTCATTTCCTTACAACTTTTTTAAATATTGAACGCATCTAAACGTCCCATTTTTATCTGTGGTACCTATACCTGTACGTTTCATCATTCTCCGCTAGGAGTAAATTATTCTAAATTTACACTACGATAATGCGTTTACTTTTTTTAATACTTGATTTTATTGTAGATTTTTTATTTGTTTTTGTAGTGTATTATCAATAACATCATTTTTAGATGTCTTTGTCTTTTAAGCTGACTTCGAAATCCTAAAAACGTATCATGTGACGCATTAACATATTGTAAATAATTTTATAAACTAAGTCACTTTCAGTTAGACTGTATAGACTGAGATACCTTTGTCAGTAGTAATAAAAAACATAATATGTCAAAGGTGTCTTAGATATATAACAGTGAAAAGATTAGAATCGTTATTGATTCGTTTTTGTGGTTTTAGCCATTTACATTTATAGTTAACTATATATCACTGCATAGTTTTCATATCAATGGTTTTGGCAGAGGTTGTAGTCATGGCTGCAGACTTATTACATCATAACCTCAAAAGTGACGAAATACATAAGTGTAAAGTTCTATGATCCTGGGCTTTTAAATAATATATATTTCAATTTAGGATTGAGATTGTGCCTAAAGGAACGGATTAATGTATACACTAGTCATTTTCGCGATATTTTATAGCCAGGTCACAGCATGTATAGGTCGTGACCGATGTTCTTTGTGATACAAAATTGAATTTTAACTTTTGTTTTATTTCAACACCATTTTAAAACAATACTAGATCTTTAATTTATATGTTCAACATTTTTCCCATCGCACATAGTTTTCGAAATACATAAATAAACCACTTGCTCTAAGACTGTCTTTTTCTCACACGCACGCCACGCACGCACGCGCGCACACACACACACGCGCACACACACACACACACACACACGCACGCACGCACGCACACTCGCACACGCACGCACGCATGCAAACGCACTAGATAGACCTTCGGGCCTTTTTTTGTTTCTAACTGGTGTTAAGTTCTAGCAGACAAAGTCGCCAGTAATAGCAGTTAATTTCGAGAACTACTAAGTAGCGATATTTTATAGCCAGGTCACAGCATGTATAGGTCGTGACCGATGTTCTTTGTGATACAAAATTGAATTTTAACTTTTGTTTTATTTCAACACCATTTTAAAACAATACTAGATCTTTAATTTATATGTTCAACATTTTTCCCATCGCACATAGTTTTCGAAATATATAAATAAACCACTTGCTCTAAGACTGTTTTTGTCTCACACGCACGCCACGCACGCACGCGCGCACACACACACACGCACACACACACACACACACACACACACACACACGCACGCACGCACGCACACACGCACACGCACGCACGCATGCAAACGCACTAGATAGACCTTCGGGCCTTTTTTGTTTCTAACTGGTGTTAAGTTCTAGCAGACAAAGTCGCCAGTAATAGCAGTTAATTTCGAGAACTACTAAGTACTATTCATTTGTCATCTATTATGGCATTTGACTGCCTGGTCGTTCCGTTGGTCGTAATCTTAAGCTTGACTCTTGAACATGTGAGTTTTTTTTGTCAAGATATTCTTAGTAGCAACCCAGAATCAGGAAGTTGGCGGTGTCTCAAACCCACACCTCGGAAAGCACGTAAGGCGTAAGGCTGTTGGTCCTGTGCCTGATATCTCTGGTCGTGTCGGATTGCCGTTCCATCGGACTATTTGCACTTATGTTTGCACAAATGTCTCAATGGCGACTAGCCGCCGTGACTTAAATTCGGCCTGGAAATATTATTATAATTATATTGGTATATATCTGTTTGAATTAACATATACACCATGATTGTAATAGTAATGTTTCTTCTTGGGTTATTATACGGGGCATCACACAATCTGTTACTTACTGTGTATTTTGTTTGTTTCAGCAAAATTATCATGGTTCACTATTGTCACGCGGCAAAGGAGCACTTGCCCGCTTAGCTGCGATAGCTACACCTCTCGCTGGTGACAGTGATGATGCGCCCAAAGTTTCAGCACCCACTAATAGAAGGAACTTTGTTTTTGCCTCACTAACACCGGATGATATTGAGCCTAAGGTAATTAAAATATGTCTTTAAATAAAATATGTTTGTATTTTAACATTTGAATCTAATCATAAATAACGACCTTTCTTCCAGTCTGTAAATAGTTCACTGCAATACTTGGCCTCAATCCTTACAAAGGGATGGTCCAAAACTTGTAATGCAACAAAGTCCATACACTACAGCAAACTAAACTGCCATATTTCTAATTTAACAAATATACTGTCTTTATCAGACATCCAGCAAAAAATTAAAGTAATAAAAAATAAATAAAAGAAAATATACGATATATCCTTCCACATTCCTTCTTATAGTGTTCTTAAATAAAATCCGGCCCAGTTTTGGAGGAGAAAACAGGACAATATGATATGATGATTTCGTCAAATTGTTCTCTCTATCTGTTGCCGTAGTCAAAAACCTATTTTTCAGATTTATTAAAGGCCTGATATCCTCTTAAACTTTAAACTATATAAATCCAAAAATATTTAATATATGTGTGAAGTATTATAAATCTTATTTTTAGCTTTGTCTAAATATCTATTTTCTATTAAAATTTTAATAAACACTGCAACATTAAAACATTAGAATACATAATATGTTAGACAGCTCAGTGGAATTCTATGTTACCTGAGTTACCCATCTGTCAGCAACTGCTAATTTTAGTTAACATGCCAAAACTACTTATGGAAAAGGCCTACGTACAACTGCAGACTTATTCTTATGAAACTAAAGTGACAAAGGAACATACGGTCCACTTGGTGGTAAGTGGCTACTGTAGTCTGTGGACACTTTGAGCCAACTTCAAACAAAGAACAGATGCGTTGTCACTTCTGTGGTCTAGGAAGAATATCTCATGGCCTATAATTATACTCGCTCTCTATTTTCTTCAGACCAGAACACGGCAGGCACTGATATTTGGTGGCGGTAGAACAAGTAAGAGGGTGTTACTTACCCAGATGGACGTCTAGATAAAAAAAGGTTTCTACCACGTAAAGGCTGTTCGGCGAGTGTTGATAAATATTATAAAGACGTTTCACAATAGTGACTGTCGCTTAAGTATTGCAATCTGTGTGACGCACGTTGCTTATCTCCGCAAGGACAGAGTTTTGTGGTACGACGCTAGCAGCTGTTTTTTTTTCTTTTTTTTATCAACTCTCGCCCAACAGACTTTATTATCACACCCATACCATAGTCTGATGGATCAATAAATTAAGTTGTTATGCTGTCTGTACTGTATCACACACATGTTAACTAATTTTATTTTAACTATGTTTCAAAGAAGGTTTCAATATTAGCTACATTCCCAAACTCCGACTTTAAGTTCATGAATTCATTATAGCCTATTAAAAGTTCACAGCTGAATAAAGACCTATCCACAGATCGCTTCAGAGAGGGGATATTTGTCATAGTTGCCACATTTAGCAGGAAGGTTGGCAACCGCAGCTTTTTGCTTTTTCCGAGAGGACCGGTCCCTCAGGTCACCTGCCGTCGTCATTGGCATGATGCGATGGAGGTTACCGTGGAGGAGCTGGACCGAGCCGTAAGTTTTTATCGGGTAGATCTTCTGTTTAATTTACTCTGTGGCCTCTTACGACACCCAAAGGATGATATGGAGTGCACCGCCACTATATGACCTTTAAATATTCCAAATGTCTAAATAAGCTACTTATAATTTTAAAACTTATAATGAACATCACTAACTTATATTTAATTTATACTTGGTAAGTCTCTTTTTGTAAACCAAAAAGGATTATGAATGCGATATCACTTAAAATTGGTAGCAAAATTTTTTTGTTATTTTAGGTGTCTAAAAGGAAGGCTGATACTAATGCGGCTTCACCAGCGTTGATTAAGAAAATGAAAACTGAAGAAAAGCAAAATAATTTAAGAAGTAGTTTATTTGACTGTTTAGAAGTATAATTTTAAGCGATTAATTTTATAAAATATTAACATAAGGTGACATAGGATAAGTTTGAGATATATTTTATCTCATGTAAGATATCCTTGCAGGTTTTAAATGAGTCTAGATACACAATTATTTATACATAGCAAAGATTTGATATTACTTATATGACTGTTATCCTGTCTATCCTTATTACTTCTGCACGCAATTAGATTTTTATTACACTGACTTGTAAGAAAAAAATTCAAAAAATAAATTATTTTGGCTAAGTTTCTTTTTTTTAGTTACATAGTTTATATCATATTTTCTTTGCGTGAATTTGGTAATTCACGTAAGTATTGAATAATTTTTGCTCAAAGGCTGAGTGCTCGTCATAAATTTCATAAACCGCAAGCAACTCTTGTGCGACCCTCACCATTAGTAAAGTGTTTAAGATTTTCTTAAATCTTAAACACTTTGCTAATGGTGAGACGACCGACGTGCTCAGCGGTAAAGGAAAACATCGTGACGGAAGCCAAATGTACAAGTCGCGGCACGTAAGTCTAGCCCTGAACGAAACGTGGAGGGTATAGCTACGCAGGGGTACTGTCGCGCACTTATCACGTATCAGTACGAGGGACGGAATGCGACTGGATAGCCAGTCACCGCTAGACTTACGTGCCGCGACTTATATGAGAATTATTAATAGATGATATGAGAAGTCCGCCAACGCGCAATGCTGCATCGCAGCAGATCTTGATTCAAACCTTGATATATATAGCTTACCGACAGTTCTACGGCAGCTTGTTTTACTTCGACCAAAGTATCGGTCGACTAATCCTACTCGGCTGGACAGCGTTTGGGAGATTATAGAACTTAGATTATAAAACTTTAAAACAAGAATGTACAACAAGTATCTTTTGCCAGTGATGACATGAAACAATGTGGTAATAAATAGAATCAGGCATTACTTTGCAGAAATTCAATAAATTAAGGATGTTAAAAATTTACTATCTAAGATAAATTAATAAAATAAAAACGATGTGTCTTAGTAGTTTATAGAGCACCTCCCGTCCTCCCTCAATTTCGTGCACTAACCTAGTCACCACTTTTTTTCGTGGAGAAATGCCTATGCATACCCGAATCGCGGGGGCAAGAACGGGTTATGTCGGACTTGAACCGACTAAAACCCCATGGTGTTTTACGTGTTACAGCCATGCTGCAGCTATTCTGTAGTTGCACCACGTGGGTAGGACCACGCACTCACAGAATACCAGCGTAAAATAGCAGCTTAACGCTGCTGTTTTTCGTATGGTGAGTGCAGAGAATCGGAGACCCTTTTTACTGGAAACAAGGCACTTCATCTCAGTTGTCAGGGGTGACAACGCATCTGCATTTTGGTTCTTAATTGAGGATAAATGTAGATGACTATGGGCCACAGAATGCACTAAATATTAGGTATTCTTTAACGCTGTCGCATACAGACGCCGGCAGACCCTCCTCGGGGGAGGACTTCGCCCTTCTCCTTATTGGGTAGGGCGCGCCTTCCACCGCGGCCTCTAACTTCAACTGCGCCACGATCCCCAACCAAGCCGATACGCGGAGATCATGGGGCCAGGAAAAAGCGAGTACTCGGAAGCATCAGTTTTCCTCACCCAAGCGGCGGATCTGCTCCTAACCAACTTTCGACCGCGGAGGGTAGGGAGAACGGCGCCTCATAATACCGACACTACTCTACCCCCGCATTCCCACCACCACCGTATCAACAGTACGGCTCCGCCAATGTCGCGGAGGACAGGGCAAGTGGTGCAACGGGAAGGGGGAGAGAACACTCCTACACACTCCACAGTCTACCAACGCGCATCCGGAGTGGGCTAGGCAAGCCCACTCGGAGCGGCCAAGTGCGAAGCCGCGGCTATTACGCCTCCCCGCCATGATAAAGCGGGAACCCCGTCATGATTTATCCCAACACGACTACACTAGGAAGACTCACCACCGTCGATAAAACGACACGTGTTACGTACAAAGCATCATCAGGTGAAGTAAACTATAGGTCAACGGAGTAAGGTGGGAGATGCTTTATGGTCTGAAGTGTATAGAGAGCCAGTATGATTACAGGCTGAGAGGCATTCCATTTTAGTCCTCCGAGGTGAAACCGCATTTTTGTCTGAAGTTGCCACATGCGTAAGCATCATATTAGTCTGTGGTTACCACTCACCATCAGTACACTGTAAGATCGTTTGTCACTACAGGTTATAAAAAAAAACGAGTGTGCAGTTCACACAAGGGAAACCTTCAAATGAAATTAAATATAAAATAAAAATATTTCACGGCAAATGATTAATTTAATAAATAGAAGACAAAACTTTAATTTTACAGCAAATAAACGTTACAATCCTCATTTTTAGACTAAATTTTAATGTATTATATCAAAATAATACTTTCTTTCGAGTAAAATTGCTTCCTAACAGCGTTATCTACTTTAATGTATAGGTTTAAAATTTTTATCGAACAATTTGATTGAATTGAAGGTGGTACTTAAAATTGACGCTAGAGGGACTGAAGTTATAAAATCGTGGCTTGTGAATGGATTGGTTATGATAATTTTTTCAATTTGGTTAATTTTATTTATTTAACAAATTTGTTAATTTTTAATATTGTTTATTTTGATAGTTATGGCTCAGCAAAACTATGCTCCCCGCGCTGCCGCGATGTTGCCCTCTCTGCCTCGCGCAATTAATCGCTACAGCTCGATTATTGCGTAGCTCGCGTTTGCAACACAATGGGTGTTGAAACTGCGGCAGCATGCGTGCTAGAAGCATATTAAGTATAGATAACTATATCAATGTCGTAAAAAGAAATATACATCGTCATCCTCGCCAACAGAAATGGTGGATGACATAAATTCATCGCATTCGAACGACGTTTCCGTAACGAGCTCTCGATTCGGACTGCGTTAGCGTAAGTATGTGGCCAACCACTCGCACTCATATTGCCAGTTCTTTGACTAGCGCCCATTGCGCCCAAAAAAACCGACAGAACAGGGAGCGATGGGCATGACTAGGAGTATGACGTGCGGCATGACGAGTATTGTGGCCACACTACGTCTCTGTCCCTTTTCCACGCTACTTCCCATGCCACTCGACCAGTGTGTGGCAGGGGGTTACAATTTATATTAACAATCTTTAAAGCACCACACGAAGAGGAGACCGAAAGGATACGAAACACTGTTTTTTTTAAAATACTATCAATGCTATTAACATTACTGGTAAGTCTTATCTCATTCTCTTGCAGGCTAAATCCTATACATGGATATGTTTGTCTCTTTTTAGCGTTGCTTTTTCGTTTTATCGAGATTCAAATCACAACGATTCTAAAAAAATCCACTTCAAAAAATTTCGAGTGTAATTTGTAGCTACTTTTTTACAGCCTGTGAAACGATTTGATGATCATAGACTGTACAAGTCCATTTTTATTACATTTTAAGTGATTGAATAATTTGTAGGCTATACTCACACTTGTTCCGCGCGCAATTCTCAACTCCTCTAGGATCAATAGTTTTCTGTGGTTATCAGACGCTTAATCTGTATGAAATGTATGCATTTGGGTTTCGGATTCCCGAACACGATAAACATAATCTGAAACGAGGCGCAACCAGGCTTTATGTGATTCTAGACACAAGGCCAAAAAATTCATAATATTATCCAGCTAAACTTAAGTTTATAAAAAACTGTGATTGCCAATCTGCACGCCTAGCGTGGCATTTATGGCAAAATTCCCTATCTATGAAGAAGGCCTATGTTAAGCAGGCTGTGATGGATAACGGTATACACTGATTGAGTTCAAAGCGTAGGCTTAATGTTCAACTGTCTATTGGAAATTAACTTTTACATTTTAAGCCGAATAATTGACATAATGTTATAAAATAATGTTCGCGCTCTTTATCCTCCGGCTATACCCAGTTATGGGCCATAAGTAGATCAAATATTATTAAGTTTACTTTAATAGTGTATAGTTGTTTAATTTGTTTCAACATATTATTTAGCCACAAGGTTGCGGTTACACTTAAGTTAGCATGAAAAAGGTAACAGCGTCCGCTTAACTTATACTCGTAGTAGCCTGGCTAGCTTAGCAGAATTGTACAGAAGACTGAAGTATACAATCTACCACATTCCTTTGAAATTTGAACCTAACTATATGACTAGACATAGTAATGCAGTTATTTTTTAATAAATTTAATATTTTTTATTTTCTTGTAGTGGAAATTAATAAGACTGTAATTAGGGCGAAATGTATTTGGGAATAAGAAGTACCGTGGAAGTACCTAATTTCAGTCACGTTATTTAAATCAGGGTTGTCAAAATCTAGAATAAATATAATTAATTAGGACAACTTATTTTCATAGAATGTTAATATCAATTCGAATTGTTATAAAATTGATTTTTTGAATTGAAAATTTAGCAAAATTATATTTGCTTTTCTATCAGATATTTGTTGTGTATTAAGAATACCGCATATTTTATTTATTTTTTAAGATAAAAATAATTATAACCTGGTACATAAATGAAAAACTCTTGAAAAGCAAATGAAAAAAAACTTATGAATGAAGTTATGTTCAGCAGTGGACTTGTGGTCTACTGTAATGATGATGATGTTTCGAAAACTTGGATGATTAATTTGTAAGAAATCGCTGTGCTACATAAATTTTTATCGCAATTTGTTTTAATTAATTGTTTAGTGTCGGATGAAAAATCGAACTTCTTAAACCAAAACATCTTAAGTAAGATAAGTGTACGTAGTAAAACATTAGAGCAAAATAATTATTGTTCGTTTTGTATTGTTGTGACACGCATTATATAAATTAGAAGTTGTTACGAATTTATTACTGTTCATCTAAAACTTATGTTCAAATAGGTACCTACCAAAAACTTAAAGGGCATAACCTTAAAGCTGAGAACAAATTATCGGACGCGTCCGTCAGCCGCGGCTGACAGACGCAGCTTAACGGTGTGCACGGTAGTTAAGACGGCGTCTTCGGACGCCTCACTTCAGTCATTCTATAAAGGTGTTTCAATCGAGAAACACGACAAGCAGCGACAGCGAGGATGAATTTATAGAGCTAGCAGCAGCTGCCTTATGTTGTTTTCCAAAAAAAAAAGTGAAAAGGAGTGTTTGGGTCCATGATATTAATGTAAAACGACTCGAGTATGATGAATTTCATACATTGTATCCAGACTTACAAAAAGATGATAAACGTTACAAAATGTACTTAAGAATTAATGAAAACCAATTTCATTTTCTGCTTGAAAATTATGTTTAATTCAGCAGCAATTTGCTCCCACACTTCCTGTTTTAAAGTAGCATTTACGAGGGATACTCATCCCAATTTACCTGTCCGGTAGTTGTGCTCATCCCAATTTACCTGTCCGGTAGTTGTGGTATGGTATACGGGTATGCGACCCCGGCTTCCTTAGCTATTACTGTCCTATCCCGTGCCCTTCTGGACGGTAATATCCTACATTTCCTATTTCCTACCCTAACTTACTTTACTCTTCCTTTTCATACCACCTATCCTTCCCCTTTTCCTATTCCTACCCTCCGCCAATCCAACGTCTGCCGCGCGGATGGATGCATGGCTAGGGGCGAGCCTAGTCGTTAGCGTGCCACACTGCCCTGGGACCGGGCGACCCCAGAATTAGGCTAGCCTTACCCTGGCATGCGGGGCTCTGCTGGGGGGGACAAACCTTTCCCTCGCTATTCGTGGGAACGCAATGGATAATCATAAAAATAATTTAATTAACCAAAATGGCGGCGATGTGGTTCGCCACCCATCACGTCTCGTTTCTCGCGGGGGCGAAAAGTGGCCCACGGAGAGCCGCTTCGCTACGTTGAATGTAAGAGGAGGAATGGATGGTAAGGTAGATGAAGTATGTCAGATGATGGATGAACGTTGCATTGATATTCTGTGCGTGAACGAAACCAAGAGGAAAGGATGTGACACCACGGTTCATGGCCCCTACACGGCATACTGGTCGGGAGTCCCCCAAACCAGCCGAGGCTGTCAGGGAGTTGGTGTGATTCTTTCATCTCGAATGGTTGAATGTGTGATGGAGCATGAATGTATAAGCCCAAGACTCCTCTGGATTAGGTTAAAAGTCGGACTCACTCGCTTATTTATCCTTGGGGTCTATGCACCAACGGATCTGTGTGGAGGTGGGTCATTAAAAACACAACAAGAGAGAGAGGAATTTTGGGATAGCATGAGAGAGGTCTTGAATAAATGCGGAGAAAATGAACGGATCGTGATGTTAGGGGACTTTAATGGATGGGTTGGAGTAAAGCGTGATGGGTATGAAGGAGTTCTGGGTACGTTTGGGGACGAGAGAGTGAATGACAATGGGAGAAGCCTGCTTGAAGTATGCTTGGAATGGAATCTGTGCGTGGCCAACACAATGTTTGACCACAAAAAGATCCATTTATATACAAGAGATGAGGGTGAGTCTAGAAGTATGATTGATTTTGTAATTGTGGATGAAAGACTGAGGAAGAAAGTGCTAGACACTCGGGCATACCGCGGTGTAGGCCTCGACACAGACCACTTCCTGGTCATAGCCCGAATGCGTGGCCTCTTTAAACGGTGGCGACACCGAGTGGCCGAGCCTACGAGTGTTTTGGACAGAGTAAAAGTGGAAAATCTACAAGAAAAAGAAAAGAAAGACGAGTATGTAGAGAAACTGAAAGAAAGTTTTAAAGAGATAGAAGAGATAGGAGTGATTGAAGATTTGTGGGAGACATTTAAGAAAGGGGTCGTAAATGTTGCTATTGAGGTATGCGGGGTAGCTAAAAGAAGGAAAGGAAGAAAGAATGATAACGTGTGGATGGATAAAGATGTACAAAAGGTTGTGCAAGAAAAGAAAAAAGCGTGGTTGGATTGGTTAGCAACAAAAGCTAACCAAAAAGTTCAAAAGGCAACGGATGACGAGATAAAGGAAGCAAGAACGAAGTATAAAAGATTGAAAACAGCAGCGAAAGAAATTGTGTCTAGAAAGAAAGAAGAACGAAAGAATGATTTCGATAGGAGGCTCACTGAAGATTTCCAGTCAAACATTAAGTTTTTCTGGAAAACCATCAAAACAGCCAGAGGAAAAACTTCTACCTCTGAGCTGAGTACAATCAGGAGTCAAGATGGGAGCATTATAAAAGGAGAAGAATGTGTGTTAAAGAGATGGAAAGAGTATTTTGAAAGTTTGTTTGAAAGAGAGGAAGTGCAGGTACAGCATCTGCCACCTTCCACGGAAACAAATATAAATGTTGATGAAAATGAGATAAGCATGGATGAAATAGTGAAAGCGTTGAAAAGTATGAGATTAGGTAAGGCTGCAGGGTATGACAGGATTACCGTCGAGATGCTGAGGGCTGGACAGGGCCTGGTAGCTAGTCAGCTGTACCGCCTTTTCAACCTGTGCTGGCGAAATGGGCAAGTACCGGGAGACTGGTGCAAAGCCGTAATCGTGCCATTGTATAAGGGAAAAGGGTCACGGCAGGACTGCATAAATTACCGCGGTATAAGCCTTCTCAGCGTCGTCGGTAAATTGTATGCGAAAGTGTTGATTGAAAGGATTGTGAAAGAAACAGACAAGAAAGTATGGGATGCACAAGCGGGATTTAGAAAGGGAATGGGATGTACGGATCAGGTCTTTTCTTTGCGGTGCATAGCCGAAAAGTATTTGGCTAAAAACAAGAAAGTCTACTGCGCGTTCGTAGATCTAGAAAAGGCCTATGATAGAGTGGTGAGGAATGAATTGTGGTCAGCACTGTCCGTGAACGGTGTGAGCAGTATCCTCATACGAGCAATGCAATCTCTTTATAGGGATTCTAGTGCTTGTGTAAGGATAAACGGGGCATACACTGAATGGTTTAATATCGAAAAAGGTGTTAGACAGGGATGTGTAGCGTCACCGTGGCTGTTTAATCTGTTCATGGACAATTGTTTGACAGATTTAAAAGAGAATGAAAGTGGGTTGAGAATGAATGAGTTACTCGTCAAATGTTTTCTCTATGCTGATGACCAAGTATTACTTGCGTCTTCGGCCGAGGAGTTGCAGGAGATGGTAACTGCTATGAGTGGAGCTTTTGTTAGAAAGGGAATGAAGATGAATGTAAGGAAGACGAAAGTGATGGTGTTTGAAAAAGATGAAGCAGTGACAGACTGCAACATTGTGATTGAAGATGAACAAATTGAACAGGTGAAAGAGTTTGTGTATCTGGGTTCAAAGTTTACAAGAGATGGAAAGTGTGAGAGTGATATCGAAAGAAGAGTGAATGCAGGAAACATGGTGAATGGAGCTTTGCACTCCTTTATGAGCAGTCGGAAGGTGTCTAACAAGGCTCGTTTGGCTGTGCATGAGGGGGTGTTGGTTCCGACACTCATGTACGGAAGTGAAACTTGGGTATGGCAGAAGAAACATGAAAGCAGAATAAATGCAGTTGAGATGAGAGCATTAAGAAGTATGATAGGAGTTAAACTGAGTGACAGGCTAAGAAATAGTGAGATAAGGAAACGTTGTGGTCTGAAAGAAGATGTAGTGACAAAAATTGAGAAAGGTATGCTGAGATGGTTTGGCCATGTCGAGAGAATGAATGAAGAACGATTGACGAAAAAGGTGTATAAGGCGAGTGTGAATGAAAGTGTTGGAAGGGGTAGACCTAGGCGGACATTTCTAGACCAAATCAGGGACGTCTTGAAAAAAGGCCAGGTCAAGAGTACCCTAAACCGTAGAGCATGTATGAAGGGAATAATGAAAGTGGACGAAGCAAAACAAGTATGTAAGGATCGTAGCAAGTGGAAAGAACTGGTCTCTGCCTACCCCTACGGGAAAGAGGCGTGATTATATGTATGTATGTTTATGTGGCCACGAACACATTCAATTAAATTTTCTTCGTCTGACATGTCGCGAGCACGGTCGGTTCGTTTGTGACGCTCGAAACGTCCGCGGACGCGTCCCGTGGCCTGTGCACACCGTCCGAGGACGCACAAATATCCAGCCGGCTAGATTCTGTTCGGACGTCTGAACGCTCAAGGACGACCCAAGGGCACGTTCGCGTCTTACGACCGATAGTTTGCACAGTGCACTAGTATTAAATGTACTGGCTAGATTCAAATAAGCTGCGTCTGTCAGCCGCGGCTGACGGACGCGTCCGATAATTTGTTCTCAGCTCTTATTAACATAGTACGGAATTTTAAAGTTAAAAATGACACTAACCAACTTAACCACTAGATGGTTGGTAATATAGCCATCCTACTAACGCAATCCTCATAATCCAAGACAGTATAGTAACTACGTTTTATTAACATGAAAGTTCGTGGGGCGTATTACACTGTGGTAAAAATTCTTTCGATTTTGTTTGTCAATTCAAACCTTAAGTTGAAGACTGAAAGTGCTTTTTATGGCCGAAAATGACCAAAGTTGAGTCCGAAGCAGGGGCGTAGCTACCGCCGTATCAACCGTATCAATGATACGGGGCCCCCGGGCTACAGGGGCACCGAACGTATGTAAGCAAAAATTCTAAGGACTTCTATGGTTTGAATTGTTTGGCTAGCTTAGTTTCTAGGAGTATTAATTGTAAGTTTAACTCTCCCATTGAATTAAATTATTTTAATTCAATGGGAGAGTTTTTATTTCTTTTGTGAAAAATCTTTATCCTTCATTTGGGCCCCCCGACAAATTTTGATACAGGGCCCCTCTAAGGCACGCTACTCCACTGGTCCGAAGCTTCGATCAGAGTCAGACCACAGAATACCAACCAATACCATACCCTTAGGCGGGACAACATACTAATAAGAGGTACTAGTGCAGGCGCGACTCTCTACTGAGAGGACTCTATGCAGCAGACAAAAGGAGGTGATGTGCGATCCCAAAAGCTTTTGTGTTTATCTGTATATAGGTACATAATCATAAATATCATTGACACCTTAAAATACTTTTGACGACCAGTTGCCGTGACTTAAAGTTCAAATTTTTATATATTAGTAGGCTTCGTTTTTACAAAAACTATTATTCGTAGTTAATTTACTTTGCCGAGATAAATAGTTCTATCAAATGAGTTTGTAATTGGAGCTACTTAAAAAAAAGAACAAATCACATTTTTTTTTAATTTTTACCTTATTCGTTGCCGAGCAAATGTTTTGTGATATTAATTATTTTTAATTAAAATAATCAAGAATAATAGGGGGTAATCAAAGAGTATTAAATCACTACGTTTTAGGTGCGCTAACATTTCTTCTACATATTTCCACTTCCTATTAGTTTGTGGTTTTAGGGGTAATATCATAAAGTAATATGAAGTTGGCAATATTAAGTGAAACTTAGAATGTTGGGAGCATTGTTAAAGCTGTATTCTTCCGCTCGTTCATCTCAGTCCCTCTTTGGGTTCATTCCCAAGTCAAGTTCTGTTGTCCCGCTCACACTTGCATCCGTATCCGCGCGTCCTTAATCGTTTCGCTTTCATCCGTCCGTTTCAACGTGTTCTCTTCTCTGTACTTTACAATCAATGCTTTTTTTCTGTGGTGCGGGGTAGTAGTGTGGCGTGGACGAATTTCTAGTCAGGTTAAATTATATTTTTTTAGAAAGTACACCTGGAAAAGGTTGTACGGTTAGAAATGGCGAATGAACTTAAGGAAATTAACGATATTGTAAAAAAATGCAGAATTTTACTTTTGGACATCGAAGGAACAACAACATCGATCAGCTTTGTTAAGGTAGGTCTGAATGATTGACCGGCCGGTGTTTTGTTTCAACATGTGTTTTTTTTTGTTTTAATTAAATATGAACTTATGAAGTTGATTAGTATTGTTTGAAGCAGTCGGATGAATAAATTGCGGTGTAGATTTCGTTGGGTATCTAAAATGGTCGCGTTTTGGGATGCGCAACATGGAGGACGAAATCAAAATGGTACCTCTCCAGAGTATTTTATCTGAATTCTACTTCTTCATAGTGATGAAATATTGCGAAATACTTTATAAGTTTATTTTAATTAATATTTAATTAATAATTATTAATTCTATTCTATTATAATTTTAACGATTCTTAAAATAACATATTTTATTTTTTTATTGCCTTTATCAAGCCAAAAAGATGCATTATCTAAAATAATATTCTTGAAATATTTTTTATTATAAAAAGTGATTTAATTTCATTGCCGGTATAAACAGCTGTTTGAAGCAGCTGGCTGTTAAAAAAATGTGGAACTGTTAACTGTTCTCTATGAAGAGACACTTTGTCGCTTATAGCTATCTCTGTCTTACTCGTGTCACATTTGTGAAATCATGATAGAGATGAATAATGAAGACGATGTGTGTCGTTCACTGCATTGATAATTTTATAAAGAATGCTGTAGTAGAGTCGAACATACCTCTCGTACTACACGAACTTATTTACTTTTTAACCGACTTCGAAAAGAAGTGATTTGTCGCGTGCACCCATTTCTCCGAAACGGCTCTACCGATTTAAATAATTCTTTCTCAATTAAATAGGCTGTATTCTCAAGGGCCAATTAAAATGCAACTACAATTTAACTTTGAAGAGGAACTTCCACCCCTAATGGGGCAAAAATTGGGAATAAAGTTTTTATTGTAATTGTTTTTACTACTATTCTATTTATCTCGCGTTTGTGATATTGCTTAGTCCACTGAAAAGAGTAAAAAATCAAACATTTATTTAAAAGTAAAAATCAATTTCAAAGGCTACAAATAATAAAATTTCCATATAGTAGCTTATGGGGTTAGAGCTTTAATTCTTTGATACATTATGTCTTAGCATTGACATGAGAAGCTATTTTTTTTTATAGAATAAGGGTGACAAATGAGCGTAATAGTCCACCTGGTAGTAAGTGGATGCTGTAGCCCATAGACATCTACATTTGTGTTTTCACCCCCTGAGGACTGAGAAGGGATGCCTCATATCCAGTACAAAAGGTCTTCGGTTCTCTACACTCACCATACGAAACACTGTATTTTATGTTGGTATTCTGATAGTCGAGCCAACCCATTTATGCTACAATCATTATATAGCTGCAGCGTGGTTCTACCGCGTGAAGAATATATTATTTCTTTCTTCATTCTTTGTGTAAGTGAGTTATTATTTTTATTGAAAGTTTTATTTTGACATTGTCAGTCAAAACAGTATATTATTATGTATTTGATATTCAATAGTGTAATTAATAAATATTAGTGTAAAATAGTACAGTCAATCGGGGTAACATTGACAGATCATCACTATATTTTTTTAGTTAACTTTTACTACGTTAAATATGAGACAAAAGAGTTTACTTAATCTTTGCTCTCAGGTTGGTTTTCATACTCTCAAGATATTTAAAGTATATAAAAGTCATAAAATATATCAAAAACTGGCAATTTTGTTCTGTGTCAAAGTTATAACCCCTATATGGATAACTTTGCCACTTTGAAACTTTTGGTTATTCTTGCAATTAAATTCATTGAACTTATTTATAACTAGATTTTGACCGTAATATTTTCACTATAAGACATGAAAAAAGAACCTACAGATCTGTAATAGTGATCTTTGGGCAAGTAATTCAATTATCAATTTTGCTATTATCTCGAAAACCTGGTTCGTGGGAAAGTTTTGTTCTATAATTTTGTATCTCTTATAGTTTTTATGTGAGATAATCATCAAAAACTATTTATTTTATTACATTTTCGATTTTATAAAAAAAATCTTACATGCGTTTTGGATAAAATATAGTAGGATTACTCCTGGCATTGCTCTCTATTTGTTTTTGGCCTGGACTCTGGAGAGCCACACTGGCATATATACAAAAGTTTTAAAAATTGTTTAGTACACAAATAACCCATGAGTTTTAATAGAGGACAGTTATTTCGGTATTACAGGCAGACATTTCAATTTTATTAATATAATTAATAGATATAGATTTTATGATTTTTTATTTTTGATACCATTGAACGCAAATAAAGCACAGGATTCAGAGTAATATTTTTTGACTTATATTTCATTTCCTGTCAATGCCAGTGGAGCGCCATAGGCAAGATAATGAAAAAGAAATTGGATATTTTTAACAGTGTCCATGTCCGCAAAAAAGAGAATACCTAGGTAAACAATCGAAATGTTCTTATATGATTCACGGGTCAATGAAAGGCTTAATATGTGAAAACTGAATAAACTTTCCGCATATTTGTTTTGCGGGTCTCCTATGTCCTTGACATTACGTTTTTCCGATCTATAATCTAATTCGATATATATAAATTGCCGTGCGGTGGGGGCGTAGGAAAATCCATCACTCTTTATTTCGTTTTGTGGGTGCGGTACAATATGTGAAATGCCAGAAAAATCTTATGGTGGCATAGCCATCTTGTTTACATCAGATGTACATCTAGCTAGGGGCAGCAGCGTCCAAGGTGAGAGACTTGTAAGTACTTGGATCGTCAATCCGCTTGCCAAGCGTGACGCGTGCGTGAGGTCCTTGACCAGCTGTGGAATCTTTCGAACGGATGAAAAAGATGTTATCAAAAAGCGTTATATTGATCGCGGGAAGGGAGTGGCAAGTGGGTATTTCGTGTTTGTACGATTTACGTCATCCTAATATGTGTATACTGCGCAGTTGAATTCTACAATGGCATTCACATTACGATAGCCGTTTGCAGTTATATTTAAACCAAAGATGTTTTATAGGTCCAGATACCGTGTTGCTAACACACCGCAACGTTCATAGTGAAGAAAGTCTTTGATTCATGTGTGCGTGAGTACCACGTGACGCGCATATCTTACGCACCATGGCTGCATTAATGTGCGGGACTTCGGTAATAACAGCGCGAATCGATTACCCAAAAAATGTGGGAGATTTTATATTTCATTCCTATTGACGTACCTATTGATTCTAAGAGTATAAAATGTGTGTGCGTGGTGTGTGCATTTGTGTGTGTGTGTGTGTATTTGTGTGTGTGTGTGTGTGTGTGTGTGTGTGTGTGTGTGTGTGTGTGTGTGTGTGTATTTGTGTGTGTGTGTGTGTGTGCGTGTGTGTATTTGTGTGTGTGTGTGTGTGTGTGTGTGTGCGTGTGTGTATTTGTGTGTGTGTGTGTGTGTGTGTGTGTATTTGTGTGTGTGTGTGTGTATTTGTGTGTGTGTGTGTGGGGGGGGGGATATGGTTGCTTATGTGTGTTTTATGTAGGTAGGAACATCGCACTAAAATATTGAAGATATGTAATAAAACCTATAATTAATGTAAAAATAAATAAAAAAGCACAGTAGATATTTATATATGTAACATATATTTATAATCTATTATTACTAAATATATACAGAGTACTACACTTTTGTACTGTAGAACACAAAATACTGTCGCTTTTTACGAAGACATTAAATTATTTTTCCATCCTAAGTAAAATGACGAAAAAAAGTAAGTTTGGTTAAGCGTAAACTTCAGCCAAGAGATAGCAAAATGTTTAATTTTTTTAAATTGCTCCGTTCCGTTGCTGCGTGAAGGAAGGACAAAAACAAATAAACAAAATAATCACACTTTCACATTTATAATATTATATTAGTATGAATTGTCAAGAATGATAGATAAACTTTTAAAACCGGTTTACAATCGGTTTTTTGAGTGTGGAACTATACCGGTTACACTATAACGGTTCTGAGTGACCAAAAAGGATAGAAGCACAGGAAAGTGCAATTTCATGCTACCAGATGTAGTTCAACCCTAACCCTTAAAACGGTTTAACTCTATAGGTTGGGTAAAATCTGTAAAATTAGACTGTTTAAAACCCCCTATACAGATAACCTTTGTGGTTGATCATGACATTAAAAAATGGTAAAAACATTTCATAGACTAGGCAACACCCGAATATTATTGCGCAGTATTATTACTTATATTGACATTTAGCTTTCGTATTCTTTTACAAAGAAATACACTATAAAATTGTATAGTTACTTATGAAAAGTGATGTTATTATCCTTATCTTTTTTTCAAGAGTAATTTTTAAATGATTTCACAGCACAAACAGTCATTTTGCGAAATTAAAAACACCGGTGCGTGATGTATGTTCACAACGAACGTCGCTGGCGTAATGGCGGAACGATCGAACGAATACGCCAATATTGGCGCCTTTGAAGTGGAAGCGTTTTAGGTGCGCGTACACGGTATCTGGACCTATAAAACATCTTTGATTTAAACATTAACATATGATTTTATTGCATTCTTTTTTTTAAATATACGTTAAAAAGAGCGGAGTTTGATGTAGGTGTAAGAATGCAGAAATACTTTACGATTTCAATATAACAAAATTACTGACCAACCGAAAAAGAAATCACTTTCTGGCACATCTTTCAGTAAGGGAATAGGGACTTGCCGTAGCTCTATAAAATGTCAAAATACGATAATATTTACTACGTCGCAAGTCGAGGATGCAATGACAAATTGTTGGTTTTCTGGTCTTGGGTTTGTGCAGTAGTTGTTTACGTGCCTTTAACATTGAATCGGTATTCCCTTATCTTAGTGCGTATTATTGTAGCACTATCTTTCACGACAGTATTCGAAAGTTATTGTCGAAGTTGAAAGTCGGCCGGGAAAAAATCACATTATAAATAAATAAAAAACACTTCATAAAAAAACACTAGAAATGATTGCTTCCGAGGTTCATGTCTCTTAAAAATACGAGCACGCAATCGCGGGCGAGGGAAGCAAGCGGAAGAAACGGTTTTCAAATTCAGTTGGAAAAATAATATTTTTGTAATGCAGCAGTCGTTTTACAATGATGCTTATTCATTATCCTAATAAGAGATTCTTGACGGACACTTATAGATGACCGTGCATGACTAGCGGTCGAAGTATCCGAATATTGAGTCGGGTTCAGCGTTAGAAACCCAACTAGAATCAATATAAATGCTGTGTGATATAATTATTGTCCCAGTATTTTTGTCATTGCGTGAAGGGTGAATTTCGATCATATCGCCTATATACATAATATGTATATTAAATTTCCTGTCAATGCCAGTTTTCCTTATATTTTTATTTTCAATTTGAACTAAAAACACGTGTATTTTGCTACTACACCCTCGAAAGCCATGAAAATGACACCCATTATGAAAAAATTGGTAACTTCTTCAGCCGCCTTCTTGGATTTACATTTCGACAGCACTATCGGCTTCAACTCTCTCGAAAACCATGAAAATGAAACCCATGATGAAAAAATTGATACCTATTGCAGCCGCCATCTTGGATTTACATTTCGACAGCACTATCGGCTTCAACACCCTCGATAATATGAAAATGACACCCAAGATGAAAAAATTGATATCTATTGCAGCCGCCATCTTTCATTTACATTTCGACAGCACTATCGGCTTCAACACCCTCGATTCATAGGCAGCAGCATCCTGCTTATAACCGTTGAAACATCTCCCCTCGTCCTAAATATTGGTACAGACCCATTTGTTATGGACCCTAAAATTTTCCTGTTCGCCTTTTATATGCCGATCTTAGGGCGGCTGCTATTATGAGATTACTGAAAAAGATACTTTAAAACTTTTGTGCTAAGTATTTATGTTTGTTGAATGACCTTGACCCTTTCTTTATCTGCTTTTGTTACCATGATCTTTTCTTTAGCCACGGATGTTACATTTAGTAAAGAACTTTTACAGTTTTAACTAAATCGTTATTAAACCCCAACCACTTATATTATTATTAAACAATTTAACAACAGGATTCAAATACAATTTTATATATTTTTAATTTTGTTTGTCTAACAAATATAATTTGTAAACGTAATTCGACGCGCTTGTATCATTAATCTGTTGAATAGCATCTCTATTTTGTTTAAAATATATATAACTTCATGTTGTTTAATTTTAGGTTAGGGTTACGTGTAATATTGTAAATTGGGCGGTGTTTTATGTAACATCCACATCAACTTCTTCATCAATCCGTAAAAGTCCACTGCTGGACGTGTGTCTCTTCCGTTGTAGGGACACTTGGCGGATTGGACAATGATCAAAGAACGCCCTTCGCCGGTCTGGGTATCTTAACATCTGGTGTAAACGAGATTGTAATACCACCCTCTATGTGGATCCAATATATTTTTTTCTGTATTGAATAAGATATAAATAAGAAATTATCCGCGAGGGTTATGGAACAATTAATTACTACTGGTTGGATTTAGAATCGTTTGGCAGAAATTTGGAGGAGTTAAGGTGTTGTATTTGGTAGAGGTTTGGTCCTAAAAACATAACGTAAAAATGGGTAAATCATGGAAAAACGTATGCAATATTACTGTGAACGCTGGATAGCATACATACATAATTTTGTGTAAGTGCGACACCGGACGTAAGACCGTGTCAAAAACTAGTGTCACATTATTATTATTATACTTCTACGGTATTAATATTATGTTTACAAACAATAAAGATACTTTACACCCAGAAAACCTTTCAGTTGAGTTAGGTTAGAAGGCTGTGGCGGGAGCGAAGCGCAGCGCTTGAGTACCCAGAAATCCTTACAGTTGTAATAGGGGATACCCCTGCTCCTCCCTACCCCCACCTGCCGGTAAAAAATAGTTATAATTTTGAGTTTAGGCCTATAGGATTTTCCTTCTAATTTTTCTCAAGAACGGTGTATTACCTTTTCATGGGAGTGGTGTAGGGGATACTCCCACCACCTACCGGCCGCCTAGCACGTGGTAAATCGGCACTTAAAATTGCAAATTAATAATTTCATTGAAGCAGGCGCGGCGCGGATCGATCCTGGATTGCTTGAGTTAAATTTGCGCAGCGTTGGGGTATGCGGCACTGCGGGTCTCGGGCCTCGGGTTCGCCTCTGCACGGAACTCCGTTTATGTTTATTATTCATTCATTTATTACAACCTATCAAAAGTCCACTGCGTAACATCGGCCTTTCCCGTTGATTGCATCATAGGGTTTGCATACAAATATAATATTGTACGTGGTAGAGCCACGCTGCTGTGCTATATTATGGCACTAGCACGAATGGGTTCGGCTCGACCGAAATTGAGGACGAGGATCGAGAATCAAGCTCTCACAGAATACCATCGTAAAATAGCAGCTCAACGCTGTTGTGTTTCGTATTGTGAGTGTAGAGAACCGGAGACTATGTTTACAGGAAACGAGGCATTCTATCTTAGTCCTCAGGTGTGACAGCGTATCTGCGTTTTGGTTCTTAATCGAGGATTAATGTAGATGTTTTGGGCCACACAAAGCACTTATCATTAGGTGTTTCTCGTTTGTCACTCCTATTTAAAAATAAATGTTTGTTGTTAATATTTCGTGAAACTGATTTCTGGTTGTATCTTCAAAAAATATATTGAGTTTTATTCCGTTTATTATTGATATGGTATTGGTTTTTTTTTTCATAATCAAATAATGTAAAGATAGATGATTGAGATTTATGATGTTTGGGGAATTGGTATAAAAAAAATTAATATAGCTAAAATTGTTCCAATTTTAAATAATGATTTACCACGGGTTCGGTAATGAGCAAATAACTCTTAGAGGAAAGCCTCGTGTAAAATCTATTATTCATGTTAGAAATGAGAGGGGAGGCCATACTATAATTAATAAATATAAAATAAACGGTCTTGCTGTTGTTACTCCATCTCTCTTCACTAAATGACTATAGAAAAAGATAGAGATAATGATAATCAACGATTATCCGTCTTATAACAAAAACAAGTTAATTGTAGTTAGTTTTAGATTTAAAATGGAATACGTTTAAGGAAAGAAGTTTCGGAGAAGAGAGAATTAAATGTAAGTATGGAATTTGTCAGGGAATGTTAGGCTTCGAAAATGCAAACAGCAAAAATGATAAATGTGGCGCCGCGGTTAGGGGATTTTTTCCCTAGAAATACGTCTTTAACCAGTTTAAATCCGAGATTATCAATAAACCACTTTTAGTAATTAGACGGTACATTATTAGTTTAAAGTAAGGTCGAAAAATATCATTTAGGTTTTTGACAGAGACAAACTTTTTGACAGACAATTGAATTTTGTACTGACACGGATTTTATATGTGCCTTCGCACAATTTTTTTTTACGATAAATAGTGTTTACAAAGTACTGTAGTTATTTATTGTTTGGCATTCCGGTTGCAAAAATGCTCACCCAGCGAAAAAATTCCAATATAATTGGAGCATATTATAATACATTGTGGCACACTCGACGTCTAGCTGGTCCTACCGGAGCCAGGTTAGGCAGGGCGAACTATCCGGTTTGGATAGTCGCCGCTTGTCCCAGTTCGTTCACCTGTAGGCGACGTAGTTTCACCGCCGTGTCGCGTGATGCTGAAACTTTTAATATCTGCCTACTCGTAGTTTCCCTTCCCTGGACGTTGTTACCAACTTAACATGCTTATTAATTAATTCTTGAACAATAGCGTCTTTCGTTAGCAATTGTTGGTTTGCATTACTATTTTTGTCACATTCATATTAGTCTTCAATTAATTTAAAACGTTACTTTTAGTAATATACTTACTTTACATAATGTTATCAGAGTGCCGGTGAGTAGAGTTTAATGGACAAGATAAAAAGAAAGTTGGAAACTATTATTACCTAAGAATGCAGATTATAAACAAAGGCCGGCAACGCATCTGCAATTCCCCTGGTGCTGCGGTTGTTCATGGGCAGCGTTATTCACTTACCATCAGATGAGCCGCATGCTCGTTTGCTTCCTCTCCTATACAAAAAAACAATCTAATTATAAAATATTTCTGTAGTCAGTAATGAAGTTTGCACGTAGAGAATATTCTTGAGGATAGAGTAACAGTGAATGATTGATTGCAGTAACAACGGTATTATTTATTTTATTTATTTAAAACTTCATATATACACATGTGGTATATTATTCTACCACTAGATCGTACATATCAGATTGCTTATTTTATGTCTAAGGTTAAAATATTATGGTTGAAACTAGCGATCCGCCCCAGCTTCGCACGGGTAATTTCTGGATCTGGTTAACAGCGCCACTTACCGGGTCCAATTGTGAATCTAAACCATTCTCGAATCAGCTAATTAAGTCTTGTTTAAATTTTCTCTAAAGCGGCCAAGCCTTAGGCTTAAGCCGGAGTTCAGTCACATACGCATATATATATATATATATATATATATATATATATATATATATATATATATATAAAATATAAAAAATAAGTTAAAGGCTTGCATTTATTTCTATAAATAGCTGCAAGTTATTTTCGAATTATCACAAATCTATCCGTTTCAAGTGGTAGGTAAATATTTTATATTCAAGTGGTAGTTTTCAAAGTAGGATTTGTATTGAACTTGTGGCGCGGTGGTAAACACGTTTCTCTACCTATGGCTCTACACAATACACATACGTATAGGAGATGAGATATCACGCGGCGATTTCTCAATTTTATACCACATTTAACTTGTGGAATGTTTTCGTAGATACATGTAATAAACTCGAGGTTAAACCTATACAAAAATAGCAATATTAATTTAAAAAAATAATGCTGTTTTTCTCTCTCGTATCTCTACTCGTAAATTTATATGTAGAATAAGTTATTAAAGTTCGCATGTACAATGTACATACACCCAATTCTAAAATCTTCAAGGTTTCAATATCTTTGCTTAGAGTTACTCCGTTAAAAATTAGCTCTAACCAAAGAATTAAATTATATTAACAAAAAGGGAATAGATCCGGCAATGACTTTTTGATGAAGTTTTGTTACATACGAGGGCGGCACTGAAAATTTCGGGAATCAAGGAAGTGACACAACATTACTATTTAAAAATGTATTTATTGCTTTTCGAAGTATTCCCCGCGAAATTTGACACATTTTTCATACAATGGAACCAATCATTGAAGCAACCATTCCATTCGGAAATTGGGATCTCCAAAATGGCCGTTTTGTAGGCGTCCACAGCTTCTTCAGGTGATGAAAATCTCTGTCCACGCAATTTATTCTTTATTTTAGGGAAAGTATAGAAATCATTAGGGCTTAGGTCGGGGCTGTACGGCGGATGGTCTAATAATTCTATGTTTTCTTGCTCTAAAAACTCTTTTGTTCTCTGTGCGGTGTGATAACTCGCATTGTCGTGATGGAGGATGATGCGGCGGTTGCAGTTCTCTTTACGGAGTTCAGAAACGACCTGTGGCAAATAGATGCTAGCATACCATTCTGCATTAACCGTTCTTTGTCACAGTCGAGACAAACGTGGCCACCATTTTTTTGCAACACTCCGTGAACGAACAATTTTTGTTGGCTTTAACTCATTTTCGAACACCCAGACTCGTGACTGGTTTTTTGTTTCGGGTTCGTACGCGTATATCCAGGATTCGTCACCTGCTACGATGTTGTATACAGCATTTGAGGATCCTGCGTGGAATCTTTCAAGAGTTCTGACGCACCAAGTAACGAGAGCCGCTTTCTGCTCTTCACAGAGCGAATGCGGTATCCATCGGGAAAACAACTTTTTTACACCTAATTGTTCATGCAAGATTATTTGTATTTGGCTCATGCCAATGTCTAAAGTTGCCTGAATTTCGCGGTATGTCACATGTCGATCTTCCTCAATCAGCTTACGCACAGCATCAACGTTTTCTTAGGTGACTGCAGTTTTTGGATGACCTTGACGGGGATCATCACTGAGCTTGACACGTTCACGTTGAAATTCAGCAAACGAGCGATGAATTGTGGTTTTGGATGGGGCTTCATCACCAAATGCAGAAATCATCCGGTCAACACACTGTTTTTGTGTTAAGGGGCTACTCCATGCGAACGACTTTGAGCATTTGACCGGCGCGCCGCTCGCTACAATACGGCGCGCTGGAAGAAATATGTAAGACGCCACCTATTGTACGAAAGTAGTATTATTTTTTCAACATCAATAAACTATTTTATGGAAATACACATAGCGTACAAAGATAAATGTATTTTAATTTTTTTATTCTGTATATATTAGTTGCATTATATTAGAATTATGTATTTTCATATATTATCTAATTATGAAATTTTATAATTAATTATATATTAAAACAGAAGCATTGAAAATTGTGAGTTTAAAAGATACCTATTCACTATAGGTAAATAAATAGATAGCTCGGCTTTTGTACAAATATTTGGTGCAATAAAAAATAAATAAATAAATAGGATGTTTCGCATATGTGTTTTGATTATTGTTAATTTTTACGTGTCACGTATTGAAAAGTTACCTACTAATTTTTGAACTGAGCACCTTGTAACTTAGCCTGCTTATACTTATGCTGGCAGACATTATCCTCACCCCAATGATTGATGAGGATGAAAATCAATTTTATTTCTACATACGTAATTATATTTATTTATACATAAGGGTAACTTTAATAAAAGTAATACAAAAATCAACAAGAAGTATAAGGGTTCAATCTTTCAATTTCAGTTGTAAAAAAACGTTACCCCCACACTAGGATTTTCTCCTGTGTCGTGGAGGCAGTTTACAAACATAAATTGCACAAAGTCAAACATCCAGACCCGGAACAATTATTTGTAGGCCATACAAATACTTGTTCCATGCGGGATTCGAACCCGCGGCCCCCAGCGCAACAACTGATTGCTAAGCCACTGCGCCACCATGAAGCTAATACAAAGACTAACTTTGTATTTGCTTCATGTACGCCGGGTTATAGCTAAAGTGACCATACGTCCCGTTTTGAACGGGACTGTCCCTTTTCTCGGTCTCCTGTCCCATTGTCCCCAACAAAGCTCCGGGACATAAAATTGTTCCGTAACACGTTAGATGGAAGTATTCAAAGTCAACAATCTTCAACATAATTTTTTTTTAATCGAATATACTTTATGTCTACCTGGTACGAATGCTCCGGTAGAAAGAGTATTTTTTTATTTTGCATAAATTGTGGACGTCTGAAAGAAACACTTACGCTTCCAGAGTTAATAAAAAACTTGAGCAGAATTTTATTCTTATTTAAAATCATCACCAACTTTATTAAAGCAAATTTAATCCACTGACAAATGTAATTAATAATTTAAAAAAATAAGTTGCATATAATAATTACCGTCTATACCGAATATAATTTTATAGTGAACACTAATTGTATAAAGTTATAGTTTTTAGAGTATAAATAAACCCATGTCCTGTTATGAGTTAAAAAATAAATGGTCAGTTTAGTTTTTTTAGTTAAATTTAGTGTTAATTTTTTTTAGTTTATAGTAAAAAGTAGGTATATTAGTACTTTTTACCGAATTATAAGTATAGAACACCTTATGTACTCAATTATTTTTTGAAAAAGAAGAAAAAACAAGCAATAAATAATATACTATGTTTTAGCAAAAAAAACTATAACTTAGTAATACTAATTATAACTTTATAACTTAGAACATAAATGAAAAACTCATAACTGACTTTTTGGCCCGACCCAGGATTCGAACCCGGGACCTTATGATCAGCAGTCGCACTACTACAACCACTAGACCAACGAGGCATTACTATACCTGATAAGATATTGTGGTTGGGTGATAATATTGAATTAGCCTTTTATAGTGTAAATTATAATATTTGACGAAATTTTAATTATGGATTCGAACCTTACATGCTAATGGTGCTTAATTTTTTTTATTTGCATTTACTTCAAAGAAAATACACGCAAAAAGCTTCATCGCGCAGTAAAAAAACACAACAAATATATGTATAACTAATACGAAAAATTATACCCAAAACAAACAAATAATACTACCTATAAATAACCTAATAAGTAATAATATTATCGACTCATATGACGTGGCGTATGCGCTGGTCGACGCTCTAACGACACGGGCTTCACGTCGAAGAGCTCAGCGCTCACTGACTTCAGGAAGCCCGTGAGCAGTAAATATGCCCAGATTTTAAAATAATTTCTTAATAAAATCAAATTTTGGTCTTTCGAAAAAAAATTTACTATAGAAATGTTCATTAATAAATTGCCTATCCATTGGTGTAAATCGCAAAATAAAATAATACTTAATTTACGAGGAGATGCATGTTATCAATAATAATTTCACATTTATGTGGTCTCGTTGTAAGGTGATTATATTAATATTTATTCCTTTAAAAAAAAATTGGATATAGCTTTTATGGAATCAAGATTATGTAGAAATATAATATGTTTTTTATTTGTTGATATATCTTTTAAATAAAAAGTAGATAGCTCCTAAAAACCCCACAAATAACGACTAGCGCGACATTTTGCTCAACCTGCGCCTTAAACCCACAGAACACTAATACCCTTAGGCGGGAAGAATGTCAACTTCAAACAAAGAAAATGGCACCCATAATGCACGCCATCTCTGTCGTGCCCCCTAAAACTTTTTGCGCGGGAATTTTGACACGTGATTTTTTTTTAGTTGTCGTCTTGGTTGTTTCGTTTCAAAAATGGCTTAAGAATGTAAAATACCATATAGATAGATATAGCTTGTAGTTTTTCGTTTCAATGATATATATTGCTAAATTAAAACGAAAACAAAAGCACAAAGTTATTTGTAAATTATGGTACTTTACATTCATAAACCACTTTTGAAACGATTAGCAATCATTTTAATATAAAAAAGGAACTATTTTTCAAATAAAAGTGGTTTTTGAAATACATAATTTTTATTTACATTACATACTTGTCTACATTGGTACATAGAAAAACCGTTGGTACATTGATGGACGTAAATGACGGAGTAATTAAGTAATTTTTAACATGGCATATGTAACATGACATTTAAGCAAAATGGAAAGTAAAAGTACATTGGTTTTATATAAAAAAGATTAGACAATCTAATATAAACACTTTTTTCTAACAAGAAAACATTATTTACCTTCACATTCTACAAACAAGGCAATAGCTTTGCAATATTATGTCTAAACTCCAATAACCTGATTATATTATAGATGCCACCAATAATATTACATTTGTAGAAATTATTTTCGTTATGTTATTGTTATTGACTGCATTAAAAACTAATAAGTCAACATTTTCATGTCATTAATTAGCACTACCTGCTGCAAATCCATCCACGAAAAACAAAAAGGATAAAGATATGTTGATAAAAATGAAATATCATCTGAGAAAAATTAACAGGCTTCAAAAAACTGTAAAGCATCTAAAGAATGAAGCATTTCTCAAAGTATTGAGCAAAAATGATTCCGTAAATGAAATATTAAAATGTAAAATATCCCCCTCTTTTGCAAACTGCTCTTCAAAGAAAAACTGATATCCTGCAGAATAAATAAGATGTTACATGGATATATACGTAATTAACTAATTTTTAACTTTATGCATGTAAACAGTTCTGAACAGCTCTAAACTAAATATCGATTTAATAGTTAAGTAGTTATTATTATTTTTCGATAATACAGGTAGATGTCTAAGTGTCACAGCATTTACTTGCTAAATTCTATAAAAAATACAAATGTATGTGTTATCCATATCCCACAGTAAACTTAAAAGTTAGTTGCATAGCAATACGATTGTTTGTAGGGTGACTAATAAACTATCCGACATTAAACGATAAAAAGACTGTAAGGTATGATTCGCACCAGTAAAGTGATAGTTTCGAAAATACTATATTCGAAATCCAAAAGTGGCTCTATATGGCTAATATTTAAAAAAAAAAACTTAAATTTAAATCCTACCTGCCTCGCGGAAGCAAGGAATATCTGACCCACTCCGACTAAAACTCTCAGATGTTTCATCTTCACCACACTTTTACACACATCCGTAGCCTCATCAGCGCTAGTCACTCCTTGGCAGCCTCTCTCGAGAGAGGACAAATCCTCCCTCTCCTTTTATCTCCTTATATAATGTCACCACTGAAGTGATTATGACTGTACATACAGAAAAAGTAGTTCCATGTAAAATCTTATTTATTCTGCAGGATATCAATTTTTCTTTTAAGAGCAGATGCAGAGTACTCTTCTGCAAATTGCCGATTTTTCAAAATACAAAATCTCTTCATACAAATGTGAAATACGCTATTAAATAAGTAATCTATATTCATATCTTTATGTTCTGGACATTCATCGAGAAACTCCCAATTTATTGAGTTTTTGAACAAAACTTTAATTGTCCCTTTTAATTTTTTTTTATATGCTTCTGCCTCTAAAAAATCATAAATCATCGTAGCACTACTTTCAATACAGTTAATGAGGTTTTTAGAGGCGTATTTAAGGGACTTTTTTAGATCACTATATTCTTTAAAGTCAATAAAAGTATGTGATCTCTCTTGTGTCTCAGATACAAAAATTTTTTTACAAATTTCACATTTGTTGAGATTATTTTTTACTATAAACCCACAGACATAGGCACATGCTTGTATTTCGCCACTGCTTTCTTCCAAGCTACATTCAAATGTAGAATTTACACTTTCTTCTAACTCATCGGTTAAAATTGTGGCATAAGCAGTGTGTGTGTCTGTGGGTGGAGACAATAAAGATTTAAAATTTGTCAATATAACTTGATTTTGGTCTTCTTCACAATTTCCTGTCCCAATAAAAGATAAGTTGCTAAGGACAGCCGTTTTAAGACCCGCAACAAACTGCCCAGCAGTGGGATTTGAATTGCAGCCGCAATTGGCCCGAATGCATCCAAAAAGATTTTCTAACGGGTCCTGCTGGAGCCTTCTTGTTTCCAAACTTTTTATTGATTTATGTTTAGAACTGAGATTTCTCCAAATTCGTTCTATTCCATTGATGGACCATATCCAACCTTCTTGGGATGGATGAGCTCGTTTGCATCCCAAAAACGTCATTTCTTTAAAAAGATTCTTCATTAAAGTGAAATGTGTGAGATGTGGTGTATTATTTGTCATGTTTGTCGAATATGGTTTCCCCCTTCTTAGGTCTGGTGTGCATGCGTTGACACAATCAAACAGCTTGTCCATATTTGCAATAACATTAGCTGTAGTGACAGCCTCTGAAGAGAGTTCCCCTGTAAACAACACATAATTTAAGATCTTACTATTAGGATTAAAGAAACATGATTTAAAGTATGTTACAAGACAACTCAAAAATAATATCACATATCAGTATCACACAATAAACAATAATTTGTACTTGGGAGAGCCTAGTTCCTTTTTAAGTTAATAATTATTTTAATCGGTGGACATATGTTTAAATATTATACTTTAAATTATAAATTTAATTTACCTTGTGAAATTTTAGCATACATTCCTGCAGCAACTGAGTGGCTTAACACTTGTGCAGCTAGCTTCACCTTCATCTTCTGCTTCGTATTTGGATTTAAATGTTCTTGTTTTAAGCAAGGTGCAAACACAAAATTGGGATTGGTGTTATCTGTTTCATAAAACTCCTTTATATGGCTCCATTTAGCAACACCTGTAAAAAAAATTTGTGTAAATATCCAGTAAATTGGAAATATGTATAATATTATGATTGTAATAAAACAAAATATCTTACCAAATCCAATTTGATCATTTGATGTTATATTTGATGGACATTTAATGTCATATTTTAAAAACATATTTCTAAAGCATTTGAGCAAATGCGGAGTATCAAAAATGTTCTACAGATGCTTCCAAGATACTTAAAGCTCTCTTATTCACACCATCCATATCACACACTGTAGCTGAAATATTAATTCCAGCATCAAAACAATGTTGCAGGACCTAGAATGATAAAAGGGTAAATTAATATGGTAAAAAAGTACTACTACATATATTGACATAATAACAAATAAAAGACCATAATGCTCACCTCCTTAGAATAATAATAAGCAAGTGGTTGTTTCAGCTTTTTACGGATTCCGCCAATCATGAACATGAGGGCATGTGTTGCCATTTGTGGTGACCTGCCCTGCAGTGCATGGTCTTGATAACCCTCAATTATGTCCTCCTTTTTGTTGTAAAACAAATTCTTTTTTATTGACATCTCATCAAACATAAGGATATACTCATTGTCTGAGGGAGTCTGTTGCTTTATTGTTTTTTTTTCAAAACATTAAAAATTTGGTCATTAATACCAACTTTCATGTGAAACTTGCTTAATAACGCTTTTAATGAACTAGGTGTTGGCAGGCAAATCATCCTTCTTAATCATTTGTAACACCTAGGTGACCTTTTATACAGTCTTAGTGCTATTATTTTGGAGTCCATGTTCCATCTTCGAACTTATGATTTTTTTTTATAGTTTTGCAATTCTCCTTGCAAAAATAATGCAAAAGAGGGGGATATTTTACATTTTAATATTTCATTTACGGAATAATTTTTGCTCAATACTTTGAGAAATGCTTCATTCTTTAGATGCTTTACAGTTTTTTGAAGCCTGTTAATTTTTCTCAGATGATATTTCATTTTTATCAACATATCTTTATCCTTTTTGTTTTTCGTGGATGGATTTGCAGCAGCAACAGGGTTGATATTCTCAGTTACTTGAGGAATATCACTAGTTATGTCAGGAATGGTTTTATAATTTACATTCTCACACAAGGGTTGTATAAATTTTGACGGACCCGCAACAGGCTCAAATACATTTGAAACAGTTATAGTCTTCTGAATATTTTCAGACAGTGGTTGTTTATTAGTTGATGGACCTGCAATATGTTGAATGACATTCCTTTGTTCCAAATTAAGGTCAGCTAATGTGATCTGAAAATTAGAGATTATCAAATCATTATTTATATCATGTATCCCAGCATTGGTCAACCAATCTCTAAATTTCAAACAGCCTTATAAATTTATAAACATTAAATACAACTTGTTTTTTTTAATGAATGTTGCTTTAACACCATTACCACCACCATCCTATTTTTAAGACACTATTTTAACAATTTCTTTTATTTGTAAATATATTCTGTAAGTAACTAAATTATAATCATGTCATTTAAACAACATTGACAGCTCACGGAGCAGTGGCTAGCATTGAGTTGCGGCACTAAAGGTCACAGGTTCGAATGCTGCACGGAATAAGTATTTGTAAGGGGGTCAATTTAAAATTGGTTGCAGATAAAGTCGTCCCTGAGCAAAAATATTTTCTTCTCGGTGATATTAATTTAATTGTTATAATGTTATTGAATTTGTCAAATATGGGGCGAATTACTAAGCTTATTCTCAAGAAAAATGAATTTTATTATTGATTTATCACCACTTTTATCAAGTAACAGAGTGGTCATTCTTGGTAACATAGTTGTTTTCCATACAAAAAAATTCTGTCCCATATGCAGTGCATCATGCGAAAATCATAATATCTTTTTATCAATTCAATGTAATTGTTATGTTTGAAAGCTAGTGTAATAAAGCAATCATAACACATTTAAAAACATACTTCATCCATATTAAATAAATTAATTGAAGCTTGTACGATTATTTTAAATTTTGTCCCAAGGTCTTCAAAATATTAGAGCTACATTCTGTTACTATAGTAAACCGGATAAATACCAAGAGATGGCGCTATCCATTCTTTGGCAATTGTTTCATCATAAATATCTACTGTTCTATCCGTACGGTTTGCGGCGGTTGAGGCGCGGGTACACGATTCATTTATCTGATGGCTGCGGTGTGAGGCTCGTGGTTTTATTCTGTGTGTACTCTGTTACCGGTGTTTTCGCGTAAGTATTCAGATATTTGCGTATAGTTTTATATTATTGAAGTAGCTCTAGTGTAAGATATATCGAATGTGCTTTTCTTTGTACATAATAAACTTTCATTTCTAAAAAAAATGTCACTAAAGTTAAATTTATCATTCTGTTACTGCACAACTATGTTACTAGCTACTGGTAACAGAGTTGTAGAGAGGTAACAGAGTTGTTATTACTAAGCTGTTACAAGCCATCGTTGGCGTCTGTATATCCGTATCTCTGCTTCTATGTTAGTAGGAATCAATATTATATAATAGCTATCTAATAAATTACATCATTTGTTCTAGATAATACATAGTACTTCGCTATGGCTCTCACCGCTGCTGAAAAGCAGCGGCGCTATAAAGAAAAGTGCAAATAAAACCCTGAAGAGGTAGCGGAAACTAAGAAGAAAGATTTAGAGAGATATCATAAAAAGAAACGCTTAATAAAAGACATGACTCAACTCAGTATAGAAACTACAGATCTTGTATAGATGGATTGACAGAAGAAAAAATAGCGCTACACGTAGATTTCAGCGAAAATTACAATTGCAAGTTCCATGAAGTGATACAATCACACCACTTTCGTGATACTCGTAACCAGGTATCCTTACATACTGGCGTATTGTATAAGCGAAGCTTGGAAAATCGAAACATAGAGGTGAAGTCTTTTTGTACAGTATCAGGTAACCTCTCTCACAGCCCTTCGGCAATCTGGAGTCACCTTCATCCTATACTTTCCTCAATTCAAGGCCAATCCCCTAAGATAAAAGTGATACACATATTTTCAGATGACCCGCTACTCAGTACCGCCAGAATCAAAACTTCTGCTTAATATGGACAAAACTTTTCTCAAAGTACAACCTCACCAAGCCTACATGGAATTTTTTTGAGTCGGGACACGGCAAAGGAGCAGCTGTTGGTGTTGGTGGCTTTCTAAAACGGACTGCTGACCAGCTTGTTGCTGTTGGGAAAGACATTCTGATAGCGTCTTCGTTCTATCAGTCTCTGAAAGATAGTAGTAGAGTTAAGGTCAATCTTGAACTGATTATGATATTGAAAGAATCGCGAATGAAATTCCAGCAGAAATTGTTCCTTTCTATGGTATAATGAAAGTACATCAAGTGTACTACTAGTGTATTACAGAAGAAGTGGGAGCGCTGAAATATCGAGAGTTGAGCTGTTTCTGCTAGCTTGGTTTCTCCTCATGAATGAATCCAAAAAACTATTGTCCACTAAAGGATACAGTCGAAGAATCAAAGGAGTAATTCTACTAATCTAGCGGATATAAGTAATTTGATTGAACAGAAAAGGAAATCTTTTTACAATGTAATTTACAGTTCGAGTTCGGAATCAGATGATGATAATCCTTTGCTACAATTAAAAGATAAGGCATCAGATCAACCCTGCTTGTCTAAAGAAAAAATGATGAGAGTCACTTGATTCATAAAGAAAATATTCATCCAAGTAAAATCAAAGAAGGAGTCTAGGTCTTAGTTAAAGTTTACAATTCTGAAAGTAAGTGTTTATCTACGCAAAGCATTAAGCGAAGTAGACGATGATGGTGAAGTAAAAATTGTCTTTTTAAATTCTGTTGACGATACTAGAAAAACATACAAATTAGTTTAAAATGATATATCATATGAACAATATGAGAGTTTCATAAGAGTTGTTTCAGTACCTAAAAAGTAAATAAAGGCAAAAGGGTATATTACCAGTTCCATACTCCACTAGAGATATTTGAAAAATAAGTTATCAGCTTAGGTTTAATTTGATCTCAATAAGATTTTTTAGCTTTTTCCCCTTAAGTTTTATAATCTAATTAAGTTTCTAAACTTCTTAAAACAATTCATAGCCAAAAATATTGTTTTTTGTGATAGTAGTTCATAAATTTGTTGCGAATATTAGAACTATGTTATTGTTCCTACAACTTTGTTACTTTTGTGTCCCTAAATATATAAGAGTAATGTCTCGAATTTTATGAAAAGCTGACACCTGACTCTATGCATTGTTTATTAATTATTTAATATTCTCATTTATACACAACATCATCATTATATTTTAATAATTTAATTCAATTTACATAGTTTATAGTGAAAATTTGATCATTAAAACAAAGGAAGTAACAGAGTATATTTAACTTCCATTACTGTTCCTACTTAAGAAGAACTATTGTGTAATTTTGCATGTTGAACATGAGAGTAAAGACTTAATTAATGTTCATAACAAAGAATGTTTCTAAAAATAATTGTTTGTTGTTTAAATATGAATAAATATATGATGGTAACAGAGTTGTAATTTTTTTTACCCTGCACTAGTAAATTCCTTGAAAATCTAAAAATAGTGGCAAGACATCGCGCCCAACCACAATATTGCATTTAACAATGATATCTACATAGCATAAATACCTATACAACTAAGTTAAACAGAATTTTATTTTCTTTTGTTTTCGAAATTTACAGTCACATTTTCTGCCACCGATTTTAAATTGACCCAAGGCCTATAAATAATTGTGCCGGGGGTTGTTTGTCCTCATCCAATTTATGTTTGTAAACTGCCTCCACAAAGAGGAGAAAATCCTAGTATGGATAAGGTTTTTTTTTTAAAATAAAAGATAACTTTTTTTTAAAGTTTATATCTTTTGTTTTTTTATGGTTGAGAAGTAATGGTAGGTTACGTCGCATACCCTTATAAATCACCACTCAATCTGCTACCACTGTTTGTTAACTAGATAATATTTTTACTGTAGTATGAGAAAAGCCACACAAAAGTAAAAAATGTAGATAGTAACAAAAGAAAGATTAACTAACCTTATCACATTCCTCATCAGGTACTGCAGATTTGACTAGCCTCTTTCCAAAATTATCAATGAATGATGATTTCTTAAAATGTTTAGTGCACAACATTAAATGCCTAGAATGAAGATTGTTTTGAAATTCTGGTGACCACCAAGATTCATGAGGAAAACAGTACTTCGCCCATAATTCACATCTGAAAAAATACAATTAGATAGTAATATACTACTGAGGTGCTAAAAACGTGCTTGGAAGAAGAGTTCAATACAAGAAGATTGTTCCTTTCAAACAATGTGATTGTATTGTATACATATATAAATATTATTCCACAAGTTATTTCTATGTGTTCTGCATAATTTCTCTAATTTTCAGATTTATTTGCACACGTTTTTAAATCGCTTAATATGTATCTTAAGTTTTATTAGCCGATGCGGCCCATAATAATTTTTATTTCTGCTACTTTATTAATTCAGTGGTTCAAATTTAAACATTTTAAAACTGTTTTAATCAGTAATCAAAAAGCTATTTAGCATACGTACCGTACGCTATTTGTTCTCCCAGGCTTAGGAAAACGATGCAAGGTGATGTTACGATCATGAGCAGGAGAACATCCACACTTGTAACATTTCCTTTCGTTTTCTTTCATGATGAAAGATAAAATTGAGTCTCTGTCTCTTTAGATGTGCACAATGCACAGCACTTGTTTTTGAGTCTCTTTCTCACTGTAAACACTAAAACGGAGGAACGGGATGTTCAACTCAACGTTAGTAATGTAAGAAATAAGTTTATATCGAAAGATAAACTTAATTTGCAACACAAATAAACAAGAACGAAACGGCAAGCGCAACGGATCTGCCATTTGTAATTTTGTTTATTTGCCGTTGCCATAACTTGCCTTTTTATTATAGTATGCAGTTTCATATTTATACATTTTGTTACTTCAATAAAGACGTAATAAATATATGTTTAACGAAATATATTATATAATAAAGTATTATAATTATTAAATAAAAAAATGATTAAAATGATGTGTCATTTAAAATAATATTTCTTTCATGGCAATATAACATAACGTGCGAGGGAGATAGATATTAATCCATCTCGCTTCTTTAAAGCCCCCCAAGGTCATCTCCCGGTGCCAATCTGCTATTAGGAAGTTGACCGGCCCTGCTTAAACCACTTCAAAAGTCATAATAAATTATCGCTCTTGAATTTTCTCGAGTCAATTCCATTTTCTCAACGACTAAACAAGTTTGACAAAACCTTGTGACAAGACCGAGAATCTTTTTTTAAATAAATAAATGGTATTCGATCTTTAAAACCAAGTTTTCAATTAAAAAGATTTTAATATGACAGGAACAGTGGAAATATTCCATTCCCGATACTTTTAGTGCAGCCTATGTAGGCGCTTAAAAAAGTCATTTTCAGCGTCTGAAAAATAAAACCGTTTTATGTGAAAAGTTTCTTAGTAAGCTGGTTTAAAAATACAACATAGCTAGCTGCTTGAAACTGATGAATTTTAAGTAGTTGTTCTTATTTCACACGCATTTTATAATAGTAATTTATAAAAGAAATCAGTATTGCCGACAACGGCTGTAAATGTGTCTTCAACCATATAAAACTTCAAGCACATCTACGTATTATATAAATGTACACGTTTTAAACTTCAATGTGAGTATTATTTTATCATGCGTCATTATACTGTTGTATTAAAAGGTACTAATAACGTGACTCAGAAATGACATATGTATGTAAGTTCTCGAAATTTGAAGACTCAACTGTAACCAGAATTGCGCAGCTTTAAAAAGACCTTTCATTTTTAAGGGTAGCTCTGTAGCGCAGTAGCTAAGCGTAGGCTGTAGTGCTACGAGGTTGCGGGTTCGAATCCCGTATGAAACAAGTGTTTGTATGATCTGATAAATAATAGATTTTACTTGGCTTGCTGATCCCAGCCGCAATCAATTTTTTTTGAATATTTACAGTCTTATTACTTAAGCGTTATTTATGGGTACTATAGACACTACTATAAGATTTACGCAGTTAACAAATAGCTTTCCATACTCACACTCTGAAGTTGTTGCCATAAAGAAATTGAGCTACCTATACGAAAATCGTTCTGTCTCAATGAGAATATTGACCAAAGTATTAAGATGTACGAATCGTAAATTTACATAATTATCATAGCAGCTTGTCTATATATAAAAACTGTTTGTTCAAAAAACCTTATTTCTTGATTACATACATATATCAGGAAATGCCTGCACACCAGGAACACGATATTTTATTTATTTTGTTTATTGGAATTTGAACTGTAAAACAAGTTAATCACTATGCTGAGAAATAAGCAGATTGATAATTTTGCAGATATACAAAAATACCTGTTGTAAATAACATTTAGATGTAATTGGAATTATAATTTTATTTACTTCCCAATTTTAATTAATTTGTTTTTTTTTAATAATTATTTCGTAGCTACTTTTATTTTTTCTTTATCATTAATACTTTAGCTTTAGTTGTTTTCGATTAGTTTTCACTTGATCAATTGATTATTTCTATTGTTGTAGTGTGTGTATAGAGTGAAACTTTCCCTTTGTTCAACTGGTATATATCCCATAACCCTTTTTACTCGAAAAGAGTCATTCCATCTTAGTCCTCATGGCTGAAAACGCATCTGCATTTTGATTCGCAAACGCGAGGATAGATGTAGATGTCTATGGGCCGTAGCAACCACTTTTTTTATAGGAGAGGGGGCAAACGAGCATGCGGCTCACCTGATGGTAAGTGACTACCGCCGCCCATGAACAACCGCAACACCGGGGGAACCAGGGGAATTGCAGATGCGTTGCCGGCCTTTTAAAGAGGAGTAGGCTCTTTTCTTGAAGGTCCCTAAGTCGTATCGGTCCGGAAAAATCGCTGGCGGTAAACTATTGCACAAGGAAGTTGTGCGAGGAAGAAAACATCTTCTAAATCGCACAGTGGTGGACCGTCAATCATCCAGATGGTGGATGGTATCGGGAGTTCTGCCGCGATGTGCGTTCGTGAAATTTGGCGGCTGGGATTAATCCGAACAATATCTCAGAGCACTCCTCGTGGTAAATGCGAAAGAAAATTCAAAGAGATGCAACATCTCTTCGCAGCTCCAATGAATCGAGTCGATCGGAAAGGACAAGGTCGTCGACGATTCGAGCCGCTCTGCGCTAGATGCGGTCAAGTGGAAGGAGCTGGCACTGGTGAGCCCCAGCTCAGAGATGGGAACACTATTCCATGTGAGGCCGAACCTGCGCCTTGTAAAGTTGCAGGCGTTGTGACGGCATGAAATACTGTCCCGCTCTGCTGAGCACGCCAAGCTTCTTAGAGGCCAATTTGGCCTTCTCTTCCAAGTGACCACGAAACTGCACTTCACTCGATATGTGGACTTTGTGCTCACTTGTCACCCTTATCTTATAAAAAAAATTATGTTAATATCTTGACACTGCTTCTATATCTATCACACAAGTGTTATGATGGAAGTATGTGTTTGATGGAAAAAGTTTTTACTGTGGTCAAAATCGGCCAGGAGAACATAAAATCTGCCCTCTAAGATAATGGCGAAACCTATAACATGGCATTTTCTTGGCATTATCTTAGTGCATATATAATTTATTATAAAAAAATTATCTATTTAATTTTTGGTATTACTATGTGACATGTACCACAAAAATTAACATTAAAATTCTTTGTTACAGGATAAATTATTTCCCTATGCAGAGGAAAAAGTGAAACAGTTTCTTGAAACCCAGTGGGAACAAGAGGATGTTAAAGAGGCAGTAACAGCACTCCGGAAACTTGCTTTGGAAGATAAAGAGAAAAGTGTTGATGGAGTCGTCCATATTCCTGGAGAGGTATACTTGATTTTTATAACTATCATACTCTAATATTGTCTTTGATTGATAATAGGTACTTTTAGAACCTTATGAAATAAGTAAAAAAAGTGCTTTTACTTTACTTTTACTAGAGACCAAGGGTTATCTTCTACCACAATGTAGGAGAAAAGCACTACCACAATGCAGGAGAAAAGCAGTGTTTGATTGTGGAGAAATCTAATTATTTTAAATAACATATAAATAATATAATTATTTTTAATAACACATTTTTTTATAGAATGTGGGTGACAAACGAGCACACAGTTCACCTGATGCTAAGTGGATGCTGTGGCCCATAGACATCTACATTTATCCTCAATTAAGAATCAAATGCAGATGCGTTGTCACCCCTAACGACTAAGATGGAATGCGTCATTTCCAGTAAAAATGTCTCCGGTTTTCTACATTCACCATACGAAACACAGCAGTATTAAGCTGCTATTTTATGCTGGATCCTTCAGCATTAAACGTTAAAATTACGCATGATGATTTATTCTACTTATACTAGGTGAAAGGACTCCTTTTCTGCCTAGGATACCGTCTAGGTATTTAGCACTTTCCTACCTATTTCTGTAATAGTAGTGTGTGCACTAATGTGTTCAGATTCGAAAGGGTATAGAGCCAGTATTATTATTAATTACAGTCATTCCATCTTGTTTTATATATCCTCAAAAAGGTGGTAACTCATCTGTAACCTTCTTTGGAGTTGGTTGCAGGTGTTTATGGGCTGCAGTAGGCACTTACCATCAGGTAGACTGGAAGTTTATGTTACTTCAATTTTATTTGAAAAAAAAAAGTGGCTGCAGATAATATACCGTACTTAATTATTTTGTATTTATTTTTCAGGATGCATCAAAGGAGGATCAGATCGAGGGTGTGGTGAATAATGTGAAGTGGCAGATGTCTGCTGACCGTAAGGTGGGCCCTTTAAAGCAGCTCCAGGGGCTCATCTGGAAGCAGGGATATGATAATGGTGATATTAAGGGGCAGTAAGTTCTTGCACATTCATTTTATACAGTATATAACTTAAAATTGCTATCAATTATTGTAATAATTGTACTCAAGGGTAGCCACATTGAAATTCCTGTGAATTAGTGGCCTAAGCAGAATACCAATTAAAAATATATGTCACAATGTTAATTAAACAAATTAACAATAATAAATAAATAAAACTTGAGAAAGTACTTATATAATTGTATTTTTTTAATTTTCTTTTAATATTAGAGTGACAAATGAGCTGACAGTTTACAGTAAGGACATATTACAACCCTTTTGTCAATAACCTACCAACTTCAAACAAATATGGCTCCTACAGAAGATCCCTATCATCCGTAAGCACTAAGATAAACGCCTCACAGCCAGTATTAATTGTATTTGACAATATGAAAAATTCTATTTTCAAATGTCAAAAAAACGTGTGCAGTAGAAGCAGTAGAAGTGATACCTTCAGAAAAGTAAACTTCGCGAGAACGAGACGATTGCAGAGTATCAGTAGTAGGATAATTATAGGGTTTATTTGTTTTATTATAAGTAATATTGTTATCAAGTTAAAAAAAATATTTTACATTTTATTCTACATATTACATTAATATGTATTAAACAGACTCCAAGTTTTCAATTTCAAGAAATGACGCGAGTGGCTTATGTTAACACCAGTGGATGCAAGGTCAGGACTAGGTGGATGCATTAACACTTTCCAACCAAGCTCTCTCAACTTTCGCTGAATGGCCAAAGTGTGTGTGTTCTGGCGTTATCATAATGAAAGACCACTCCTTTTCTATTGATCAATTCAGGTCGTTTTTCCTCAATTTTTTGTTGTGTATTTTTTGAGTCTCATTAGTTGTTGGCAGTAGAGATCTAAATGGATGTTTTTGCCCGGCGGTAAAAGCTATAATAAATGATGCCCCTATAATCCCACCATACACGCAGCATCACCTTATTGCGTGTTAATCCAGGTTACGGTCAAGTCTGTGGAGCTTGACTACCCTCTGCTATGATCTTTATCGCACGTTGTGTGTGTGTGTGTGTGTGTGTGTGGTAGGTGATCTACTTAGCATCGCCAGTGATCTTTTCAAAAGTGGTTCTGGTTTCTTTACTTTTCAATAGAGAATCGCAAATGAGTACACGATTCATTAGGTTTCTTCCAGTGAACTCGTGTGGTACCCTAATATTGATCTTTTTTGTATAGCCAGACTTTTCAAATGGGTCAAAACTGTTTTTGTTCAATCCTCAATTACTCGGCTATGTCGTAAAACTGATATATAATCTTGCTCCACTTTTTAAAAATGGCATTGACTTTATCAGTATGAGGGCGACCAGAGCAAGCTGCATATTTGATATCAAAATTCCTGGACTAAAAACGCTTGAACCAACTTTGTCCTACTCTTACTGACACTGCATTAGGTCCATAAACGTCACAAATTTTTTTCACGGCTTGAGTCGCATTTTCCCTTTTTTGTAATAAAACTTCAGGATAGTTGGGGACAGTTAGAATCACTCAATTTGTCATTTGTTTACGATTTGGCGGCAAATTGAAAATTGTCTGTGTCATGTCAGCATGACTTTAACGCGAGAAAATTTTCCTACAATGGTTTTTTATGACTTTCGATGTTAAGTCAACGAGAAAGTTATGATAGACTTTGATTGGCCTTTCATGATGAAGCCCTATCTTCGGTCTGTGTTCGACATACTTACGAGTGACGAAAGCTGAATTTATTCTTATGATCCTGAAACTAAGAGACAGTCTGCTGTCTGGGTGTTTCCTTCCGAGGAGTTGCCAATTAAAGTGAACAGAGGTCCAAGTATGGGAAAAAAGATGGTGGCCTCGTTCTTCGGAAGGATAGGTCATTGCGCAACAATTGTTTTAAAGAATGGAAAAACAGTTACTGCAGAGTGGTAACTAATAATTGTTTACCACTTCTCTCATTTTTCCTTTTTTTGTTATAAAACTTCAGAATGTATCGAATTTCTTCGTTAGATTCACTAATTTTGAAGAACAGAAAACAATTGAGAAGTGGGAGGAAAGTGTTTTTTTTTTAAGTTTTATTTTTCTGTTTCTTAATTTTCCAACATGTAATGTATGTCCTATATTAAAACCAGCCAGATGCAAACAGTACAACCGAAGAGATTTTTCTTCAATTTTATACAAACAAAATACGAAGAAATTTTCCCCAACCTATTATTATTTATCTTTAAAGCAACACACAAAAAGGAGATCGAGATAGTAAGAAACACTGTTTTTTTTTTAATACCACTGGTAAGCTAAAAATCCTTGTGTTAGGAGTAGTTCACGACAGTAGTCGAATGGAGGATTAGAATGCACAATTTTTTGAGTTCGTGGTCCACACCCTGCCCTTAAGCTACTTGTTGCTTACTACACTCTTTTCTATCTCATTCTCTCGCAGGCTTAATCCTATAGATGTATATGGTTATCTCTTTTTAAGATTTCATTTCAAAAATATTAAATTTTGGTCTTTTCTCTGTCAAACTCTCTTGAAGTATAACCAGATTTCGGGGTTGCTTGAAGTGTACAACCTTCTTTCAAATGTGGGTTTAAAGTCGCTTCCCATATTGTTTAAAATAATAAAGATAGTGAAAATAAAAGAATATGAGGTTAGAATTTTCGAAAATAGTTTTACTGTATGTTGTTATATGAAATAATACTTATGCGCTGATATAATATATCTAGAAGAATGTGTGGTATAGTGTGTGAACCGTGAAATTAGATTAGGGAATATTAACATTATCATTAACCTCACTCATACAAATATGATTCCGAAGTAGGGACTTTCAGACAAGAATACTTTTTGTTTGTACAGAAATTAATGTTTCTTTTTTGTCCAATATCTCTTCCATTCATTTAATTATTATGATAAACTTGGATGAGTTATTGTGTGCGTGCTCGCGAAGGATACTCACAAGTAAAAATTAACAAATGCTTGTTTTATATGTTTTCCATCCGATTACGAGCATTGCCACATTAGATTGGGCACAGCTAGTATATGTTATAAAGATATTATTCCACATCATATGGCAGTCTTGTAATAACATTGTAAATAATAAATACTTGAACATTTTACTAAATTTCATTCCATTGTTTTACATTGTAGCTTTATTTCAATCGATTTTGAGAAAGATTTTGTTAAACTTTTATATGAAAAGTTTTGGTTTTATTTTTATAGATAAGTGCTTTTTGTCTGAAAGTTATATGTTTATTATCTCTATTTCAGCGTTTATGACGACGTATCACCGGCCCTTGAGCAATGGCAATCTGTCGAAGGACAAAAAGTCTATATTTACTCTTCAGGCTCAGTCCAAGCACAGAAGATGCTTTTTGGGCAATCCGAAGCGGGAGATCTCCTACGATTCATAGAAGGACACTTTGACACCGCTGTTGGCGCTAAGCAGGAGGCTGGCAGTTATACTGCGATAGCAGAGAGTATTGGCTGCAAACCTGATGAGATTCTGTTTCTTACCGATGTTGTAAAAGGTAAATATTTTTATTTTTCCTCAACTCATACTTGCTGTATATATTATTCACCTGTTACAGTAGTGAGAAGGTTATATATTAAACTAGCTGTTCCCCGCGACTTCGCTCGCGTGTTAGGGTTTTTATGTTTTTGCACAGAACACTAATACTTTTTGTAAAATAAAAGTAGCCTAAGTTACTGCTTATGAAATCTGCTATCTGCCAGTGAAAGTCCCGTCAAAATCGGTCCAGCCAATTCGGAAATTACCCGGAACAAACAGACAGACAGACAAAAATTTTAAAATTGTATTTTGGTTATAGGTACCGTATTTACTTTCATATGCATTTAGTAAAAGACTTTAATTTTGACATTACAAACAGACACTTCAATTTTATTTATCTGTATAGATAGATATACAACCAATTGATATTAAAGATATTTATTTTTAGCATTTTTTATAAATACAATAACCTCATATCATTCTGTGGGTGACAATGAGGGTAGTTACGAGTATTACGGTAAAACCATCTTTTGTCTGCCAGAAGAAAAATATCAAGACTAGTCGACAGGTTGCAGTCAGAAAGATGCAGGATTTCGGATACTGCAATATCCAAACCGGATATTGACCCTTCTCCTGTGCACTGAAGCATATATGAACATTTCAATTGTTTAACTATTGTGTTTGTTTCGTGGACAGGGAAACTGTTAAGCATGGGAATTAACGCGAGTATGCGTATATTTATAGTCAGTGCCACCAAAAAACTACCGCATACACAACAGCGTTGCAATCGCGAGTCACGATGTTGCCAGTATAAGTTTTTCTTTTTGCAACACATAATACAGTACATAATCTCATAGCAAATTAAAAGAAAAAAATATTCCTATCTCAAAAGATGAAAATAAGACATGTGGTTAATGGTTACAGTGTAGTGGTGGTGTAAGAATATCCATATTATCCCGTGGGTGTCGTAAAAGGCGACAGAAGCAAACAAACCAGGAGATGGGCGGCAAGGTCTTCCTAATAACGACTAAAAATAAAAAAGACTGCGGTTTGCCCACCCGCCTGCCAAGCGTGGCACCTATGGGCAATCTGTGTGGGAGGCCTACGTTCACCAGTCGACTTCCATAGGATGTGACGCTAAATGATTACGGTTAACGGAATTAAACCTCCAATTTATTTTTAGTATTAGCAGCACCTTGTGGAATAATCCGAGCTTTAGCTTATTACGCGAGGATCTCAGAATTAGAAGTAGTTTAGGTTACCTAATCTCTGGCTGATAAATTATGTTTATGTTAGCAATTATGTTAATTTTTTGCATCATTACTGGATGTAAGAAGGAGAATCTAACTAACCAACACACACTTTCATATTTATATTATAAAAGCATTAAATATTAAAGAATGTATAAAGAGTAAATAACTGAGGCATTGTTTTGTACGTTAACATACTCTAGAAACCGATAAATTTCTATTCTTAATTTCTCAATTATAATGCCCTTTAACAAATAACTTCAACTCAGTCCCAACTAGCGACATCTGGTAAGTGGAAGTTTATTATAAGATTAAGCTATCATTGTCTTTAAACTTGATTCAAACATGCGCGCATAGCGCGTGTGAAAACATTTGTATGGCACAATTCTTACGTGCCCATATATGAAGAGTAACACGGGCTAGCAGCGGACCAGAGGGGAGTAGCCATATGTAGGCGATCTCTTCTGTGAAAGTACAAGTCCACGCGGTCCTGTGCGTACAATAAAACTGGTTGCAGCCGCACTGCTCACTAGATTAAATCTAGTTGCGCGGCTGAATGGACGTCCTACAAAAATGCCGATTTGTTCAGTTTTTTGCTGCAAAAGGAGTATCTCCCACGAGAGAAATTACGTCAAATATACAAAAAGATGGCGTTGGCGTTACCTATCATATATAAGTTACCTATCATAATACTATTACACCTCTTCGACTGACTTGAGTCTGTATCTGAGTTGATGTTGTCACAGCGATAGTGTTATAATGTATCTATGTGTGTATGAAATTGTTAGTATATTGTTTCAATTGTTATGTGTGTTTCGTAGTGACAGACGATTGTATTTGTGTGCAGAGATTTCCCCCTGCAAAAAATGACACACTGTACTGCTACTACCCTCCGATCCGCCAGTAGTGGGGCGTGTTCTATGATATTAACGTTTGGAAATTGAAAAAGGCGTATGGTACTGATGCAGAGGCAGAGGCGGCGCGCGCGGCGGGGATGCACGCGGCGCTGGTGAGCCGCGAGGGCAACGCGCCGCTGCCCGCCGGCGCCGCCGCCGCCTTCGCCGTGCTGCACAGCCTCGCGCAGCTCGCCTCCAACAAGCGCAAGACCGAGCCACAGGTGCCGCGCCACCACACACGCTAACACACGTGCTACCACACACGCTACCACGCACCCCACTACACACGCTAACACACACACTACCACACACGCCGCCACACATGCCATCACAACGCTACCACACACATGCTATCAAACACGCTCTCACACACCCTACCACACCACGAAGTTTCATTCGGCTAAACCAACTCTGAAAACACTTGCCATTCTTGATCTGACAGGTCGAAAATCGCTTCTTCGTAGGCAGCTACGTCTTCTTCGGCGCTTGGAAAAACTTGCCTTTTATTTATTTTTTGACTCTTGGGAACAAAAAGAAATCACAAGGAGCTAAGTCAGGGCTGTAGGGTGGCGACTTAAGAGTTTCAACACCAGATTCCTCAATAAATGCTTTTGTTCTATGGGAGGTATGTGACCTCTTCACACGACGTTATCGTGATGCAGCATGAATAGAATGGAATAGAATAAGAGTAGAATAATTTTTTATTCAATATAGATTACATATGTAATTCTTACTGAAACTCATTTTTTACTTTATCACTGGTTCGAGAAGAACCCTCTGTCCTGGGAAGAACCAGCAAGAAACCCAGCGGGACTTTTTTTAAATAAATTTTTATCATGATTCCCCGAAGCCAGGTCTTTGGTCTTCTCTCCCGCATAGCTTGAAAAGCTTTGAGTAATGCAACTGTAGTATACCATTCAGAGTTGACTGACCTACAATTTTCCAGCATTGACGTCGACAAATGTCCCCTCCGCGAAATAAAACTAACCACTATCTTTTTGCCAACGTTACGAGGTCTTTGCAGATTTGTCGGTAACTGTCCTTCTGAGTAGACCTATACCGATGATTGCCTTTTATTTTCCGGATCATATTGATAGATTCAAGTCTCGTCACCAGTAACGATTTCTGAAACACGCCTAGATGTCTCGTTTTCAAAACGTAGACGCATTTCATGGCACCAATCCACACGAGTCTGTTTTTCGTTTTCGGAGAGCAAACGAATCCATCGACAACAAAGCTTCCTCACTCGAAGATTGGGTGATGTTTTGTAGGATGTAGGGATGGTATGAATGCTCCCCGAGCTAATGCCTACAATCTTTTCGATGTCCGTATATGTGATTTGTGGGTCTTCTCGTGCCAACATTTCAGTAGTCCATACATTTTCTGCCGTTACTGCTGTTTGCGGAGCCCTGGTTCTTTGGTCATCTTTAAGATTAATTTTACCGCTTTTGAATACAGCCAAACCACCTAAAATTGTTGCGCGTGATGGAGCTGAGTCTCCTAATGCTGATTGTAACCGTTGTAAACTTAATCATTCGATTAAACCAAATTTAAAATCATAATATATCATAGCGCGCAAATGTTCACGGTTAAGATCCATCGTTTTAAATGAAAAGCGCGGGAAGCGTTGCAGGAAAATTAATAGAACTTTGTTTTTTTTAATATTGAATAATTGGCTTATGAAGTTCTATTTTTAAATAAATTTGCTTTTTAGAAACATATAACACGGGTGCGTTTCAATTTTAAATTTCGAGCACCTCAAAACTTATTGAGTGACCTCTTTAAGTTGGTAGATGGCTGTAACTGTATTTACACCAGAATATACATGGTAAAAAATAAAATATCATAAATAGATTAAATATATTTACTATAGGGTATAGATTATAGACTGCTACATTAGTAGCCCTTTTAGAAATTATTTTCAACTAGAAACAGAGAATTCGGTATATATACATTAATTTTAGGTAGGTTACAATTTACATCAAATTTTATTATTTTGGATTTCCAAGCAGTAGTTAATGCTTAGTAGCTAATGTTAAATTTTTACAAATGATGACGTAAGAGAGCGCTAAAGAATTCCCCGTGCTTTTGTCAAGCAGTATGAAAGAGTAAAAAACTCATATATATAAATTGACATTTCACATTTTAGATTACATGTTTGTTGTTATTGCGTATTTTGACATGGTTTTATAATAAATTTTATTTATCAAATAACCTACCAGTTAGAGAATAACGTTTATTTAAATTGTAAAAAAAATCATTGTACCATACATAGCTTCCTATTAATTCACGGAGTAACCCTACATAAATTAGGAAGACAGTCCCTCGTAGCATAGAAATGATCAAAAGGGTTGTTGCGAATCAATTAAATGAGAAATCAAGTAAAATCAAAATATTTTATCGTATTTATAAACTAAACCAAAGACATTAATTTTTGACAATTTGACAATCAAGATATTAGGCTTATAAATCACTAGATATTGATCTAACTCCATTTAGCCTACTTGATGTCTTCATTTTGAAATAAAATAAAGGTTAATTAATTTCATACATTTTATTAAAATTGCCTTCCCTTATTTTTGAAATCCTTATATAGCAGAATATGGTTTATAATTTCCTTTCAATGTGGAACTTCAAACAAATTGTGCTTCCAATGATCCCAAAATTCCCGTAACAATAAACATAATGTATGTCACCTTTAAAACTGGACATACAAATAACTTTATGATTAGCTAGTTTTGGAGGAAACTTGATCACCGGCTGATTGTTGCTTATATTTTATCGTTTAAAAATGATTTATTTGTTTTTTTTTTGTATTGTCTGTGCATTTAGAATCTTAGTGGTCGATAAAACAAGTGCTTCATTGGTGATATAAATCACAAGTTATTTTGTCCGCTAAGGCGCTTTAAGAATTTGAGATACTGTCGTCATCGAATATCTGCTGCCTTAAGTTGTCGTCACAATCTCCCAAGAACTCTGCATTGTGTATTATATATATATATCTTGATGCATCTACATATTATGGAGAATTCAAGTCTTAAACAAATAAATTGATTAGCAACAGTGTAAGTCAGTATTTTAATCACTTGGTGTCCTTATTGTAGTATGGTGTGTAGATATGAAAACCTTACGTCGCTGCCTATCATTGTCGAGAGAGTCAGTACTAAAGCGGGGAGAATATTAGATAAAAACGTAGTCTAACTCGAAAGTCGTACATTCCTCAGCGCTTAAAAAATAAATGCGTATTTCTTTTTTCTCAAAATAAAAGGTAATAAGCCTCTTCATTTGATATACCCAAGTTTACACATTTTTATTATGGTAATCTGTACACGTTGAAATAGCAATTATCATCTTTATAAGTTTTTATATATTTAGAATTTTTATCGAGCCAATTATTTTATTATGATGCGCGTTTCTATCTTCACAGAACCCTTGCCCGTATTTAAAATTTTAATAAAAAACATTATTTTTGTGCATTGATTAAGTTCAAGTGCAGAATAAATTATAGTACAAGAACAGAAGGGTCACTGATAGCAAACTTGCGAGTTCAAACTTAGTTATAACGTCGCTAATGTTCCTAATACTTCGTGAAATTAGCCTACCGTTTATATCGTCGAAAAAAAAAATGCGGCGCGCGTATTAAATCAAAATGCACCTTACGTCCGCGTGCGAGTGTCTATATCACTTAGCCCGTTACGCGCCTTTGTTAAGGTTAGGTCTGTAGGGTTACGTGTTGTGACAAAACAAATTGAATCCTTTGATATAAGTTGGTAGTAGAATACGCCGAGGTGTTATTCAATGTATTAGTAATTTGCTGTTATAAGAATACTATTGTTCAATGTAAGGTAGGTTAAAGGTATTATCTGTATATTATCTATATATATTAAGGTATATAGTATTAGTAGGTAATACTAATACTACCTACTTATACTTTATTACTATTACATGTTGTGTGATGCTGTTATAGTAGATAGCATCACCCCATGTCTGCCTGTGTGTGTAGGAAAAGGCGCCTAAGGGAATCCAAAGTAGTAAGTAGTAGGTACTAATTATCTAGTACTCCGTCCACCAATTGGGACACTTGGTGGACGACTGCTCAAACCCCTACGTATAGGAGGAGCCCTGTGTCCCAGCAGTGGATCAACATACAGTATTAATAAATTATTATTAATATTATTGTAAGTAGCTAGGTAATAATTAACATTTTGCAATATGCAACATCGAGAAAAATTAAGATCATAACAATGTGAACGTCTTTGAAACTCAGGTAATTTACCTAATTACCATTTTCTGTTTCACATTTTTTACTATTTACAAACATGCGACTCGTGACGGCATTATTAATGAAAGAGTAGCAAAGAGAAGTGCTGTTATTTTCAACATTTCTTTTATCGACAAAGTGTTTATCTACAATCCTTCAGTATATGCTGATTAGTAAGCAGGCACTAGCACTCTAGAGAGGTCTAATTATACTGAATGTTTTTTAAAGTTATTGACATTATACGCGATAAAAACGATAAATTCCGAAGCTGTGGTAGAGTCGCTAATCAAGTAATAAATCTGTGTAACTATGGCGCCAGTAACTAGGTAACTAACATCGATCACTAATAAAAAACTAGATACACAATCAGTAACAAAAAATGGCTTAACCGAATGTGCACCCACTCGAACATATGGGTGCACTTTTAATCTAGTAGCATTCGAATGCTCGACGGTAAATATGCCTCAGTGCTCGTTTAAAAAGTGTAAAAATCACACATCCAGGACGCTAAAAAAGGATGGATATTCATATTTTCTGTAAGTATTAATATTAACATTATTTAATTGTTATCACTTTATTGTAATTACTGATATTTTGTCAAGAAATCATCGTAAAAGTATTTTTTAAATTGTCTTAATAAAATAAGTCGTCATTGATCGAGGTATATGCGTTGATTCTGTTCCATTTGTGGAGACGCTATTGTTTTTTTATTTTTTTATTATTAAAGTATGATTGTATTTTTTTTGTTTAATGGGAGTTCTTTACTGTTTCTATATGTATTATAGTACTCGAAACGTCGGGAATATAAAATAAGTTAATATAAGTGATAAAATCTGTAAAACTAGTTTTATTTAAATGTGTAGTGAACGCGTAAATATAAGAAATCATTATAATTATTCAGACATTACGTCAAAAATTTGGACAATAATATTCTTAGATTTTGCAAAAACTTTCAGTACTTATCTTTTTATATTTAGTAACTATTATATTTAGATTTAAGTTGTTTGTCAAGCAAAATCTTTAAATTTTTCACACAAGATAAAGAATAAATACATAATTATGACTGTTCCAATTACTTTCATTACTAAATGAATGTGGTGCCCTATCCAAAAGTATCTTTACATTCAGGTAAATATATAACCATTACGTATATACATCATAGAATAAAATAGAATATACTTTATTAAGTGGACCAATTATTTTTAACGTTCAACAGAATTATAAAATTAAAATTACTGTAACAAAAAATATTGTGCAGTTCGACTCCACTCTCCTTGTCCAAGCGACGAACCTCGGTCGTAAAATTTTATTGCTTTTTGTACGTAGCTTTGTCAATACAACTTTAGGTAATGCATTTAAGGTTGAATTTACATTAACGTATATGTATCAACTAGAATTACGTCAAAACATTTGGCGACAGTTTTTAGAGAACTTTTGTATGGTATTGTGCATCTACTTTTTTATTAGTGATCGATGGTAACTAATTATCTAAATCTACCTATAAATAATAATATCTTACCTTTCGATATCCGTTGGAACAGTAAAGAATGAAAATTCGATATTCCTATTGTTATTTAAGTACCCGTATGCTATGCAGTAACTTTGGCTTTTTGAGTTGCCATACTTGAATAAAAACTCAAAAATAAATATCAAAAGTGTCTAAATACTTATAAGAGAAAAATATTTTTTTGTTAACGTAAGGCGTACGTCAGCTCAAACCTCACGGAATTAATCCCTAATAGGCGGCCGCGCAGCGTAGGTATATTTTCATGCCTAAAGCGCGGAGTGAGACAGGCCTGTTTAGACTAGATTAACTAGATAACAACTTATATTAGAAAAAATTATGTCTCCTTAAAAATGAAGAAGCTAAAATTAACACCAGGCCTCTGTCACTCATGCTACCTGCGTGATATAAATACCTACAAACGCGCGGAACCTCAGGTTACATACGCAGTCAGGGCTATCGCGTTTTAAGCGAGTGGCGTACTAGCAAAGTTTTTGAACACTGTTTACGTAAATAGATTTTTTGTATACACTTGTATAAATATTTTTGTTTATTGTTTAGTATATTTAGTTATAGTATAAAATAGTTTTAGTGAAATTTATATGTATATTTAGATGTTTATAATTGAAAATATATTCATTTACAATTTTGAAAACATAATGATGAAAAAACCAGCAAATAATTTACTAAAATTATTAATGAATATTAATTTTATCCCTCCTTGTTTTCCCTCAGTATTTACATAAAATTATGCGTCACATTTATTTACAGTTATAACAGTTATTTTAGAGACGGTAAAAGATATAAGACCTATTAAAGTAAAACAGTTGTAAATTAAATAAATAATCAAAAGGTACTTTATACATACTGTATTACTATTTGTGGAATGCCCTGGGTAACCACGAAATATCGTCCAAGAATTAAATAAATAATCAAAAGGTACTTTATACATACTGTATTACTATTTGTGAAATGCTCTGGGTAACCACGAAATATCGACCAAGACGTAGGAAGGAGAAAAGATGCAAAGTCATACGGACACTAGCGCGCAGCGATAAGGTTTAATTTAGCGTAAGTGATTTATCTAATTAATAATAACAAGGATATTAAAACTTCGGTAAGTAGTCAATATCAAAGAACCGCAACTTCTGAATGTAGTACTATTATTTATTCTGAGGTAACACTAAGTTAAAAACTGTTTTATTTTTAATAATTTTACAACCTTACTATCGCAAGTGATTGTGATAAATGTATATAATAATATTATATTAAAATACTTGAAATGTACAAAGAGATTGTTGCGACGGCGTTTCGTGTGTTATGTGTTATACTATCATAATCTTTGTTTTTGTTGTCCGCTAATTTTATTTATAGATGTTTGGTAGGTAATCTTTATAAATAACAGAACCAAGCATTACTTTGCAGTAATTAATTATATTAAAGATTTGAAAATTAATTATACACCGAATTGTACAACAATAATGAACTTATGAGTTTTTAATTAGTTTTAGTGAGTTTTTAATTAGTTTTAGTGAGTTTTTAATAACTTTTAGTGAGTTTTTAATTACTTTTAGTGAGTTTTAATTAGTTTCAGTAGTTGATATTTTAGCCATGTACGAAAATACTCAACTTTTTCAGTTTTTGTTTACTTTCTCGTTGTCAGCATTATGTTGTAAGAAATCCAAAGAAAAAAATATTTTACATAGATAAGCTATTGATTATATATTTAACAGGTATATTGTAGTTATATTGAAATAAAATCGTTTTTATTCTAATTAAGTTTTTTTTGCGTGCTTTTTATTATTAACGCCACTTCCTATTTATTTTACAATTATCATCAATTATCAAACATCTCTTCTTGTCTTTCACTCTAGATTTTATTACGTTGTTTGTATTATGTCAATGATATTGTCTCTGTTACAAATGTATTATAACTGTTTTTGTTCTATGTATGTAGAAAGATACATAAAGTTTATAAGTATAAATAACTGGTTGCCAACCCACCTGGCCAAGCATAGCTACAATTCAAAATACCCTCTATGTGTCATTCTTTGAAGCTCCTATGTTCAGTAGTGGACTTTAATAGGCTGTAATGGATGGATAATGGGAGGAGATTCATGGGGGATGCGAATACTAATTATACGAATATTGTATTGTCTTGTGTCACGCATAACCAAAATCATATAGTTGCATATACGTGGTAGATGCAACTATATTATGGTTGTAGCACAAATGGGTCGGCTCGACCGGGGAAGGACCATGCTCTCACAGAATACCATCGTAAAATAGCCGCTTAATGCTGCTGTATTTCGTATGGTGAGTGTAGAGAACTGGAGACCCTTTTACTGGAAATAAGGTATTCCATCTTGTCCTTAGGGGTTGCATCTGAATTTTGGGTCACAGTATTCATTTACCGTCAGGCGGACTGTGTTTAACCCATATTCTATAAAAAAAATCAATTTTAAAAGTAAAAATATTTTTAAAGACGGTGGATCATTTTATCTCATTAATGAAATTCCATGTTTCAGGACGAGCTGCCCGCAAAAATTGCCAAAACTGACAACGAGGGCAATATCAAAAGTATACCTGACGTAGAGCCTGTCGTCTCTGCCAGTGTAGAAAAAGAAACCAAGAAATCAGAAGAAATGGAAGTAGAGGAAGAGGAAAAGGTTATTGGTTCTACGAAAGAAGTAAACGAACAAAAAGAAGCTGATGCTGCATCTGTAGTAACAGAGACCATTGTTGAAGAAGTTACTGATGAACCAATGGATGTTCCTGTAGCTGATGTAGAGCCCATTGTCATTGAGGAGATGGTAGAGAATACTGAAGAGAAAAAGACTGAACAAATGGAAACTGAATCCACAAAATCCGAACCGTCTACGAATGAATCCAAAGGAAAAGAAGATACGGTCGATAAAAAGGAAAAGGAAAAGCCTAAGAAGGCTGCTCCTGTTGCCGAAGAAACTTCGCCCATGGTTATTACTGAAATCGAAGAAGTAATGAATGAAAAAGTTTTAGAGGAAGCTGAAGAAATAATTGATGATATTGAACCCATAGTTGAAGAACCTCCAGCAAATGAAGATATAGAAGTTTTACAAAGTGCTGGAGAGGTTCTAGAAAAGGAATGTGATGAAATTTTATCAAAAGTTGAAGACGTCACTAACTTGGACACCATGTCCGTGAAACCTTTACTTAAACCTATTGCTGAAGAAACTATGGAAGCTGGAGATTCTAATGATACAGTTGATAGAATATTAGATACCGAAATAGAACAAATGAAACAGAATGAAAAGAGTGAAAATGTTGATACAAAAAATACTGAACCAGAAATAAAGGAAGAAGAAACAAAAGCGCTTACGGTTGACGAGAAAAAAAGTTCGGAAGGTGCTACTGACAAAGCATCAGAAGTAAGTCCTGAAGAAAAATTAGCAGAACAAAGGGAAGAAATTAAGAGTGAAGAAATAGCTAAAGAATCAGAAAAAGATCCTGAAGATAGTAAAGCAGAGTCAATAGAAGACAAAATAACTAAGGAAACTAATAAAAGCGAGCCTGAAAGTACAGAAGCGTCTGTTGAAGTAGATGTAGAACAAAAAATATCAGAGAAAATATCAGACAGCGATACAAAAGTTCCTGTAGAATCAAAAGAAAATACTGTAGGGGTTGAAGTCAAGCCTGAAAGTGAATCAGCAGAGTCACAAATGAATGGGAAAAGAAACAGAGAAACTGTACCTGTTAGTTTGAATGGAGATGCTAGCAAAGATGAAGAATTGAGTTCTCGATTGTCAGCTGAGAACGGTAAACAAGAAGAATTAAATGGTTCCAATGGTGACTCTGTTGTAACAGAAAAAGTCCAAGAAGATAATAAGGTTGAAGCTGAGGTGTCCGACATCAAAGTGAAAACTGTTCCGACTGAGGAGCCACGCACTGATCCAATAGAGCAACCTACGGAAGCATAAAATTGTGGTGAGTTCCTTCCTAGTTGAAGTATTGAAATCGGGTTTTGTATTACACTAATTTAATTATTTTTTGTTACCCGTGTGAACTGATGGTCAGGGAATGCTACAGCCGAATTTCAGCCGAGACCTAAAATTGTTGCAAAAACAAACTGTGGGTTTGTAGGTGTGGTTGTGGTTTATGATTATATAATACCGCAATATTTCGCCTATCTCCATTTTTTTTTTCGAAATTCTAATGTGAATGCGGCTCAGCTGATGGTAATAGATCGTCGTCGTCCATTATCTTATTGCTTAAACGTTGTATCGGATCAACAGGATGGACTGGACTGCGTACAAGTTGGTATTATAAGAGATAAAGTTGGCATGTGGACTGTGAAAAGATGTCTGAATAGTAACAGTGTCTAGAAACTTAATACTTTAAGTTTAATCCTAAATATGATTTCAGTGCAACGCAGATAACATTCAGGAATTCGTAGCGTTGTCGGCTCACATCAGAAGAATGACAAGACTGAGGTTGCTTCCACACTAATTGACTTCACTTCCTAGTTTATATGTATTGAAATTCCACTGTGTGGTGACTGGTTTCGTACATTGTCCACTACTAAGAAATATCGCAAAATTCCGCTTTAAAAACTATGCATAAATAATTACCTAGTATGTACAATTGAGTAAGGTATATGTCTAAGCTATGTTTAAATTGAGTCATCGCCTCTGATTTGTCAGATGCAACAGTTATTTGCTTCTAGGTTGTACAAGGCGAGTAGGAAAGTGTGTGAACCTTTATAAATTTACCAGTATTTCTATGGATTAGTTTTATTTAGGTGTAGTCTAGACATTCATATTCAATTATATTTGAATATTTATGTTTATATTTTTAGTCACATAGAAAATAACATTTTATACAATTTATATATGCAACAATTAAATAACATTAGTTTAAAAGTGCAACAGAAAGTGACAAAATTTACAGGTTATTTGTTGTTGAGGCCAAATTTTGATGCCTTCTTCAAATTGATCTAAGATAGAAATACACATTTAGTATACCCGTTTGCAAGTTTCCTATAATTGCGACCAACAGTAAAACTAGATTAAAACTGGAATTTTTAAAACTTGAGATTTAAAGTTAATACTCCAATTGAAGAAATACGCTAATACTAGGTTTAAAAAAACGATAGCAGTAGTCCTAATGGGGAAAATGTACAAGCTGTCACCACTTATCGTATTTGACTTAGGTAAGTTTTATTCCTTAAGTATTAACTGTATTGTGATCTAAACTATCGTATATATTATATTATAAATTACTGGATTTTTGAAAACCTTCATTCACTGCCAAAAACTTTGCTTTCGTTCGTTTGATGTTACTTTGTGAGTTCTCGTATTGTGTGATATTGAAACTGTAACAAGACTGTAATTAGTTATCAAGTACATGGGCTGTGTTTGTTATATTGGTTAGGTGATGGGAATTTTTCGTATAGGTTAGTTTGGCACTGGGTTTTACCTTAATTGTTGCCTGGAGACTGTTAATCGCATAAATAAAAATATTTTAAATTGTAAGAATCTCATATTCATTTGCATGAGGTCCATACCAGAACTGGACTAAGTGGTAATAAAAGAACCGTTTGAAATGATGCTTCTTTGTGTATTTTGCTTTTTTATTTTACTATTTCACATTTAAAATTAATAATATTTTTTCAACAAATCTTAATAGACAAAGGGAACGAAAGAAAGGAAGTAAAATAAAAATAGCAAAACTTAGAAGAGAATAAAGTCTGGCAAATTAATTCTGTTCATGTTCATGGATGGGTACCCAATTTATAACTGATAGTATTATTTAATTCCCCCTATTTTCCTATTAATGTACTATTTGTATTTTTGCTTTTATAATTTTATATATAAGTTCTAAAATTGTTCCTTGTACTTTTTTTTAGTTTTAAGTTTGTAATGTATGGGTAACAGGAGGCAACGTCAAACGAAAGAAACAAGCTTCCGACTAGACTGATTTTTTTACTAATCTCAAGTAACAATTGAATCCCAAGACCAGTGTCTCAAAACAAGAGAAAATGAATTACTGCGTTATTTATGTGTCTGTTTAATCTGTGGTACTGAGACATTTAACAGCTGATAGATACTTATTTTTTTGTATGAAACATCATTTGCAGTGTTCCTTTTAGATAAAAAGAACTGTGACATTCAAATACGTTTGAAATTTTAATGATCATCTTTAATGTCGTTGAAATATAATGAATGTAGAATTTTTAACTGGCATTTCATTTATCTGTATTGTTTACTTTAGATACTGTTCACATGAAACCTTATGTTTATTACTATTAAATAAATTTACAAAAACAAATGGCTGCATAATTTGAAATTATTACCATACTAATTTATACTTATTTAACTAGTGGAATGTGGGAAACAAAGATTGTGTAAGAACCTCTGAAGGAGGTGGAGTTATAGCCGAAATAAGAATTTTTTTTGGTTTTTGTTCATTTTGACCCCCTAGGAGTGTATGGAGAACTTTTTACCCCTAATCAACCATGACCCCCCATGACATCCTCTACATGATAGGCTATTCAAACTGACTAGGCCGAAAGAAAGTTCGAGTCACCCCCTAACTCATTTCTAGTCTACTTCCAAATAAATAAAGTTGCAGTGTGTTGTACTTATAAGTAATGTTCGAATTTTAGAGCTCCCAAACTCCCAAACTCCCAAATGGTTATATTTTTATTTAGTGTTCATTCTGTTTTATCCAAACAGAAAACCGATTTGTTTTTTAACATCTTTGCGTAGGTAGCAGCTAATGCTGTTGTTTTTTATCAGTCAGGAGTGACAACGCATCAACATTTTGATTTTTAATCGAGGATAAAAGGTGTCTAGCATCCACTTACCATTCAGGTAGACTGTGTGCTCGTTTGTCACTCTTATTCAAACTCATTAACCGGTTCAGTGCGGGTGACACGCAGGCGTCAGGCGTGTCACCGATTACTTTTGTGTGTGGCGTATGACACGCGAGTCGTGTCTTTATAAAAATCGTTATAACTCGCTCAAATTGCTTTTTTGGAAAATTTATCCATAACAAAATATTCATTATTTTGCGAGTAGTTCATGCATGCAGCGTCGTTTCTGGATATTTTGAAAATTTGAAATTTTTAGGGGTTGACAACCTTTTTTTAACGTGTACATGGTACTATTTTTACTTTGTGGGTTTTAAATCATGTTAATTGTCTAATAAGTAACAAATAATAGCACTCATTGCGATCGCTCACAAACTCAAGTTGTAAATAAATTTCTGGAAAACCAGTCTCCTGTTAAAAAAAAATAATGCGTTTGTCTTATTGTTTAATTTTGATTAAAATGGTTGAACTGCCGTCTTATTACTATCATATGGCCGTATAGACCTACGAAGTACCATGTGCTCTTGTGATATGGTATAAGGTTTATTTTTGCTTGAAACAGTTCGAAACCGTTCATGCATAAAAAAAGTTCGCTAATAGTCTTTTGTCAATCCGCCGCCGTATAGCGCCGGCGTTTTTTCCTTTTGGAAACACTTGTTTTGCTATTCTTACTAATTAGACGTTTTCAGATCGACTTTACTTTTACATTTGTATAACATTAAATAATATTTAACATTTGTAAATATCAATGAATGATATACCTTATTTTTGTTTTCAAATTGAGGTTCTTCATTGTTTGATATTTATAATGTTATTATTAGGTGAAAATTTAATTTAATAAAAACCAAGGTTTCCAGGGTGATTTAGCTGTACCTACTTATATAAATGATTTTTTATAACAACAAAAAATAGTACAAAAGGTTTGTAATCTCTTCATAAAAAAAAGTCACTATCTCAATTTCAAAGAAAACGCGTAAAAAAACATGTAGTTACCCACTAAAAACAAGTATCCTTCCATTTGTAACTTATGTTTGATGTCAAATAAACTTAATTAGGTATAAACAAGTAAAAAAATCGCCGCCACAGCTAAAAGTTGTCGAAAAATTGGTGCCGCAACGAATCGGTTAACTCTGAAACTATTGACAATCATGTAAAATTTACACAGGTTGAAAAAGAAAACCTAGAAGAACCGAGAGGTTAGAGGTTTAGTTTAGAGAAACCGTTAGAAGCTTTCCTTTCAATGGTACCTATATAGCAAACTTACAAAGATTTAATTTTTTTAGTATGCCATTATATATATAATAACGTAAAAATCGCAGGCTTTGTCTGTCTGATAGATGACAAACAGCTAGAATGTCTAGAAGGCCGAACCTTGCACCTTGTAAAGTTGCAACCTGTAAGTTTGCATGAATTGCTGTCCCGTTATAGTCCCACCAACTTATATGTGAACTGACAGCTGCGGCAAAATTGTGAACTACAGCCGCCATTTAATCAAATGTCACTCGATACGTCATTGTTTTGAGAGTTTATAGAAAAATAAAAAATGCCGAAAACCATTAAAAGTGATGCCCGAAACATTATTTTCTAAGTATTAAACTTTTGTGAGCAAGAAGCTCGAGGGTAAGCACCGATAATGCCTTTCAATCAGGTCTATAAAAGAGTATCAGCTGCTACAGGTCAGTATTGCTATGTTTTGTTCCTTCCTTTCGTATTTCCGATAAATGGATTGGTTAATGCAATTCATTTCTTTTTCAGATGTTAGTCAAGGATTCATTTCCAAAATAGTTAAAGAACCGGAAACCGCATAAACCACAGAAACGCAAATTACAACGCCCGGTAAAAAAGGCATAAAGGCATATTATTTAATTAAAGTTTAAATTGTTCAATTATGATATTTTTGTTTCTTGTTCTTTTTTATTAAATTAAATTTTCACCTAATAATAACATTTGTAAATATCAAACAATGAAGAACCTCAATTTGAAAACAAAAATAAGGTATACGGTGGCGGAAAAGACTATTTATTAGCGAACTTTTTTTATGCATGAACGGTTTCGAACTGTTTCAAGCAAAAATAATATCACAAGAGCACATGGGCCATATGATAGTAATAAGACGGCAGTTCAACCATTTTAAGCAAAATTAAACAATAAGACAAACGCATTGTTTTTTTTTTTAACAGGAGACTGGTTTTCCAGAAATTTATTTACAATTTGAGTTTGTGAGCGATCGCAATGAGTGCTATTATTTGTTACTTATTAGACAATTAACATGATTTAAAACCCACAAAGTAAAAATAGTACCATGTACACGTTAAAAAAAGGTTGTCAACCCCTAAAAATTTCAAATTTTCAAAATATCCAGAAACGACGCTGCATGCATGAACTACTCGCAAAATAATGAATATTTTGCTATGGATAAATTTTCCAAAAAAGTAATTTGAGCGAGTTATAACGATTTTTAAAAAGACACGACGCGCGTGTCATACGCCACACAAAAGTAATCGATGGCACGCCTGGCGTGTCACCCGCACCGAACCGGTTAAGATGATATGAGCCAGCAGCTTGGACGTCGCCCCTTTTAGGAATCTGGTACTCAAAAGGTGTTTTTAACGACAACGATTTCTTATTTTCATGACAAATGCCTACGCATACCCGCCACGTGGTCAAGGACCGGTTATATCGGACTCGCACCGACTAAAACTCCATGGTGTTCCACCTTCGCCGCATATTGGCAGGGCCGCGGGAGCGCTTTAACACAACCGCAGTCCCGCCATCGCAGGTAGCCACTCGGAAGAGGACTACTCCCTCTTCTCGAGTAAGACGAGCCTTCCTCCGCGGCCTTCAACTTCAATTCGCTCCCGCGTCTGATGCGAGAAGGCCTCAGAAGTATTAGCCTTCCTGACTACTCTTGTCCCTTGGACAGCCTATACGAGAGAAAAAATGTACGGGTTTCCAGAGAAATGTTACTCAGTTTTCAACCAATTCTTTTGAAACGTTTCGTACTGCGACCACCAATCCACCTGCAGAACTTGGCGAGAATGGCAAAATTTCTATAAAAATAATACACTACATCTATATTCTAGTTAAGTTTCTTTTTACTTATTTAAAACTAGCTGTTCCCCGCGACTGTGTCCGCGCGTAATTTATTACGATTGGATTTCATGAGTTTTATTTTTTTGCGCGGAACCCTCATTATTTTTCTAAAATAAAAGTATCCTAAGTTACTTCTTATAATATTAGCTATCTGTCAGTGAAAGTCCGGTCAAAATCGGTTCAGCCGTTTCGGAGATTAGCCGGAACAAACAGACAGACAGAAAGACAGACAAAAATTTCAGAAATCGTGTTTTTGTTATAAGTACCGTATATTTTTTCATATGCATATAGTAAAAAGCTGTTATTTCGACATTACAAACGGACACTTCAATTTTATTTATTTGTATAGATTAATTCTTGATATTTTTCACCCTTCCCAATTTTTCCAAAATAGATTGATCATTCTATTCGGTTGTTCCGGGTTCTACCTGGACACTTTCTATAACGGACGGCTTCAAAACTAGGACAAATGAAAATGTAATTTAAAAAACCGGCAGTATACAGAAGGTCATACGCAGTGAAGCAAATTCGGCACAGGCACGTCAAGCCGAGCGAGGTGATGTGTGTGGAGGCTATGAATACAAAAGATATTGGAACTCAACATTGCGGGCGGGAAACGGAACGCAACATGCTTGAACTGTATTGCGCTGGGTCCTATTCTATACCCCACCTGACCCCACCCAAAATTTCATAAGCATAATTTTTGTGAATGTCAATGAATAAGTAAAATGTTATTTTATGACACACATACTTAAATGTATACTTAAATACATTAAATCAAAACATGCATCATCTTGTTATGACCCAGTCCCATTCAGTAAATGACTTTCATTCATTGTCAAGCCATTTCTTGGCGAAGGTTTTTTTTTATATGGTTAATCGCCACATTTTCTTTTTTTTAATTGCTTATAATATGTGTTCTTCTCTATTGCTTATAATAACCCGAGTTCAATTTCTTATGCAATTGAATAGTTTTTATTGTAATTTTACGTCTTGATTTATCACTAGTATGGAAACTTACACTAGAACAGCATGCTGTTTACGGCCTTACGGCGCGCTACACTGCTCTATGGTTGTTGTGTAACACGGTGCTTAATTTATTAGTAAATAGTAATCACTAATCACAGACAAAGTATAGCATAGCCCTCTCCATAGCTCGTTGAGCGACCTTGAGCTTCCTCATACGGCCAGCAGTGAAGGACCACGTCTCAGATCCGAAGTCATCACTGGCAACACGCACTGGTTGTACAATTTCGTTTTCAGGTTTTGAGGTATGTCTAACGAGAAGATGTGTCGTAGTTTCCCGAACGCTGCCCAGCCGAGTTGAATCCGTCGATTGACCTCTCGGTCGAAGTTGGACTTACCTAGTCGAACTATTTGTCCCAGGTAAACATACTCAGCATAGGTGTGACATGGACATTAAACATTATCTTTGTTTTGTCCTTGTTCATCTTAAGACCTATCCGTTGGGAGACACTATTGAGGTAATTGAGCATAGTGCTTAGGTCCTCCAGCGATTCTGCTTAAGACCTATCCGTTGGGAGACACTATTTAGGTAACTGAGCATAGTGCTTAGGTCCTCCAGCGATTCTGCCATAAGGACTATATCGTCGGCAAATCGAAGGTGAGTGATGTACTTGCCATTGATGTTAATACCGCATCCTTTCCAGTTCAGTAGCTTGAACACGTCTTCCAATGCAGCGGTGAAGACTTTCGGGGATATAACGTCACACCCTGTCTTACACTTCTCTGCAGTTGGATAGGTTTCGTACTCTGATTCTGTACTCGGATAGCCATCGTAGCTCTACTGTACAAACACTTCAGCACTTCGATATACCGAAAGTCAACTTGACTGAAGGGACTGCAGCACCGCCCAAATTTCGACGGAATCAAAGGCTTTCTTATAGTCCACATACGCAAGGCAAAATGGCAGATTATACTCCTCTGTCTTCTGTACAATCTGCCGCAGTGTATGTATGTGGTCTATGGTACTAAAGCCTTTTCGGAAACCGGCTTGTTCGGGAGGCTGGAAGTCGTCAAGTCTGGGTGTAGACGATTCGTAATGACTCGAAAACAGCACGTAGATGCGGCTCAGAAGGGAAATCGGTATGTAGTTCTTCAAAAGAGCGTTGTCGCCTTTCTTGAAGAACAAGACCACCGCACTTCTGCTCCACGCCTCCAGAGTAGTGCCGGTTTGTAGTGACTTTAAGTACCGGTTTTCCACCCGCTTTCAAAAGCTCCGCTGTAATTCCATCCTCGCCGGGGACTTTCCGTTTTTAAGGTGCTGGAGAGCCATTCTAATCTCGCTCAGACTAACGTCCGGGATATATTCGGAATAGTGTCGGATAAGACTCGCCCTTGGATCGTTACTCACACTTGCGTGTGGCTCCAACGATGACGTGTACAGCTGCCCATAGAACCTCTCAATCTCACTCAAAATGTCAGGTGTCCCAGAAACGGTGCTGCCACATTCCGTCTTCAGCTTTGACAGTTGGCTCTTTCTGGCAGGCAGATCTCGTGCAAAGACTGGATTGGTTCGGCTCAATCGCTTCTTTAATACAAGCTGTATTGAAGTTGCGTAAGTCCCGCTGCATGCAATTGGAGATCTGTCTGTCCAGTTGCCTGTATGCTGTCAAATCTGTTGAAGAATGTAGCTTCATCTCCCGTCTAACAGCCATGTTCTTCTGCGTCGGGTCTTGCAGAACTTAGCTCCGACCGCATGGACAATTTCCACGAGCTTATCATTCATATCGTCCACTTCATTGCAGTCTTCTAGGCACTGAAAACGGTTTTGTAACTCGAGCCGAAAGGTTTCGGGACTTTGTAACAGAGCACGAGGGGGACGGAGCGTTGACTTCATTAGACGAGACCTCTCCAACTTAACATTTAGGTTCAGTGTGCCTCTAACCATTCGGTGATCGCAACCAGTTTTCACCCTCGCGATCACGGAGACATCACTGAACAGTTGTCGTCTGGTCGTCGTAATGAACTCAATCTCATTTTTTGTCGACCCGTCGGGGCCCGACCAGGTCCACTTCCTGTGGGGCCGCTTCTGGAAGAAAGAGTTCATAAAGAGTCCCTCTTTCTCCATGAAGTCGGCCAGCTGCTGGCCCCTTGGGTTCCGTTGCCCTATTCCAAATTTCCCTACTTTCAGCTCACCGTTCTCTTGTGCCTAGTTTTGCATTGAAGTCTCCCATTAACACCGTAGTGGGTTTTTGAGGAATGCATGGCTCTAGAGATATCCTCATACATTTCCTCCACCTCCTCATCGGGGTGTGCCGAGGTTGGTGAGTAAACCTGTATGACCTTCAGCGAATACCGTTTGGTGATTCTGAGTATAAGGTACGCAACCCTCGCCGACACACTCTCAATCTTTACAACGTTGTTAACGAGAGACTTGTGGACGATAAATCCGACACCTCCTTGGGACAGATGGTCGCCTTCCCGGTGATAGAGCAAGTTACCGGATTCGAGGATTACCATGTCCTCCCCCTCTCTTCGGACCTCGGATAGTCCTATAATATGCCAGCGTAGACAAGTTGTCTATCTCTTCTTCCAGCTCCACGATCTTCTCGTCAGTCCTCAGGGTGCGTGCGTTGTATGTTGCTAGGTCGAGTCGTCTTAGGTGGCAAACGAACCTCCATCGGAGATTCTTAGCACCCCCTGCCCCGCCATTACCATGGCCGTCACCGTAGCCAGGAATAGCGGGGCCGCCGGGGACTGGGGGCCGTTTATTATTGTCATTGCTCTTGGGGGGTATATTGCCATAGTTGCCACGCTTGGAGAGCGGGTTGGCAACCGCAGTTTTTTATTCTAATTTTGGTGTTATCAGGAAGATGCTGCTGCCCATGTCCTGCCTGTTTCCCTTTGTCGCCTTTTACGACACCCACGGGTAGATATGGGGTAGTGGATATTCTTAACCGCCACTAAACGGCAAAAAAAGTGTTAAATAAGTTTAATTGTATATCAATAAAATGATTTTTCGTAAAAATATATTTTATGACAGAATCTTTGACCTCCCGGCACAGAAAAAATAATAGTACTACGCTCCCGGTTAAGAAATACCCACAGCGCTATAAAATTAATATGAGTATAATAATTTATTTTTGCCCAATTTTGAGGCCGTGTGGGCTAGAATACTAAAGAACAAAAAATAAAAAATTTCACCCCATTGCGACATTTGAACCCGCGCATTTCGTTGTGGTTGACCAACGCTCTAGCCATTAGGCTGCCATTAATTTCCTCCGGACTGAATTTCGGCCCATTTCAACGGGGCAGCCATCTGCGCTGGACAGGATTATAGTGCCTGAGTGTATGTGCAAGCACAATTGATTGTGTTTTTTACGTGATAGAGCCACGCTGCAGCTATATTAGTAGTATAGTTGTAGCACGAATGGGTCGGCTCGACCGGGGAAGGACCACGCTCTCACAGAATACCAGCGTCAAATAACAGTTTTACACTGCTGTGTTTCGTATGGTGAGTGTAGAGAACCGGAGACCCTTTTTACTGGAAAAGAGGCATTCCATCTTAGTCCTCACGAGTGACAACGAATCTGTGTTTTGATGCGCAAACGAAGATAAATGTAGGGGCCACAGTAACCACTTACCGTCAGGTGGACTGTGTGCTCGTTTGTCACTCGATCCTATAAAAAAAACCTACACTCATAGTTCGATGGGACGGCCATCCGACTCGAGCGGAGATAGATCAGGCGTAGAACTAATGGCTTTCGGTGATTTCCGAGGCACGGGGATGACACACCGTTAACTTCTTGACTGGGCTGCTACTGGGATTTTTTTAACAGAAAACTTCAATAACAGTATTTGGCAACCGAAGTTTTTTATTTTTTATCAATGTTAGGAAAACGCCCATCTTCTGATTTGTTTACCTCTGTCGCGTTTTACGACACCCACGGGATTACATGGGGTACTGGATATTCTTAAGCTGGGGTACCACGGCCTGCCAGGCGACAGGCCGCGCCAGGCGTTGCCCCGCCTGAATGGGCCTGTCGCGGCCCGTACTGAGCATTCCCACGGCGTGTGCCGGCCTGGTGCGGCCTGTCGACTGACATTCCAACATCTTAAGTGATACGGAGCGCAAGTCTGCGTGTGCAGCCGCTGTGGTTTTATTCACTGGTGAACGTTGGATATACTAAGTAAAAAGAAAGCAGAAGAAACGACGCTGGTGGGTGTCGTTATTCAACAAAAGCCGTTCTTGTTTTTATGTTGAGGCGACGAACTATTCCAAAGCGCTGGTTCATTTTCATAAAGAGTTAAAAACTCGAATATGAGCTCGTTCGTCCACTCCATAATCAGCGTAAACACGCAGGCGCTACCGCAGTTGAAATGAACGATTGTACCCAACACAGACGCGCCCGTAAAGGCCGCGACAGGCACCGTCGCGCCGTGCCGCGCCGCGCCTTTGAACTTACCGACTCCCGATGGATCGGACGGGCGACAACAGGCCACCGCAGGCCTCATCGGATGCCATGGTCCTACGGCCTGTTGGTCTGGCCTGGCGCGGTCTGACCTGTGACAAAGCAGGCCGTGGGACCCTAGCTTAACACTGTCACTACACGGTACACGACATCATATGACATTTACAATATATTTAGGTACTTATCACAGATAAAACTTAATGTACGTAAGTTTTATTTTTATAAACAAAAGTTTTTACCCACTAAGATTTTCTTCGGTATTGTGGGGATGCTTAATATACATAAATTGCGCACGTGGATAAACATCTAGATTAGGGATAATTATTTGTAGGCCATATACTTATATATAAATACTTTCCGTGTGGGATTCGAACCCGCAGCCCCGTACAACCCATCCAATCACTAGCCATTGCGCTGCGCTAGAGACCTGTCAAAGTATTTGATATTAATGTTGGTTTATATTAATAACTGTATTTGTATTAAAATCAACTTCATAATATTTTAAATTGGTACTTTTATTGGTTGTGGGAGCAAGAGTAGTTGGCTTGTAGGTATTGTATGCGATATTCTCATGCGTGGCGTTGACAATGAGTCCCGGACGTGTGACGTCAGAAATTCTTGAGCCCGAGCAGCCCCGGCTTGTGAATCACGCGATGTGTCACCGATGCTACGAGCCGACGCCGACGCCCGCGTCGTCCGCGTTCTTCACGATCATTGAGATAATGGGACGTTCTCGGAAGCCGATGTTTTGCTTATACCAAATAGGTACCTAGTAATTTGTGCTACAAATTTATATTTTTGTTAACCAAATTATATTCGGATTTAAAAATCAAAAATATTGTTTCCTTTCCTTTTATTGTGTTATACAGAGAAACTTCGATTAGATATAAAAAGTTTCTATATTTAATATTTATTAATTCTTTGGGCGCTTTTGAAAATATTTTGAACGTGTCAAAAGATGGCGTTGTTGCTAAAATAACTGACGGGTTGTTGATGTGCAGTAGACAGTGTTGCAGGTGTCTGCCTTAAAGGATACCAGCATTAAGTGCCATATACTCGGACGAGCAGCCGTCAATAACCACTTGCAGGATAAGCTAAGGTAAGTTATGAATCCAGGGAATCTGTCTGGGGTCGGGGGCAGAGATTGGTCATAGGAAGAGAGTTTGCTGATCAGGTTGACATGTAAGACTCTGTCAAAGGTTCTCGAATGCTCTTTGGTGCTAATTAAACAGCACCAACGAGCATTTCACCGTTGTTCTTGAGGGCTTTTTAGGCTGTAGAACTGTAGATATTCACTAGAAGGTTGAATGAGGCGAAATCAGGCGAAATACCTAAAGTTCGTTATCAAGACCGTTGTCTTCTAAGCATACCATAAATATTTGTTATTTCAATTAACGAAAAAATAGGTATAAAATAATATAATTAAATAAATATGCAATGCTTCAAGGAGAGATAGAAATGTGTCAGAACATGAGACATAGGTTTTAAGGATTTTTTTTATAGAACAAAGGAAACAAACGAGCACACAGTTCACCGGATGGTTAGTGGATGCTGTGGCCCATGTACATCTATCCTCAATTAAGAATCAAAATGCAGATGCGTTGTCACCTCTGAAGACTAAGATGGAATGCCTCGTTTCCAGTAAAAAGCGTATCCGGTTCTCTACACTCACCATACGAAACAGCGGCATTAAGCTGCTATTTTACCCTGGTATTCTGTGGGAGCGTGGTCCGAATTTGGGGGAGCCGACCCATTTCTGCTACAACCATAATATAGCTGTAGCGTGGCTCTACCACTTAAGCAAATAGCTCCACGCCGAGTGTTTGCTAATGTCCAGTTTTTAGCTCCACGTCGAGTGTTTGCTAATGTCCAGTTTAGGCTTTATTAATATATATATTTCAGACAGATCAGGAATTGAAGTACTATGTTACGTGAGATAGTTCGTATTCAGGTCTGCTTTATCTTTTGTGTGTAGTCATCTAGGTGGCAGATATGTTGGTAGCAGATGTCATTGGGGACGAACACAAAGACTCCGGCCACAAAGAGGGAATTTGGGTTCTAGCAAGAATCCTGGGTTTTTAAGCTATTCTGTGTCTGTGTTTAACTGATATCCAATTTGCTTGTCCGTCAGGAAAATCACAGTGTGACTTCTCGGTCTTGAGATAGTGACTGACTGCGTTATTATTGGAAGTTTTTTTTTAATTCGTTGGATTTTTTTAAATTCTGGATTTTGAGACTGTTCCGCAAAGTTTTTGTTCTCTTTACTGATAGTGGACGTTTTACTAACCTATATCTTTTTAAATACATATTTATGAATTAGACCGCTTCCTTACTATACCCAATGATAACAAAAATTTTAAGTTTCATAAGAACAAATGATTTCAGTAAGAGAACTACCTAGTTTGCTTAAAGACAAGACTTTAAATTTACTGATTTATACCAAGTGCTCATAAATATACCAAATACTGGCACTATAAAAAGTTGCCAACGCGGACGTGGTATGGAGTAACCGGTAGCGTTGTCGTGGACGGACGCCTATTGCCTGTTGGTTGGTTGGCTTGTATTTTTATGTAACTTGTTACTTCGACAGGCGTCGTTGCGCCATACTCGTACCGCTCTCTTTGCTTGCACTGCATTGAAATGACGCAGTTACGAGTATGTAGCTAAAACAGTTCTATCTGAAGTCAAAATTTCGTGGCAAAACTTCATAGATATGAATTCTATCTAACAGGCGTGTCACTTTGTAAAAATCTGAGGTATGGAAAATGGTGGCGCGATTTTCAAATTTGTTCGCATTACTCGTGGGGTATTAAGGTTTAAGAGTTTGCAGTGTATATACTCAACTTATTTATTGAACTATAAGATGTGGGGTATTGAGGTTTAAGGGCTTGCGATTTATTTATATGGGGTTTGTAGTAATATGCGATTTATTTCCTAATTTCAGCTATGGAATTCCATACCTTGAATAACTTGAGGTATGGAGTGCTCCATACCTTCCATAGTGGAAGTGACACCCCTGCTATCTAATATAAATATTAGCCTCTGCGGTTAAACTCTATTTTTAAACAATTAATCCATTTAAATTAATAACTCTATTTTAATAGTTAAACATAAATATGTTATTCTACCCTGTAGTGGCAGTGGAAGAATATGCACTACCCAATATCAAACCCGTGGGTGGTCGTAAGATACGACTGCGACAGAGGGAAACAAATCGGGAGATGGGCTCAGCATCGTAAGGAATAAAAATAAAAAAACTGCTGTTGCCAACCCGCTTGCCAAGCTTGGCAACTATGGCAAATTTCCGCACTATGCTGCAATCTAAGGGGGGGGGGGGGGGAGTTATGTTCAGCTGTGGACTATATGCTATGTAACGGTAGCGCTACAATGTAACGGTGACGGTAAACATGTTATTTAATTTATGAATTTACTGAATTTTGTGTGAATTTATTCTCATAAAAATTTCATAAATTAGCTTTTCTTCCGTGTGTTTAAGATGGTAATAATTCTAATAATAACGGAATGCCATGGAATTAAAAAAAATGTTATGTCCCTGATATTATCAATGGAATTTTTATTAAATTTGTAAAAGAAAAAATGTTTAACTGAGGCGTTAAAATATATTTAACATTAGTTAATTAAAAAAAAAAACAATTAAGTAACCCAAAACTTTTTAAAATTTTTAATATTCTAATATCACAAGACTGTTTTTGGTTGTTTTCATTGAATACTCATAAGTATCTATTGAGACCAGTGGTATATGCCGAGTGTTTGGTGTAGGTAAGTTTGTTCACGAGCAATTTGAGTTCGATTGCTGGTGAAGCAGTATCGTTGACAATTGGTCGACATTTTAGAAATTGGTGTACCTATCAGTATTTGCGTAGCAGCACACTAAAAACTTTAAAGAAATCTGCATAAGTATTACTAAGAAAACAGAAAAAATCTAGAACATTAAGATGTATGATTTCTCTTAAAATGAGTGGGTGGCCCGGTGCATAGTTGTGGGGCGTGTGAAAGTGTAGTAAAGATTTATTAAATTAATAAGTAAAAAATCATTTGATTTCAACAAATAGCTTCTTATCGGGTATTTGTTCTCATAAATCTGGATATGGAAACATTTCTACAATAATATCTGTATATAAAAAATTAAGTAAGTCCCATTGCTGGGTTTATGCCTGTTGGCTCGCTGACATACTGGCTTATCTTTGAGAGACTTAGAGCATTCGCTGCACAGCCTCAATGCGTGTTCTAAAAACTTCACCTATCGATTTCATTAATTTCTTAGACATGGAAGGTGTTCAGCAATGGAACGTATGTAGGCTGTTTTTTTTTACTTTTTACTTTTTCCTTTAACGTTTTATCCACGTCACCATCATTGTTAGCAAGTCCACTGCTGAGCAAAGGCCGCCCCATAGATTTCCAAAAAAAACACGGTCTCGATCATCCATCAATGATCTTCTGCATCTTTTACCAGGAATATAGATTTTAATCCTACTTCATTTAAAAGTGATGAAGACATTATTGATTTTTTCTGAATTATAATATAATATGTAATAACTTTTTTTTTAAAAAAAGACGTTACCCCACACTAGGATTTTCTCCTGTGTCGTGGAGGCAGCTTACAAACATAAATTGCACAAGGACAAACATCCAGACCCTGAACAATTATTTGTAGGCCATACCAATACTTGTTCCGTGCGGGATTCGAACCCGCGGCCCCTAGCGCAACAACTGATTGCTATGCCACTGCGCCACGGAGCCGCATAACTACTAATGTACGTTGAAAAAGATCATAATTTAATGCACTAATCAGGGCATTATCCCCAGACCGAAATCCTAAGGAAATAGATGAAGGTAATAGCGTATGGTATAATCTGAATTTAATGTGGCATCTTTTTAGTGATTATGACTGAAAATATTGAAATTGAATTTGATGAAATTGAACCTCGTACATATCTAAATGAAATTCTGCCCCTTATTCGACAATCGCGTGGTACAGTACTCATCGTAAGATATATAATTCCTCTTTTTATTAAAAATTACATTTTGTATGGGACACAACTGCAGCTATAGCTATCGGCTTAGAATTAGCCAGAATTTTTATTTCTGTTAATGTCTGAAAACTTATCTCCGATCTTGTAAATAAACAAAAAGCCGTGGTAGCTCAGAGTTCGATCCCCGCCGGCACTAGTGAAATTGTTAATTGCAATTTTAAGTGCTGCTTTACCACGTGCTCGGCGGCGAAGGAAAACATCGTGAGGAAACCTGCATGTCTGAGAAATAAGAAAAAATTATTTCGAAGACAAGTGAAGTTCGCCAACACGAATTGGGGCGGCGAATATTTCCTCCTCTTTTTTTTAACCCTCTCAGAAATGAGAGGAGGCCTGTGCCCAGCTGTAGGACGTATATATGCTGCAACTTTAACTTTTAACTTTTAATCTTGTAAAATAAAGAAATCTAAAACAATATTTTATTCAGATTTCTGTGGTCGAGACTTATGTTTGCGCCTAAGTATTGCTTTTATGGTCCTGCGCAGTTGGTAACTATCCAAATTATTACGGTGCCGTCGCATCGACGAAATCAGCTAGGATCATAAACTCCTGTAAATAAGCTTTTGGTCTACCGTTATTTGTGAAAACAATTACTTAATAAGAATAGATTTTTCTCTAAGGCATTGGGTTAGTAACTTATTAAATAAGTACGAGGAAATAAAAAAATATATCAGCGTCGACTCTAGTGTAATTATAAACTTACCATTTGCAGAATTGTTTCAGTGGGTCCGAAATTTGAAAGTCGACATTTGAACATAATACTTGTCTTGAGGTTCCTAGAGTATTATAACTGTTTTTCAAAGAATGTCTATAATGTGTGTAAACGTTTGCACGTTAATGATTGTTTTGTCTTTCATACCTCTGATAATAACGTCTCCAAACTGATTCTCATTTGACATTTAATTGCTTTATAAATACCTGATTAAACCTTTATTAAAATCAATTATGAAGTATTAAAAAAACATTTACTTGCGATTCTTATCACCATGTGAAATACCATCTAGATATTTATTTAGGACTGACACATATAATACTGGTTTCACTTATTATTCTTATTAATGTAATAATTAACATTATTTATTTTGGTATGTTTTTGTTTTGTCACAAAGGAATGGAGTTTGTGAAACGATGTTTTTTGATCGTATTTTAATTACATTTAATTATAATATATATATATATATATATATATATATATATATATATATATATATATATATATTGTTCAATAGCTTCATAGCCCCTTGCTGTAGAAATCTTGGGATTTTTGATGAAAAAAGTGCGACAAGTAGTTTTGACAGTCCTCTCTTGATGTTAACCTAACACTACCCAAAGAATTCTGAAGAGACCGAAACAGGTGAAAATCTGAGGGTGCAAGGTCAGGACTATATGGTGGATGCATTAACACTTCCCAACCAAACTCTTTTTACTGAGTTTTTACTAAATTTTTACTGAGTGACCAAAGACGGTGTGTGGTTTGGCTTTATCACGATGAAAGACGACTCCTGTTCTGTTGATTAATTCCGGTCGTTTTTTTTCGCAATTTCTTGCTTGAGTCCCATTATTTGTTGGCAGCAAAGATCCGAATCGATGGTTTTGCTCGGCGGTAAAAGCTCATAATAAACGATGCCCTTCCAATCCCACTATACACACAGCATCACACCTTATTGTGTGTTAACCCAGGTTTCGCTACAGTCTGTGTCTACAGTGTGTGAGCTTGACTACCCTTTTACCATGATATTTTTCACACGTTCTTGTCGTAGGTGATCCAATTTTCACCATCAGTTATCAATCTTTTCAAAAATAGTTCGGTTTCATTCAGTTTCAATAGAAAATCGCAAATGAGTACAAGGTTCATTAGGTTTCTTTCGGTGAGCTCGTGTGGTATCCAAACATGGAGCTTTTTTGTATAGTTAAACATTTTCAAATGGATCAAAACTGTTTTGTGGTCAATCTTAAACTTCTCGGCTATATCCTAACTGTTAATGTGCCAAACTTGCTCCAGTTTTTCAAAAATGGCATCGACTTTATCCGTAGGAGGGTGACTAGAGCGAGCTTTGACATCAAAATTCCCGGACTAAAAACGCTTGAACCAACTTTGTGTTACTCTTTCTGACACTGCATTAGGTCCATAAACGTCACAATTTTTTTTTCGGTTTGAGTCGCATTTTTCCCTTTTTTGTAATAAAACTTCAGGATAGTTAAGTTATTTATTCTGTGATGTGGGTCCCTCTTAGTTCACCACGTGTGACCAAGCGGCGACCAACTAAGTCACGATAAGGCGGGAACCTGTTTGGAGAGGGGGGGAGGGGGTAACCTAACCTAACTTAACCAAACCAATTTAATGATGAATACGGACCACGAGTCTGTAGAGAATAAGTTTGAAAAAAAAAGCTTAAATTTTATTATAAACTCCATATCGTCCTGTAGATGTCATAAGAGGTGATTACGGAAAACGCCAGAAAAATCTCACTGACACTATTGATAACGATATTAGTATTTTTACCAGGTACGCAGACTGAACAAAATAACTGAACCGGCGCGGCGCCTGAAAGCAGCGTGTAAGGCGTGAAACATCTGTTACTACGATAGGCTATACAAGCGTGGCGATTATAGGAACGCTCTTCTAACTGTGGGAGAGCCTCATGTGCAGCCATGAACATGAAACTCTGATATCGGAAACGTTAGAACTATATTAGAAGAAATTACCGAGGCTTTTTAATTTTGTTAATGACACTTGAATTTTAATATTACAATGTTCACTAATCTTCATTATTGAACATTTATTTTTCATCTAAAAGTAACAAATAATAAAATATTTTATAACGTAGGATTTATGTCGTTGATTACGCTTTAAAATATTAAACTATAATTATATAATTATACAAAGTGCATTTCTATGTAAAATATTAAGAAAAATTAAAAATTGGTTACCTGCTATTAATTTTCATTATACGAGTAACCAACCATTGTGGATAATACAACAGACGAGTAAATATTGCGCAAAACACTAGACCTGCGCACTGCATCAACTAGTATAAACGTCGCAGTTACCGTTTTTATGTGATCCAATTGTGGTATTTATATATATTAATGTTTTGGACCTGTTTAAAAACATTTAATTTTAACCTAAAACGATAATTTTTCATCTCCCATTTGTAAACTTGAAATAAATTCAAGCCAATAAATTCAGCTCATTGAAACCCTTAGTTTAACGTGTCTTATAATAAATACTAAATAAATAAATATTCTATAGTTGTCTAACATACTTGTCTATATTTCTACGTATTTATTTAACGTTTTGGAGAGCTCATCAGCCATTAAAGGGAGAGAAAAATATTTTTTATTTAAATTAAGAAAGGAGAAATTTTATACGTAACAAAAATATTTCTACATAATACTCTTAAATATATAGTCGTAAAATATATTGTGTTATATATAAACGGAAAAATATTAGTGTCGAGATATATTCGAAATCATGCGAAATGTTGACGTAAATAATTTTGACCCGATGTAGCAACGCATCAGCGTAGATAGTCAGTGGCCCTTAAGAGCTTAGGTCTCGCCCGACGTACCCTTGGCGTCGACCCTCCGTCCTCTCGCCCTTGCATTCACCCTCTGTACTAGGGCTGGCACATCTAAAACGTTATGTAAAATACATTGTTTTTATACGTTGTTGCCAGTAGAAAAAATTGAAATGTTGTTTTTTAGTCTCCCGCTCTGCTCTGTGTGGTGGTGTAAGATAAATGTAGGCGACTATAGGAAAAGTCGGAAAGACTTCATTGGCCAAAAACTCTTGATGGCGGCATAGCTATCCTGATTTCGACCACACTGGCTTTCAATCGTTATCATCATCGTTATAGCCCATTAAAACTCCACTTTTTTATAGAATAAGGGTGACAAGCGAGTACACAGCTCAACTGATGGTAAGTGGATACTGTGGCTCATAGACATCTACATCTATCCTCGAATAAGAATGTAAATGCAGATGCGTTGTCACCCTTGAGGACTAAGATGGAACGCCTCGTTTCCAGTAAAAAGGGTCGCCGGTTTTCTACACTCACCATACAAAACACAGCAGCATTGAGTTACTATCTTACGCTAGTATTCCGTGAGAGCATAGTCACACCCCGGTCTACCAACGGCCAACCCATTCGTCCTACAACCATAATTTAGCTGCAGCATGGCTCTACCACGTATGAACTACGAATCAATGCCACATTCCGCGGTCCTGAGCCATCTATACTTTATAGTGGGGAGCCGCTCTACACTTTGCTTACTGGTACTAGTCTGTTACTTGAGAACCTTTCTTCTCCATCGGTTGTGGATTCTTCGAGCTATATGGCCGGTCTATTGTCTCTTTACCTTATAGATATTGCCAAGCGTCGCGTTTATGATAGTTCTTTTTGCATTGATAAAGGAGCAGTGTTCAGTTCCAGGTTCGTTTTGGATGGTAAAATGAGATCATTGTAGGGTAGGGGTAGGGTAGGGGCTTAGGAGTTGGAAATTCGAAAAAAAAATTTAGTCTGACTATGTATCTGTCCGTCAGTGCGTGTTTTTTAATTTTACATATTGGATTTTATAGTTTTTTTTATATAATTTTGGTAAACATAATTATATTTTAAACAATAAGTAATTAATGAAATAAAATAAAATATAAAGACGTATTTGACGTCTAATGACGAAGCCCGTGTAGTAGCGGTGCGGTGTGAGAACATCCACTACTCAATATCATTTCGTGGGTGTCGTAAGAGGCGACAAAGAGATAATCAGGAGATGGCAGCAGCGTTTTCTTAATAACGATTAAAAATAAAAATAAAAACTGCGGCAATCAACCGGCTTGCCAAGCGTGGCAACTATGGCAAATATGAAGCAATCTATGGGCGAGGCCTATGTTCAGCAGTCGACTTTAATAGGCTGTAACGATGATTAAGGTACGTGAGGGTAATATGGCGCCCTATAAAACCAAAACTAGGAGGAGTACAGAGACAAAAATACAAAGTCGTATACTATTACTAATATATTAAGAAAAAAATACAATACAAGCTTTGCCAATAATTAGGAACACTTCGAAAAATCAACTTATGAAAAACTAACTAGTTAACTACACTACACAATACTAAAATCGACTAAAATTTTTACTTTATTCTCAACTGTCAAAATGGCGTCGATAAAGCAGCGCCCTTTTGACCCTTTATTATTTGATTGACTGATAAAGAGCTATCGTATCACAGAGTCACCTATGCAAACAAGGCTGTAGTTTTGGAGTTATAAGAAAGTGACCATATTACCTTCACGTACTATATAAATATTTAAAACATACACTTATACATACATTTATGTTCTCAACGAAAGATATAACGTTATTCGACATTGTAGTGTGACAGCCCGCTAAGTTCTTTTCTATCAACCCTAGTGGAGCCCATCTTTATAATAACGGCGTAGAAATTACAAGTGAACAGTAAATTGTTTTCAGGTACAATGTTATATTTTTTATACTATTTTTCTCAGAGTTGTACTGATATATTTAATGTGCTACGAAAATGTGTTTATATATAAATGCATATCCTATATTTTTTAAAATTTTTGTTCAAAAATATGACATAGTTAATTTAAATAATTAATTGTTCCAATATTGAAGCTCGGTGTATGAAATAAAGTCGTTAATAAATTAAAGTGGGAAATTTCATTCCTTTATCAGAATTTTCTGTTTTATATTTTGTTAAATAATTAATTGTCCACTCGGTGACATCTTTAAAGGATAACGAGCTTCCACAGCTACAGTTTAAGTATATAAGTATGAATGGCAGCAGTGTCAAAGGTTCAAAGGCAGCATTATACACGTCTGGTGCTTCAACTGTCAATCCGACCGCCAAGCGTAACTATTAACTACAATAAGTACAGACCCACGTCCAGCGGTGGACGTAGAAGTGTCGATTGCGTGGAAAACACAAATTGTACATCTTCTAGTTTCGATGTGTTGTGCTAGTGTTCCTATATTTGTGATATTATTTTACGTGAAAGGAGCCACACTGCACAGTATCTACGGTTGCAGTTTAATGGGAAACAGTAGCACAATGCTCCTTTGTTTCGTATGGTTAGTGACCAGCAGAACTATTCGTTAACTTTCTTGACATGAAAATGATAATGAATTTGTAGTAAATTAACTCATATGTTTATGAGCCGTTGTCGAAATGTATTACAAAGTGACTATAATTTTGATGTCAACAAAGTTATTAAATAGGCCTGCAAAACTGAATACCATTTTTATGGTGGACATTAAGGCATTTCATCTCATTCTTAAGGGGAAGCAGCGTATTTGTATTTTGTTTCTTAATCGAGGGTAGATGGGTCTTTTTGACCACCGTCTAATATAAGTATGTAAAGTATTCTCTGCTTACTTGCTCACTAGTAGAAAACGCCTTAAGACGTACCCTATCTTCACTTACTTGTCCTTCCCTTATCCGTATCTTCTCTTCATATCAGCAGTATAAAGTTTGGACAGTCGGTGTACCTCAAGCTGAAAGTCAATAACTAGTTTCATTATTATTAATGCCTATCGATTAGTTTACAGAAGACCGAACCAGCATAATCATTCAAATCTTACTGCACCTCCAAAGTAGTGTTCTCTGCTTATAGGTGGACTGGCAGAGAACGTTTTAAGGCGTTAAGTGCGTCGTATACATTTTAGTGCAACGAAGTTTATATAAATAAATAAATAAACCATCGTCAGCCCATGATCACATACGGCCCTCTGGTATGGTGGACCAAAACAAATGAAGCCGCCACTATAAAGAAGTTAATCTAATGGTAAGTAAACGTTGTGACTCATAGACACCTACATTTATCTGTAATACAGAATCAAAATACAGATGCATTGTCACACCTGAGTACTAAGACGAAATGCTTTGCTAACTAGTAAAAAGAGTCTTCTGTTCTCGTCAGTCATCAAACGAAACATTTTGCATTTTGCAGCATTTTGCTACTATTTTACGCTAGCTTTTTGTGCAATCTTGTGCTGGATCATTTTTCTAAATTAGCCGACCCATCCATACTACAGCCAGATTTAAAATTATAACGTTTACTTAAAAACTGTAAAAACAAACTTTTTTAGTACGTGTTATAATTTCTGTTAGTGAAAAACAACCAAACCAGAAACACAATTTGTAGGTTTCTGGTTTGGTTGTTGTGACAGCTCCGTGTCTCTGATACTCCATAGTTTGATACTTGGCACACAATAAATATCGTGTGCAGGTTGACTGGAATGAGTGATTACATTTGTATCGACGTGTGTATGTCATTATCTTCTTAGAGGTTTTTTAATTTGAAGTTTCTTTCGAATTTACAGTCCACCACATACCATACAATTTTACGTGGTAGAGTCACGCTGCAGCTATATTATGGTTGTAGCACGAATGTGTTGGCTCGATCGCGGTGGGAACACGCTCTCACAGAATACCAGCGTAAAATAGCAGCTTAATGCTGTTGTGTTACTGGAAGCGAAGAACTCCAACTCGGTCCTCAGGGGTAGCAACGCATCTGCATTTTGATTCATGATTGGGGATAAATGTAGATGTCTATAGGTTACAAGACGGGTGGAAGGTATGCTTGTATGTCACCCGTATTGTATACAAAAAATCTGGTGGTAAGTGCCTACTGCAGCCCAAACTGCAGCCAACTTCAAATAAAGAAGGTTACAGAGGCGTTGTTACCTCTGAAGATTAAGATGAAATAGTCTGTAATTATATTGTCTCTCTAAACCCGTCCAGAAAGACTAGAACCCAGAACTGTAAAGCCAGTTAAAAAAATATCTAAACCCTTCAGACCGGAACATTGCAGTGCATGCTATCGTTTGGCGCCAGGAATAGGTAAGTGTGTGGTACCTACCCGGATACGGATACGGATTCTTTTTTGTATATTTTAATCAGCGTGCAGCCTCAGTTTTACTATATATATGAATTATTTATTAATTATTATTTGAAATCATTAGATTACTTAAAATAATAAACCGACTTTAACGAAACAGGTCGAATTGTTATGCGAGGGCAAGTACACTGTGAAAGTGTTCTCTTTCGATAAATTATAAATCAGTAAAATCGGTTTACTAACCTTGAAGATATTGTGTTACATACCACACCACCATACGTAAAAATACAATCTACTTAAATCACAGAAAAATTACTGCTAGCGGAGACTTAAAATAAGTCTTTGTATTTTTAAAGTTGGTTAAAAATAATACGAAAATATTTTGTATCGGCATGTAGGAAATAATAATTATTCGTAGATACATTTAAAATAGAGAGATCATTTCCGTGTTTAATTTAAAAAAATATATTGGACAGTGTCAACGGACAACCGCCGGCTTCGTTGTCCACCTTTCTCCAACTCTGTTCCGTAGCAAAGCAACGGGTTCTGCGTATTCCCACAGCTTTCTAACTTTTTGTTTATTGACCTTATTTTACGCGTTGCGGCTGCATGCGTTTTCGGATTTCATTGCTTGTTGAAAACAAAGGCTTTACAATGAAAAAATCTTTATAAATTAATTGTTTCAAATTTAAAGATATTTTTTTAAATATGCTATCATGTTTGTCATCGTTTTTATAGAGTAAGAGTAACAGCCCACCGAATGCTAAGTGGATGCTAAAGTGTGTCTATAATCCATAGACACCTATGTACATCTATATTCGATTAAGCATCAAAATGCAGATTTTTATGTATAGAATAATATAAGGGTGACAAACGAGCACACAGTCCAACTCATAGTAAGTAGTTGCTGTGGCTTACAAAGATCTACATCTATCCTGGACTAAGAATCAAAATGCAGATGCGTTGTCTCTCCTGAGGACTAAGATGGAATGCCTCGTTTCCAGTAAAATGTGTCTCCGGCTCTCTACACTCACCATACGAAACAGCAGCGTTAAGCTGCTATTTTACGCTGATATTCTGTGAGAGCGTGGTCATTATCCGGTCGAGCCGACACATTCGTACTACAACTATACTACTAATATAGCTGCAGCAAGACTCTACCACGATGAGATGCGTTGTTATTCGTGAAGATTCAGAATGATACTCCTTGTTACCAGTAAAACGGGGGTTCGGTTTTGCCATCACTATATTAAACACAGCAGCATTATGTCGTTTGAGCCGACATATTCGTTCTTCGGCTGTAATACGTTGCAGCATTTACGTGGCAGAGCCACGCTGCAACATATTATGGTTGTAGCACGGATGAGTCGGCTCGACCACGTTCTCATAGAATACCAGTGTAAAATGGAAGCTTATTGCTGTTGTGTTTCGTATGGTGAGTGTAGAGAACCGGAGACCCTTTTTACTTGAAACGAGTCATTTCATATTAGCCCTCAGGGGTGACAACGCATCTGCATGTAGATGTAGATGTCTAGATAGATAGACTAGGATGACAGACGAGTACATAGTTTACCTCATGGTAAGAGCATGCTGTATGTCACATGTGCATAGTCACAATCACCTAGGTTTGATTAAGAACCATAATGCAGAAGCGTTGTCACCCCCGAGAACTAAAGAATGACAGGTCACATTTAAAATGGGTCGTCGGTTCTTGGCATTAACTATACTTGCCATACCAACCATATTAACCATACCATACATGGCTTAGAAATATTGTACTGCTATTTGACACTTGTATTCTGTGAACATGTGGCCCTTCCAGAGCGAGTCGAGTCTTGTCTCAATACAGCTACAGCATGGCTCTACCACGTTAAAACATATTACGTATATTTCTCGAGCGAGTCGATTCTTGTCTAAATATATTATTAGTCAGTATAATATATTAGTCAGCCAGCCGTCTAGTGGCGACGTTAGAGAATCCAACATCCTATTTTACATCGATTTCTTATGTTTATGCGAATAATACACATTTATAAATCCCAACCCAAGCATACCACTGCAAGACTTCAAGATATGATAAGTTCCTTTTGCGTATATCAGACCAAAAAATTAATATTTTTAAACTAAAGGCAGTCAGGGTTAACTTAATATGTGATATCAAATACCTCAGTCCTCCAGTAACTATGGGTGATGTCAATACTCCAAACGTCGAGAATAAGTTAATTAAATGCGATAAAATCTTTGAAAACTATTTTAATTTAACCCTCTCTTTTATTCCATAAGTGTCTTAGAGACTAGGAAATTATACGTTTGATGTTAAATACACAGATTAACCGCGAGGAGTAAAGCCCAAGGTGTGAGAAGTTTGGTATCGCTAAAAAAACAGTCGAGCAAATACTCTACAATTAGTGAGGCTCAAGTCCAGTGGCATCTAATATATTTTAGATTTTCTACTCGTAACTATTAAGCGGTTGCCTTTGCTTGCTAGATCTGTCTGTACAGTGTTATTACTAAGAGTTTGGTATTTGGAGCACGATGGTAAGTAGATGCCGTGGTTCATAGACATCTACATTTATTCTCAATTAAGTATAAAAATGCAGGTGCGTTGTCACCCCTGAGGACTGAGATGGAATGCCTCGTTTCTAGTAAAAAGTGTCTCCCGTTCTCTAAACTCACCAAACGACACAGCATCGTTAAGCCGCTATTTTACGCTGGTATTTTGTGAGAGCGTGATCCTACCCAGATTGAGCCAATCCATACGTGCTACAATCATAATATAGCTGCATTTTTTTTTATAGAATAAGTGTGACAAGCGAGCACACAGTCCACATGATGGTAAGTGGATGCTGTGGCCCATAGACACTTGTTACATATATCCTCGATTAAGGATCAAAACCCGAGATGGAATGCCTAGTTACCACTAAAAAGGGTCTCCGGTTTTCTACACACACCATATGAAACACAGCAGCGTTATTTTGCTGTTTCACACTGATATTCTGTGAGAGAGTGGTCCGGGGTAGGACGGGCCTTCGTGCTGCTGCCATAATATAGCTGCAGCGTGTCTCTACCACTTACAAAACTGACGGACTGTGATAAATGAAAGTGCTCTTCTGAACGATTTTAATATATGTAATGACGGCCACTGCAAAATGCTATTATATTTTAGCAGTACATATTTTAGTGTTAGTAATGTATGCATGAACTCGCTATAAACTAACTTATTGTAAGGGTGACAAACAAGTTCACAGTTTACCTGAGGGTAAGTGAATGCTGTGACCCATGGACATGGATATATATCTAAAGTGGGTCTCCGGTTTTCGTCACTAATCATATGAAGCTCAGCAGTACTGTGAATTCTATTCTTTCACAGCGTGGTTCTTTCTCAAACGAATCGACCATTTCATGATCTAGCCATATTATACAGCTGCAGGGTAGCTCAACAACGTAAACTCGTGTACTGCCTTGTCTTCGCCTATCCATGTCCGATGTATCGTTTAAACCAGGGGTCAGCAACCTTTTGAGTCTGAAGAGTCAAAAATTACAATTTACAAAATTTCAAAATTTTTAAAGAGCCAAAAATTTTTTTCTTGCCAATCATAAGTAGTACTTGCATAAATAAAGTTTTTTGATAAAAAAAATTATCTATTTATTCCTAAGAAAAATATATATTTATATTTATTCATATATATATATATATATATATATATATATATATATATATATATATATATATATATATATATATATGGTATTATTAGATAATCACTTATTATTGAAGTAAAAAATTAAAACGATTATATATTTATTTGCATTGTAAGTCTTAAACTTGTACTTCAATAACAAACAATTGAGCAAACAAATTCAATGGGAGGGTTGGCTTTGTATGGTTTTAGAAAGTTTGGATAAAGTTGGCTCATACCTTGTTGTTTTAAGTTTCAAACACGACTCTAAATTTTCATTTGTTAGTTGGCTTCTTACTTTACTTTTAATTATATTCATGCAAGAGAACGCTTGCTCGCACGAATATGTCGATCCCAAGATAGTCAGCACTCCAAATGCCAACCTCTTCACCTCACTGTAGCAATCTGGAAGACTATTCCATACGTCGTCGGCATTTCTTTTAAAGCTGTTCATTTTCGTTGCGTTACGTACATACATTTCTGGACCTCCAACTCTTTCAACTTGCTTTTCAACGCTGTAAATTTTCAACACCACAAAGCTTTACTATTTAAATCGATCAATTGCATTTCTAAAGATCCAGTATCAACTCAACTGGCTCAGTGTGGATCAATTTTTAAATGTTTTTTTTCATAAAATAAATAATATTTGGGTATGAAACTAAAGAGCCGCAGCTTCACATCCAAAGAGCCGCATGTGGCTCGCGAGCCGCAGGTTGCCGACCCCTGGTTTAAACGATAGGATCGAAAATACATTTGGGAATATAGTCAAAAATGCATGGGATAATCGTAGCTGAACCATCAAAACCCAATAATTAGTGTTTTACGTAGAACGCGGAAAAGTGTGTTAGGTTGTGTTTGAATGTTTGTAATCTCTATATATAAAAACGAATTGCTGTCCGTTAGTCTCGCAAAAACTCGAAAACGACTCAACCGATTTTGATGAATTTTTTGTGTGTATTTGAATGAGTACATAGATGGTTTAAAAACTCAATTGCACCCGGTAGGTGGCACTGTTGTCGAGATCCAGAAATTACCCGAGTAAAGCCGGGTCGGGTCGCTTGTAATTAATAAAAACTAAAGAAAAGCTAATTATCCCGTGAAAATCAATTGCAGTTTTGTAATATGATATTACTTTCCAGCGAATAGTGCTAGAAGAGTTGGCTTATTTTCTCTTATATGCTTATATGCTATTTTATATGATATGCTTAGCTTCTTGATGAAAAAAAATTAAGCCCTTAGTTAGCTACCAGTTTACAGTTACAAGTTCAAGATAACAAAAATGCTTCTTTGACATACTTACCAGAAGATCTACGTCTATTAGAGTAGATGACTCTACAATCTGATAATCATATTGATAGTAAAGCAACGAGTTTGTTATATCTGTCATAGATTATTACCGCTTATCATAGACTTACGGATCAGTAGGCTGAATTGACAACGGGCTGAAGAACCGAACAACCGACAACCGACGGGTCGCTTCGGCCTGGGAAGGACCAAGTTCTCTCCAAATACTAGCGTAAAATAGCAGTTTAATGAACCGTAGACCCTTTTTACTGGAAACGAGGCATCCTATCGTAAACCTCAGGAGTGACAACGCAATTTTGATTTGATTCTTAAGGATAAATACAGATATACACGCTCTCACAGAATACGAGCGTAAAATAGCAGCTTATAACTGCTGTGTTTCGTATGGTGAGTGTAGAGAACCGGAGACCCTTTTTACTGGAAAAGAGGCATTCCATCTTAGTCCTCACGGGTGACAACGCATCTGCATTTTGATTCGCAAACGTGAATAGATGTAGATGTTTATGGGCCACAGCAACCATTTACCATCAGGTGTACTGTGTGCTCGTATGTCACCCTATCCTATATAAAAAAAAAGATATCAAAAATGCGGCTCTCTTTAGGTGAGTTAGAAATGCAGGTGCATTGCCGGCCTTTTAAAAAAGGTGGCTCTTTTCTTGAAGCTACCCAAGTCGTGTTAGTTCGCTTAATCGCTGTTGGTAGCCGATTTCACAAAAAAGTTGTGCGAGGTAGAAAACTTCTAGTAAATCGCATAGTGGTGGACCGCCAATCATCCAGGTTGTATAAATAGTATTGCAAGTTTTGTTGCGATGTGCGATGGTGAAATTTAGTGGCTGAAATTTAGCTTATCCGAACAATCCTCTAAACACTCCCCGTGGTAGATTATGCAAAAGGTTATGCCATAGAATATGCAAAGGGATACAACATCTCTTCGCAGCGCCAGAGAGTCAAGCCAATCAGAAAGAAGTGGAACTAACTGAACACTAGATGCGGTTAAGTGGAAGGAGCTGGCACTGACGTGTCCCGATCCAGAGATGAATACAGTATTCCATGTGAGGCCGAACTTGAGCCTTGTAAAGTTGCAAGCCAAGTTGCAAGGTTCTCAGGTTGCAGCCTCCTACCGGTAAGTGATGAGTAGGGCAGCCACCACTAGATGAACTGACGACCTGGTAAAACATGTAGGAAGTCGACGGATGCAGATGGCTCAGAAGTGTGCTATGTGGCATTCCTGGGGCGAGGCTTATGCTCAGCAGTGCACTTGTAGAGGGCTGCAATAGTGTTATTTTTATAGGACCAGGGTTATAGGACAAACGAGACACAGTACACCTGATGGTAAGTAGATGATGTGGCCCATAGACAGCTACATCTATCCTCGATAAATAATCAAAATGCAGATTCGTTGTCCATCTTAGTCCTCACAGGTTGTCACCTGTGGACTGCCTCTTTTCCAGTAAAACGGTCTCCAGTTCTCTACACTCACTATACGAAACACAGCAGCATTAAGCTGTTATTCTACGCTGTTATTCTGTGAGAGCGTGGTCCTTCCCCGGTCAAGCAGACCCATTCGTGCTACAACTATAGCCGCAGCATAACTCTACCACGTCTACATATATATTTTCCATTATTTTTAGTTTTATTTGCAAAATTTATTTATTATGTAATCTTAATTAACGCCTGGCGCTGTTGTGTTCATTCGTAAAAGAGTCATTCTGTTGAAGGACGCTGTCAGTAATTTACGTCGCAAGCGCGGGAAGGTTGTAAATCGGAGCGCTTGATAATTCGCGGCGTTATATACATTTTGACACCGAATTTGTGGCGCTCTCGACAATCACGCATTTTGGGCGACCCGTACCACGAGAGAGAAGAGTGGACGATTTCACTGAGGCCGTCGTGGCGTGCCTTATTCACGCATCGCTTTCGTTTGTAATCGCAGTCTCGTGGTACGAGTGTAGCTGTTTTTGTGATGTGATCACAAACCGGTTGACCATCGGCGTAATGACGAGCGCGCTGGTCGGCCGACTCGGAGTCGGTATGGGTGAATGTCGAATTACTACCTACTTTGCATTAGTAAGAATAGCGTTATGAGAGAAAAAAATACTTGGCTATATCCAGTAAGGTACACAAGAATAAATTAATTTGAACATTTATTTTTTATATTTTTATCAAATATTCGTGTCTATTGCAGAAATTTTACTCATAGATTTCAAAAATTTCGACATATTTGCGCAATAACGTTCTTAAATTTTGACATATTATGCCGTTTTCTAACAAAAGGAAGTTTGTAATTAGCCTCAGGTTTAAACTAAAGTCTGTTTCAATAAAGAAGTCCCGTGGGAAATTTCCATATAAAAATGTAAAGAATGGAATTTTTTATTCTGTGATAACCGTATCACTGATAGGACATAGTCCTATTCAATCCGCAGAAGACACAGGTTTACGCTTTTACTACTTAAAAGAACCTCTTCGTTATCTTCTCAATTTAAGGCTACTCCCCCTGTTACCTGGTGGCGTCAGAATCCTTGGTGTCGACATTTCGAATAACGTTAGGTTCCGCGGTCACCTGCAAAGTCAAATTGGCCCCTAAAAAGCTTGGCTTGCATAGTAGAACGGGACAGTATTTCTTGCTGGTACACCGCTATCAACTATACAAGGTGCAGGTTCGGCCTCACATGGAATACTGTATTTATCTCTGGGTTGGGGCACGCCAGTGCCAGCTTCTTTCACTTGACCGCATCTAGTGTTCAGTTCACCTTCTTTCCCATCGACTTGAATCTCTGGTGCTACGAGGAGATGTTGCATCTCCTTGCATATTCTATCGCATCTACCACAGGGAGTGCTTAGAGGAATTGTTTGGACTAATTCCAGCCGCTAAATTTTAACATTGCACATCGCAACAAAACTCTAAGAAAATTTTCAACTTTTTTGTAAAATTAGCTACCACCAGCGTTTCATCATTGTTCTGACCTAATACTATTTGGAGAGCTTCAAGAAAAGAGCCTACTTTTTCTAAAAGGCCGGCAATGCACTTGTATTTCTTACTCACCATAAAGTGAGCATGCATGCTCGTTTGCCCCTTATATAAAAAAGACCGTAAGGTGGTTTATATGTATGTATCATGATGCATCATAATTTATCAGTCTTATAATATAACGTGGTATTTAAATTGGTCTCGGGCTTAAGGAAGGGCCTTTGTCACGAAAGAAGTCCCTTAAAGTCGGCGTCACAGTCTTCGCCCTTTTCCCTTCACTTTTTAATTCGCATATTTTCCATGGGACTCAGACACAGCCCTTTTAATGGTAAGTGGTTGCTGCGGCCCATTGACATCTGTATCTATCCTTAAGAATCCTATCAAAATGCAGGTGCGTTGTCACTCCTGAGGGTTAAGATAGGATGCCTCGTTTCCAGTAAAAAGGGTCTCCGGTTCATTAAGCTGCTATTTTACGCTGGTGTTGTTAGCGTGGTCCTTCCCCAGTCGAGCCGAACCATTCGTACTACAATCATAATAAAGCTGCAGCATGGCTTTATTACGTATGAAACTTGTATATTAGACTTGGGATTTTATTCGAAGCGTTAGGGACTTCTGTTTAAAATTTCGGATCGAAGTCCAGGACTACTTAAGATATTTTTCTTCTCCTCTCTTCTTCATAAAAAACGTTACCTACACACTAGGATTTTCTCCTGTATCGCGGGGGTAGCTTACATACATAGATTTCACAAGAACAAACATCCAAACACAGGACAATTATTTGTAGGCCATACAAATATTTGTTCCGTGCGGGATTCGAACCCGCGGCCCTTAGCGCTACAACTCATTGTTACGCCACTGCGCCACGGAGACGTCAAAAAAAAAAAGCATTAAATTAGCATTTTCATTCATTTAATACCGACTATCAAAGCACACTGCTGAATATAGGCCTTCCCATAGATTGCCGCATAGAAGGGATATTTGTCATAGTTGCCATGTTTATTCTCGCACCTTGGCTCTACTTCCCCTTGCCAATCTAGGTATAGAAATTTGTATACATTCAATGTGTTAAATATAATATTATGGACGTATTATAATTTAAATTAAGTGCAATAACAGATTTTCAGTGTTCGTCACATTCATTTTTTACTTAAGCCAATGCTTTACTAGTGTATTAATTTGTGATATAGTCGTAGAAGATAAAACACACTGGCTTGTTAGTAAACAGGATTATTTTATTTAATCTTGTCTTGAAGACACCCATATTGTAATAGGGTGAGATTTGGGATGCTGTCGAAAGAGTCGACTTGGGGAAATAAGCGAAACATCTTGCTTTCCTTTGCAATCTATGATAAGGTGGTATAAAATATAAATAGCAAAATACCACCTAACAACTTTGAACTCAATGAAAAGGCGTGCTAAAAGAAGCTCATCGGCGACATCAATATCGTTAGAATTGGTTCTATCTCAAGCACAGGCGCAACTCTTTCAGTGTTCTATAGGATACATTTCGAAGAGTGTGCGCAGGAAATTCATGACTTAATTCCTCCCTCTCTGTTCCATCATTGGATCACCAGACAAAATCAAATATATTCGAACCAAACAGTTTGCATTGTCGTTCATAAAGCGTATACAAAAGGAGTAGAATAATTTTTCAGGATCTGTCTCTATTACATCCGATTATAATGTGGGTGTCTTCAAGGCAAGAGTGAATAGGCTTTTATTAAGATTAGTCAGTGCACTAGAATTCAGGCACTGACTAATGGTTAAACATTAACCAGCCGCGCTAGCATGTGCAGGTGACAATTTTATCCCCGGGGAAAGGAGAAAATGTTTATCTCCTCGCTTAGTTTTATCCACCCTTCGAGCATGGCCACACCGGTGGATATAATATCCACAGTAGATAAAATATATAGACTTAGACTTAGATAGATTTTTTGTATGAATATTATATTAAACCCACGTCTAATGAACTAGGATAAAATTGTCCCTTTCAAATATCAAAAAACCATAATTTTTTATCTTTCATTTGGCTCCTGAATGCGTCGTATTCAGTAAAAAGGATCTTCAGTTCTCTACACTCATCATATGAAACACAGCAGCATTAATCTGCTATTTCACGCTGTTATTTTACACTGGTATTCTGGCGTGGTTGTTCTACCACGTATAAAACTTTTTAAAATATACTTCCATATTTCGTGATTTACGTATGTAAAACTATCACCTTTCTTCTTCATCTTCCCATATCAGCCCATATAACTACTGCTGCCAATGCTGGACATAGAGCTTTCCATCTCGGTAGTTGACACTCACAATATTACGTTGTGCATCTTTGACTCCGCTTCCGGTCGCCAGTCTGGAACAAATATACGTTTATATCGCCATCTATCGAATGTCATAAGATCTTTCACATTCCATTGTCACATTTAAAACGTTTGTAGTTTCTTTAATTCGAAACGCAGTTATCTTATTTGCTTATTATAATATTTTTTGTGTTACATATGCACGGATGCCATTGAAGGAAAGTATAGATGCAGGGTCATCGACACCAGGCGTTTATATAACGTCCGATGCCTATACAAAGAATGTTTCATATTTATATAAGAGTTGGTTGAAAATCGATCCCTTAACTAGAACATGTTTTAAAGCGTTTGTTTGTTAACCTAAAAGTTGTGCTCGTAATAAGTTGGGTTTTCTTTAAAAAAAAAACAGTGAATTATTTATTTATGTCATTCATTCATTCATTCATCTATCTAAATATACTGCTGAGCATAGGCCTTCCCGTAATAGATTGCTTCATTAGGGAAATATTGGCCATAGTTGGCTTAGCACGCGGGTTGTCCAAAACAGTTTTATATTTTTTAGTTGTTGTTAGGAAGACGCTGTCGCCCATCTCCTGTAGTTTGTTTCCCTCTGTCGCTTCTTCCGACACCCATGGGTCAATTTCTTTATCTAATAAAGACAATAATAAATAAAAAATAGAAATTGTAAATCGTAACTATCCGTTAGTTATAGGGTTTATTAAAGATTTTCGGATACCCTTTTTACTGGAAAAAAGGCATTCCATCTTAGTCCTCACGGGTAACAACGCATCTGCATTTTGATTCTTTATTGAGGATAGATTTGGACGTCTATGGGTCACAGCAACCACTTACCATCAGGTAGACTGTGTGCTCGTTTGTCGCCCTATCCTATAAAAAAAGAGATAATAACTAAACATAAATTATTATCGGTAATTAGTAACTGCTTTTAGATTCATCATCATCATCATTACAGCCCTTCACAAGTCCACTGCTGAACATAGGCCTCCCCCAAAGAATGCCACAAAGCACGGTCCTGAGCCACCTGCATCCATCGACTTCCTGTATGTCTTACCAGGTCGTCACTCCATCTCGTGGGGGGACGCTCTACACTTCGCCTACCGGTACGAGGCTGCCACTCGAGAACCTTTCTTCCCATTCGGTTGTCGGTTCTTCGAGCTATATGGCCGGCCCATTGCCACTTCAGCTTACTAATCCGTTGGGCTATGTCGGTTACTCTGGTTCTACTGCGGATATCCTCATTCCTAAGTTTATCACGCAGAGAAACTCCGAGCATAGCCCTCTCCATAGCTCGCTGAGCGACCTTGAGCTTCCTCATCCGGCCAGCAGTGAAGGACCACGTCTCAGTTCCGTATGTCATCACTGTCAACACACACTGGGTGTACAGTCTCGTTTTCAAGTTTTGAGGTATACCTGACGAGAAGATGTGCCGTAATTTCCCGAACGCTGCCCAACCGAGTTGAATCCGTCGATTGACCTCTCGGTCGAAGTTGGACTTACCTAGTCGGACTATTTGTCCCAGGTAAACATACTCCTCAACAACTTCGAGCTTAGTGTTCCCAACAACTACCGGCATAGGTGTGACATGGACATTAAACATGATCTTAGTTTTATCCATGTTCATCTTAAGACCTATCCGTTGGGAAACACTATTGAGGTCATTGAGCATAGTGCTTAGGTCCTCCAGCGATTCTGCCATAAGGACTATATCGTCGGCAAATCGAAGGTGAGTGATGTACTCGCCATTGATGTTGATACCGTATCCTTTCCAGTCCAGAAGCTTGAAAACGTCTTCCAATGCAGCGGTGAAGAGTTTCGGAGATATGACGTCACCCTGTCTTACACCTCTCTGCAATTGGATAGGTTTCGTACTCTGGTTCTGTACTCGGATAGCCATCGTAGCCCTACTGTACAAGCACTTCAACACTTCGATATACCGACAGTCAACTTGGCACCGCTGAAGGGACTGCAGCACCGCCCAAATTTCGACGGAATCAAAGGCTTTCTCATAGTCCACATATGCCAGACATAGTGGCAAATTGTACTCTTCGGACTTCTGTACAATTTGCCGAAGGGTATGTATGTGGTCTATGGTGCTAAAGCCCTTTCGGAAACCGGCTTGTTCGGGAGGCTGGAAGTCGTCAAGTCTGCGCGCGAGACGATTCGTAATGACTCTCGAAAACAGCACGTAGACGCGGCTCAGAAGGGAAATCGGTCTGTAGTTCTTCAAGAGGGTGTTGTCACCTTTCTTGAAGAACAAGACCACCGCACTTCTACTCCACGCCTCCGGTGTAATGCCACCATGGAGGACGGAATTAAAGAGCTTCTGAAGGACTTCAAGTACCGGTTTTCCACCCGCTTTCAGAAGCTCCGCTGTAATTCCATCCTCGCCTGGGGCCTTACCGTTTTTAAGGTGCTGGAGAGCCAT